>CM053789.1:517496967-517924467 GCA_028749045.1 Cupressus sempervirens
AAGATTTGTTCTTGCCTTGGCTCTCCTTCCTTCTACAAATCATTGTTAGTCTCAAGAAATACTTCATCGTTCTTTGATTTAGTAACAATATATTTCTCATCTATTCTCATGTTTGCACTTTCCATGATAGTCACCAAAGTTGTCTCTTCTTTTACTTCCTCATCAATAACCAATCTAGGCTCATTATCACAGTCATTCAAGAATCTTTTGATACGTTCTTTAAATTCTTCAACTTGATCAGAAAGTAAACTCTTTCTAGGTTTTCTTAATCACTTAGGGCATCTGAATGAAAAATGACCAAACTCTTTACATGTCCAACAAACAAAATTTTCATACCTTCTAGATCTCTCTTTGTAAGTAGATCAATACCTTCTTCTATCTTTATGTCTTCTTCAGATCTGGATCTATCTTTTTTTGGGCTTCTATTCTTTTGTATACAATAGAAGGATTCTAGATCTGAAAACTCAATACTCCACTCTTTACACAAATTTGATAACTCACCAAGAATTTCCACCATTCGAGTGTCAAAATTTCTTCTGTTAGATGACATAGGATTATCTTTTCTAAACATTCTCACCATGGATCTCCCAAAGTTGTTAAACTTTATCTTCAAGGACCTGATGCTCTGATACCAATTGTTAGAAACAATAGTCCACCAAGATAACCTGGGGGGCTAAATTAGTTATCCAACAATTAAAGCATTTATCTTCTTTAAACAAATTTAACAATTCAACCAAATTAAACAACAACCATAATAAGATGCACATAGACAATTACATAATATATATGTTAACTAGGGAAAACTCTAGTGGGAATGATGCTCACAAGATGATGTACTAATATAAATATTCCTTATTAGAAGATGGACCCTATTAGGATTCTATTACAACATTTAGTATATAGAGTCCTTATTAGGAGACTTAGAATCCATGTTAGGAGATTCTAACCCTGTTAAGAGCTATGCCAATCCTATTAGGAGTTGTAGTACAATGTATGCAAGAAGAGCCCACTACCCAAACATGCAATTTCAACTACAAGAAGAGCTCACTACTCAAACGTGCAATTTAATATTATTTTCTTCTTTCCTTTGTTCTATCTATTGAACCAAGCATTTTCAGACCATGTAAACTAGGTCTAAAACCTCATATCCAAATATCAACCCTCGAATCACACAATGAAACCTTGGCAATAAAGTTTCCTTCACTTCCACTCTGTTCTACTCAACTTCACATTCTGCTCTCTATTTCTTACAATCACTTCTTTATCTCATCCACACATATATCATGATAAAGGAAAATTCCCTTCCTATATACCAAGTCCATAAAACAATTCCTTGAGTTGGTTGTTAGACCTTCTCAATTAATCATTATAGGACCACATTAAGAACACATTACACTTAGCAATAACATCAATCTTCTGCCTTACAACTTCAATAACTTTATGTACACACAATATATTGACAAGAAAACTTAGCCACATCATCGCCAACATCTTCTCTATATCCTCAACCTCAATTCTTAGAATAATAATTTTGCTAAGAGATATAACAAGTTTACCAGAATGTGCCTCTATAAACTCTATCTCAAAATAGACATCACCAAAACTTACATAACTTCTTCCAGACTTATCATCATTTCTTCATCTAATGTTAACTTCATATAATAGATACTTAGAAGTATCTCTCATAACCTCGGATAGAGAGAATACTCAACTAGTTGTCTATACCAACTTGATCTTTATGTTGTTCTCCTGTCAAATACCACAGAAGACTGCTATGTTGACATCAATGAAAAACTCAGTCATGAATGTAACATATCATCATAGTAACATATCTAAAATACTCCCCCATAGGAATATCATTAGAATTCATGCTTCCAAAAATAATCTCTTAAAAAATTGGTTTTGATAGACCATTGTAAATCTCCTAAAAATGTTGTTATGTTCTTGTAAGTGTTAAATCCTCTTAGAAGGTGAGACCTAATAGTCTCAAATGCCTTTGAAAGGGTAGACCTCTCATAATGTAGATCATCAAAAGTGGTCATATTATAACCCTAATAGGTTAACTTACTACTACAATAGTGAAGATATGTGGGTGTCACCCCCACCCCAATTTTACCTTCACCTTGGAGGATTTTTGAGTAATCATTTTTTGTGTTATGTGATTACATTTCATGCATGCAATTGATAGATTATATCTAAACATTACATTACTTAAGTTTAAAAACTTATATTATGCATGTATAATATATGAGATGGTGAATGTGGTGAATGCACTAAAGTTGGGTTAAAAGATAAAAGTTTGAAGATCTTGATTCCCCCCTCTCTTAGTATCTTATTTTCCCAATTAAAGTTCCAACACTCCCAAAAAAAATTCTACTTCTTTAAGAATTATGAATTCTTCTTGTGACTAATAGGCTTCTATCTAATCAATGTTACTTGTCCTATGTTCCACTCCTACATTTTGGTCCTCTAAACTAGCAAGTTCTATTTTTTCAAGGAGGGTTGACACTTTAGTTTGTATTTGAATATACTCTTTCTAGTTAAATTCCTTTTGGTCATGCTATTTTTTTTTGTCATTGTTTACCTAGGGGTCTTTTCCATTTTCTAGATTTTTCTAGAGTTGGTAAGATCTTTATTTTATTTCAGATGGTCACACTACCCCAATAATCTGAGGAAGCTGGTGGTATACTAATTTCCTATGTTTTTTTTTCTTCGTTTAGAGCTATAAATTGTCAAATATTCTCTACTATTTTTTTTCTATCATCTTTTGTTTATTTTAGAAATTCTTCATCAATCCTATGTGTGTAGATATTTTCATTCTTCTTAGTGTTGATCTTCTTCCTCTATATAATTATGTCCTTGTTCTCTATCATAATTGGTACCTCTATCTATGAATAGGACTGGTGTTCATTTTTCTTTATCTCTTTATTGGATATATTGATATTCTTGGAGTTGAGGAAAGCCAACTCTGAAGACGCCAAGATCACCTGCATGCGAACCTGTCAAAGAGAAGCCATAGAAGGGAAGAGCATGGAGCACGGGCAAAAACCCTAAACGGACATGAGAGCCAAAAATGCAACACAATAAGAAATGTATTTACAATAAGAAATGGCTTTCGATATGAAAATACAATGAGGAGAGCTCGAATATAAAGAGCTCATGGAGGCTTGTAGAACAAGCTAGAAGATAAGTGTGACAACTAGAAGGGAACAAACTCCCGTGTTGTCACCAACATGCATTAAATATGAAATATTAAATAAATGCATGACCTAAGTAAACTTAAGCAATAGAATAAATAATTAAATATTAATTATTTACTCTAATACCCCCCCTTAAGTGCAACTTAGGGAAATGCCTTAAGCTCACAAAGCTAAGATGAAATGCATAATGGGTCCCGGCAACGAGGCCATTTTAGGTACCCAAGTACAATGCAAGAAAAAATGAAACCTCTGTAAATGGGGAAAGAGAGAAAACCACATGGGAAAAACCCTCCCCTAAAAAGAGGTAAGAACCCAGTGAAGAGCTGAAGAAGTCTCCAACTAGGGAAATTGTCCCCTAAAACAGGAACAAGAAATGATCATGAAGAAGCAGCATCACTGAAGCATGAAAAGCCGCAAATCTGTCAAACTGCTGATCTGAAGAAACCTCCATGGAAGAAGAAGGCACGAACGGAGCATGTCTATATGGTAGATGATCCATCTCACCGAAATGCATAGGTAGCCAGCCACTGCAATCGCCTTGTATGTAGGATCAACCACTGAATACATAGTTCACACTATCGAACCATCGAACCATGGATGCATTAGAACACAGCATAATCCCCCCTTAATGCAGACGGGGTGTGATGACAGGCAACTGAGAAGGTGAGCCAAATCTTCTGCAAAACGAACCAAGAACGAGGAGAGAGGAAAAGAAGTACAGACACCGATAAAGACACGGTCTAACTGACTCTGCATGGGCTAATGTCATGGAAGGGACACTCACTTGACAAAGGGAGAATGCCTAAAATAGCAAACAAATAATCCCCCCCATGGTGCTTTATGAAATAGTGCAAGTACACCTGACTCAAAACAACGTTCATGACTCCCAGAATGCAAAAGTGACAATTTGTCTCAGTGCGAAAATAAAAAGTGCTTCAAAAAGATAGCTACAATGATCAGAACTGAAAAAGAGCTAAACCAAAAGAAAGTACAGCCAAAAATAAAGCAAACCATGCCAGGAAAACGATCCTCGGGCCTAAAACACTCAAAATATCCACCATAGAGAAAAAACGCCAAAACTATGATAGAAAGAGAAGAGGCCAAAAGTGAGGAAAAAAGATGATAGTTCTAAAAAGATGAGAAAACCAGCTTTCCAAAAATATAAAGTTTTCCAAAAACAGACATGGGACGCAAAAGATATGCATGCCGGAGTCAAAAACAGGACTTCGGACTTCAACAGAAAAAACAAGCAATAAAAAAGCATCAAAACCTAAAAATACCTGCACCAAAATCTCCGTCTTGGAACCAGCTTTCCGGCGCTTCTTTCGGATCAGAAAAATACCTCTGTATGCAAGAGTTATGGCCAAAAAACCACAAGTAGGTCCAAAAGCAATCAGGAGAGGTGCATGCAAGGGCTGATGCAGTGCTGACGTCAGCAATTCACGCGATTAAATTTGACGGCTTGGAGGCCGTCGCCGCAAAAAAGAAGTGCCACGTGGCATAGCCACGTGGCGGCTGATGTGGCAGCTGATGTGGCAGGGGTGACGTGGCGGGTCCACGTGGCAATGTGCCACGTGGCGCCCATGCCACGTGTCACCCCCGCAGTGGCCTATGTGGCTGACGTGCTGCAGAGTTGGCGGAGGCGGCGGAACCGGCGGAGGCGGCCGCAGGGGCGGCGAAACCAGGAGCGCCGCTGGTGGAGGTGGCAGCAGAGCGGAGCGCGGGCTGAGAAGTAGAGAGGCGCCGCCGGCGGAGGGTGGCGGCCAGGAGGCGGCCGGGCCGCGGTGGTTCGCGGGCGGCGCTGCCTGCTGCGGCCGCTGCTTGCGGCGCGCGGGTGGCGCGCTGGCGGCCCCGCGGTGGCGCGGCGGTGGTGCGCCCGTTAACTATTTTTTTTTTAAAAAAATTTACGCCCTGCGTCCGTACGATCCGTACGGCAGCGACCCTGGAGGCCTCAAAAATTCGCCAAAATTGCCCTGTCTCCAAAAACGACAAGTTTTATATGAATCCTGACTGCAAATGGCCTTCCGGATCCAATGGTGATGTCCGTTTGGGCTGAAAGTGCTCCGAAAAATCGCTGATCCCCTGATTTGAAGAAAAATTGCACAAACAAACTAGGGTTTGTGACTCCAAATCACGGCTTCAAAATTTCTTCAACGAAGCAGCAGCAGGAAGGCTCTGATACCATGTTGGAGTTGAGGAAAGCCAACTCCGAAGACGCCAAGATCACCTGCATGCGAACCTGTCAAAGAGAAGCCATAGAAGGGAAGAGCATGGAGCACGGGCAAAAACCCTAAACGGACATGAGAGCCAAAAATGCAACACAATAAGAAATGTATTTACAATAAGAAATGGCTTTCGATATGAAAATACAATGAGGAGAGCTCGAATATAAAGAGCTCATGGAGGCTTGTAGAACAAGCTAGAAGATAAGTGTGACAACTAGAAGGGAACAAACTCCCGTGTTGTCACCAACATGCATTAAATATGAAATATTAAATAAATGCATGACCTAAGTAAACTTAAGCAATAGAATAAATAATTAAATATTAATTATTTACTCTAACAGATATCTATCTAGTCTCCTTCTACTCCTAATTTATGAGAATCCATATGATCTGAGTGCAGCATCTCCCATAATTCTAACTAATCTTTTACATTTGATTATGTTAGTAGAAGATCATGAATTATCTTATCATAAGCTTTTAAACTCATCTCTATTTCTTCTTATAGTAAAATATTTTTTTGACAATGCTCACATTCCAGTAGGGTTCTCATTTTTTAATAACACCTTGAGATATTAGAGAATAAGATGCATTCTAATTCCTTGTTTTTAATTCTTTTTGCATCTTTTAATTCTTCTATATATGTGATTTCTCTCTCTTCTCTTCCTCCTATTTTAATTTCATAGTGATAACATAAATCTTTCACCTTACAACTTGAATAACTTTCCATACAAGCAATATGTTTGTGATCAAGATAGAGACCCAGCTTCCCTTAGTATGGTTCCATATATAGTTCCATATGGAGATCATTCTAACTTTTTTTTGAGCTCATAATATTGGGGGAAGGTTCTGAGATCCCAACTATCTTACCTCTAGACTTTTCTCTTCCCTTTCTATTTCCAAAAAGTTCTTCTAAGTTCGAAGTTCTTTTGATGTGTTTCAGATGTATTACTGAACCTAAATTTTTTTAAAAAAATCTTTCCTTCATATTTTTCAAAAGATAAATAATATACAGACCTATTTGTAATTATCTTTTTGTTGATTGTAGTTGTTCCTACTTCTAGATCTAGAAGAAATTTAATATCACTATAAAGATTATCTCTTGGTTCTATACCTATCAGGTTTGCCAAATCCCTTCCTATTTGATATATTATTTGGATTTGATTTAATTTAGGGGGAAGATTTTCATATGAGCCAGGTAGGTGTCTTAACTCTTGTAACCCTCTATTCATTTAGGTTTGGCTCCAATAAAATAACTTTTAAAGAATGACCTGATTTCTAATAGTAATATTATCACAATGAATATAAATCAATCTACTTGATATGATAGAGGTACTTACCTAGTTTTTATAGAATCCCATGATCCATTTAACCAAACTGGGACTTTTCTTTGCTGGGCCACTCTAGTGTCCATAAATCCCACCTTCAAGACATTCAACCCATCTTTGTTCAAAGTGTTGATTGCTAATTATTTGGACTTGGGGAATGATGGAATGTTGGACAAAGTATTGTGTCCTTTTATCTTATGCTAATAAATCTACTCCACTGTTAAAGAATTTCAAGGGAGGGTTTCCTAAAATTTCCTTAGTTTCTAGGGTATCAGACTTAATGAATCCTAATTTATGTTGTGCAAATCTCTAAAAAGTTGTCCTCCTATGTAGAGGTATATATGGGCCAGATGTTGAGGTAGGGTCAATGAAATGCATGTGAGACATATAAATTGGAGGTTTTTTGGATCCAATATGAATGCTATTAACTATTGATATTATGGAAGGTTTTGGAATTAGACAAAACTGGGAGAGTTTTTGCTTATCTAGGGCTGGACTTCCTATTTTTCATGACTTTGATGGGATTACCTTAATCTCCTTTGATATTAGAGCAATATATTTTATTTTTTAATAGAAAAAACTTTTTTTATCCATTCTACCCTTTGCCTCCATATTTGTGTCGCTCATCTTTACACTTTTCCTTAAGATGTATGGTTCAGATTTTCTATCTATTGGATACTTTAGTTTCCCAATTTTTTTTCAATTTCATACCATTTTCCATCCAGACTCATGGGGAACTCCATTTGTATGAAATTTGATAGACCTAAAATCTTGGGATGATTCTACAATAACTTGAAGAGGAGTTTGGATAGATTGCTGTAGTTTTTTGCCAAGTTTTAAATTGTGATCTTCATGGAGCATCACTAGTGATTCAAAAAAATTCTTGCATAACATATACTCTACAAATGAAATTGTAGTTTTATGATAGCCACAAGGGTTTTCCCTAGTTCCCAGGTCTACAGCTTTCTTTGTTTCCCTAGTTGTCTTTAGATTATATTTTCTATTTTGTCAACTTATTTTTTCACAATATAGGCTACTTTTTGCCATTTTTATTTCCAACTTTGTCCATGGGTCAGTGCAAGAAGTTGGGTCTCACTTTTGGCCAAAAAGTGGAATTGGTTTTCTTGTTTTTGAAATATTTTGTCAATTGATGCCAAAATTTGAGCCATTTAGAGATTAAATATAAAAAAAACTTCAGAAATAAAAATTGTAGTGCCTAGAATCTCCTTTTTGAATATGTAATTTATTTGTATACCCATATGATAGATTATTTTTTTGGTATGGATCTTTAAAAACCGCTTTTTCAAAATGCCTATTTTAGGACCATACCATGCTCATGTACGGACACCATAATTTGACACAAATGAATGAATTTTTGTGAATCCTTTTAAATGGAGTTACCTGACACACCAAAGATTGATGAGAATATTTTTTTTGAATTTTTTAATGAATGTATTTTTTTTTATTAATTTTTAATTGGCTATAAGGAAAAATTTTAAAACCTCTCGTGTACAGACACCATAATTTGATCAAAATTTCACTTTTTTCAATTTTTTTTTTAACTTCAAAAGAATTGAATATAGATTGATGACATATAAATTAATTTAAGAAAAAATATAAAATAAAAAAGTTATTAAAGTTTTAGTGAACGTTGCTATTTTACATGTAAGTACCACCTTTAATTAAAAAATAATAAAAAAATAGTAAATAAAATCATAACTCTATAAAATTTATATTTTTGAAATCAAGACAGTGAGAGCTCTAATGGGTTTTTGTTTCGTAAAAAAATTTGATTGGGAAGACCCTCTAAAAATTATGGCAAGGCATGAATTTGTCAGTTCAATGTATTAGCCAAATCTTGAGAGGCCAAGGCATAGGCTTTGTCTCACCAAGCCTGTTCCAAACCAAAATCTGAGGCAGGAAAAAAAAATCCCGCCTCATGTTGTAAGAAACGGACACCCGTTATTTGAATTTCAAAAAACAGGTACCCGTTTTGAAAAGCTAAAAGTGGCATGTAAAATTCACTGAAAACTTTAAAAAATGAATTTTTAAGAAACGAGTACCCATTTTTTACTTTTAAAAAATGGGTACCCATTTTTATTTTTAAAAAATAGGTGCTCGTTTCTTAAAAATTCAAATTTTTTATTTTTTGAGAAATGGGAACCCATTTTTTGAAAATAAAAAATGGGTACCCAATTTTTAAAACTAACGGGTGCTCGTTTTTAAAATTTAGGGTCAGGCACCCAAGCCGAAGACGGGTGACCATTTCTTAAAATCGGGTACCTATTTCTAAGAGGTCTCATTTCGCGGATTTGACTTCCGCGGAATTGCAACCCAACTTTGTGCATTCACCCCCATAAAAATTGATTTTAAAGCATATTTTAATTAATTATTTAATATTTAATTATTTTAGTGCTACCCCATAATTTACTTATTTATTTAATCAATTATAACCAAAATTGGTAAATTAACAAACACCAAGTAGTCTAATTTATTAATTAAACCCTCCTTCCTCTATTAAATTAAATAAATGTACGAACCCATTTAATTTAATCTCCAAAACCCCTCTCTATTAAATTAATATAATCAATTAAATTCATCGCCCCACAAACTCATCTTCTAAACCAACGATTACCTTAACTAAACCCATGCCCCAATAATTCCCCTTTTAATTAAATTATTTATTTATTTAAGTAAGCTCACCCACCAACATTTTTTTTAACAAATTCATCCACCTCCCATATCATCCAATCAATTGAACCACCTCACCCACCATAACTAAACTCATTACCTCCTATTCCATGTCTAAATCCCATCTCCAAATCACTTGCATAAGTTAAGGCACGATTTATTCTTCCTAAGTCAGGCCCAAGTCCACTTGCATTCCACATCTCCCTCATCCATCTCAAAACACAAAACTTTGTCTCCTCCACCTATCTCATCCAACTCAAACCTATCTCACACCTCAGTCAATTAACTATCCATCAGGAGTTCTTATATCCTCCTCACCCAATTTTCTATAATTTGAATCATCTTATCCTCATAAGTCATCCACCTCTTGTGTAAAATGATTAAGCTATTTTGAGAGATAATTACTATCAAAGCACTATTTGATGCTATTCATATTTTTACACACCCATCCTTGGTTATCCATTATTAAAGCATTGTGCATGCATAGAGCACACATTGATCAACATGACAACATCAACACATCAAGGAGGCTCTAGAGGTATTCAAGTGTGCATTCTCATTGTTTGGGTTTTATTATTGGTTTTTCATATATGTTTTTTAATTGATTTATCATGTTAGATGTTTAACTCTGCCTTTATATCTTTTGCATACTCATTCTAACACATACATTTCGGCACACCTAGTGGGACCCACTTAACGGGGTCATTCTTCAAATTATTTATATTTTAGTAATGGACTAATCTACTTTTCTATTCTTGTGAATGTATGCAAGATTACTTTTAGTCTTTTTTAGACCAGATGTGCAAGAGAAGTTTATATGATGCAAACACACAAATTAGATCCTGCACAATGCACAAAACAAAAACCATCAAATTTTTGCAATCTCACAACTACAAGAATGCCAGTACAACCCTACAAGAATGTGATCTCACTCTTGTGAGAATGTAAAGATAAATACTAAATTAATCAAAATCACATGGGAAAAAAACTATAAAATTTTAGAAATCTCGCAACTACAAAAATACCAGTACAACCCTGCATGAATTTGATCCCACTCTTATGGGAATGTAAAGACAAATACTAAATAAATCAAAATCATGTACTTCCTTTTTTTTAAATTTTGACTAACTTTTCCATTTTCGCCTTCATGGGAATGCATGTTCTACTTGTGGCAACTTGAACTTTCCCTAAGGGAATGACCCTCTCTAAGAATAGTCTATGAAAAAATAGACTATGGCTTTCTATTATTTTTCATCTTTTTATTTCACCAATTTTTGGTACAAATCCCAAAGTTCTAGAAACATAAATCTTTGATAGAAAGAACACATATTTTGACCTGTAGGATTGTTGTTGTGTAATCTCTAACACGTTTATTCACTCTTGGCATCTTTTTATTTTGTTTGGCTAAAATTTAACTCACTTTTCATTTGGTAGCTTTACAATTAATAATGTATACTCTCATCTCATGTCGATATTGAATTTTAAAAGTCATTGAACAAGACAATAAACACTTCAATTTGGGTTTTAAAAATGAGTCACAATTCTTAAATGCATAAAGTTGCAAAGAACATAGCAAATTGTACACTTCAATTTTGGCTTCAAAAGGAATGCACAATTCTTGAATGGCTAATGTTAACATGCTCAAATTTCCTTCTCTTTCTATCTTTCATGATTAAATTTATCAATTTGACCCCTTTAAATGATTTATTAAGTTAACGATCAATTTATTAAGTTGACCATGCACATTTTTAAGTTGGGAAAATGAATATTATCTTAATCACGTGTGTTCTCTATCATAGGTAACCAACTTAATATCTTTAATTTTGAAAGAACAAAATTTTTGGTGTTTTTCTAGGAGTTTTTCTACTACAACATTGTCACGGGCTCATTTGATTTCTTACATTTTAGAATCCAGTAAATTAAGTGACATGTGTACCAAAGGTTGTTAGTAATATCATCCATAATAACCCTAGGAGCACTTCTAGAGAGGCTTATCCATTGGGAAGCATCACCCCATTGGAGAATTAACTCACACCAATAAATTCCCTAGAAAATATAGATATACGACACTTAAAAATATTCTTATTTTATATCCTCACAAGTTTGGTGATGCATTTTTAATGATAGTCTAAGGTAGGAAAAATTTCTACTATTTTAGCATGATCAGAATAGACTCTTAACTAGGTTATGCACGTAACAAGCATTTGGGAGGACTCCATGGATCCAGTTACAAAGAAACCTAGTGGCTACTTTTTAGCTTCATAACTACATCTATGGAGTCCTCCCAAGCTTAGGTTATGTCTTCGATTCTATTATGGTTAATCTTGATCAACAAGATACTTTTGATAATGAGGTTATTGATGTTGATTGATAATATACATCTTAGTGATGATGAATATGACACAAGTGGTGTTTATCATAATTTTCCTAATATTATGTATAAATAGTTAACAATAAATTCTAGTATTGAGCACACCAAATCCCACTAGAATTCTTTCTTGGAACTAGCTAATGGTCCTACTATGTTAGATATTGTTAGTTTTGGTTTTACACCTTTCCCTAATGATACAAAACAAGATTCAAGTGGGAGGGGGGCATGCAACATGATTCAATTGACTTTTATAGTATGGTAATGTTTTTTTGTTTACTTTTTGCATCATGTTCCCCTATATTTTGATGGTTTTTATTTGTTTGTCTAAATTTATGTAAATAATCCTTGTTACTCTATTAGTGTAAGGTGATATAGTAATTAATATGTTGTTCACATTCTTCTATTTGTGTCTCTCTCCTTCTATATGTCATTACATGGTGTGTTACATATTTTTTATTGTTCTTATGTGTTCCCTTATGTAGTCTTCTTGAATACTTTTAATATGGTAGCACCAATCCATTTTGGTATTTGTGGTATCGACTAAAAAATACTCATCTTTGTATCTCTTACATGCTCTTCCTCCATTACATTTTAGTTCTACTTCCTTTCTGGAATGATGAAAATTCATATTTTATATAGTAATAAAAATATATGATCATACCAACCCTAGAGATGGTAGATCCCTCTTGTGCTCTTTCTTTTTGTTATATGTTTATTTCCCTTGAAGTGTTCTCTCTTAGGGAAATTTTGTAGTGGAAATATTTCTAGTGGATGCATGTAAGATTTTATTAAAGCCATTTATCATGTTCAAGAATTTTTGTATATCTTTAACATGGGGGTGTATATTCTATTCAATTGTGTACAAACATGATTTGATATTTTTTCTCTTATAAATTTTTGGATTCCTCTATTAGATAACTAATTATCCATTTACTAACATCCAATGGGGCTTGATCCCCATATATTTTTAATCCCTCTTTAGATTACCAAAATAGTCTAGAAGGCCCAATATTTTATTTTTGTATGATTGTCCTTGGATTACCAAACAATCCAAGAAGCCTGAACTTGTCTCTTATGCCTTTTCCAATCCCTTAAGGACACATACATCCTTATGCCTGGCCTTTTATTGTATATATTTCCTTTTTGTGAGGCCTCACCTCAACCCATCATAGCATAGCTGATACATTCACAGTTTGACATTTCATGACTTTATGTTTTGACACACTTGTGATTTAGGTAGACAAAAACTTCAATGGTTATGTTATTTCAATAATGCATTATGAGGACACTCACTTATGTTGTAGGACCTAACTTATGTGTTTTAATGATTGGTGATACACGTGTTTAGTACTTCATTATTTTGATTTGAACAAATTTACAAAGATTCTTGAAATGTTAAATTACAATGTTAGGATTTTATCTTATGACATGTACTAGGACCTAGTTCACATGCTTAATGATTCGATGGTTAGGGATTGAGTGTTTCACTACTATGATAGAAAATAAATTATGATGATATTCATAATGTTAATTTGACTATGTTAAATAGAGATTAATGTTGATATGCAGATTTTTATATTTCAATGTTTAAAATATTCCTTATGAAAATTGTTAGAAAGGAAAGCTAAATGTGATAAGTGAATATGTTGATTAATGTAAATTATGCAATATCAAATCCGTCATGTATAGACATACATGTATCTTCATATGATTTTCATTGGACTACAAATGCTTGAGTTTAGTGTACATGAAATTAACCATAGAATTTAACCAAGGAATCAAGGCTCAAACCCATGTGAACACAACATAGCCAAGGTTGAATTTGTGGAAAGATTCAAACCTTTTTGTAATGTTATTTATTTTGTAAATGGAGTTGTATGTGTATAATAGATTTAAATTCATGTATAATTAGAGACATGTCATTATAAATGTAATGTTTTTTTTTTTTTTTTAAATGTGTCACTTGACACTTGTGTGGTCCATGTGGAGATGACTTGTCATTAGGGTTTTGGGGAAGAAAAATCTAACCTAAACCTAACCCAATGGAATACCCAAGTTAACCCCTCATGAAATAGTGCTAGGATAAGTCTCCATCAATGGAAACTAGAATTCCAACTTTCTAGTGACTTTAGGGGATCTAAGAGTAACCATAGGGTGTTATTTTGGTGAACAATAAGTGCTCACATGATAGTATTATGCAATGGGGGACTAATTTAACCTTTAGTGGGCCTAGATGACTTTGGAGACCCTCCAAAGAAGTCACTTTCTTAGAATCTCAAAGGTTGAGTGTTTGCATGTTTTCTTCGACCACCTCCTACTTTGTTAAGGATACAATTTTAGATGGGGTAAAGGATGCAAGAAAAGGGAGGCTTCTTTTTAGGGCTATTTTTAGCTAGTCGGAAGTTAGAGGCCTTTTTAGAGGGCTTGGGGGAAATCAGTGAGTTGTCTACGCACTCTAACTTTAGAGACACTTACTGGTACAAAAGCACCTAGAGTAGGAAAAAAAAAGGAGGCTAAGATCCCCAATGTGAGAAATTTAAATTCATTTCATCCATTTATAATATATTTAAGTCCATAAGTCAAGATGTCAAGACTCGAGAAGCCATTTGTAATAGGTTGTCAAAATGGTGCAAGGAGGTCTTAATATGGACAATAATGTCAAAATGGTTATTTAATATGTGAATGGAAATATTTGTATTCATCTAAAGTAATTTGAGTCATAATTTTGGTCTAGATTGGGTTTATACAAAAGTTTTAATCCAAAAATACATAAAGTGCATAAAATGTTGTAAAAAATGCATAATGATTAAAAGAATGTAAAGAGATAGTTTAAAAGGTGGTTTGGAATTTATAACCAACCAAAAACACTATAAAAATAGATTTATTGTCAAACCAAAATAAGAATGGAAGGAAATAGTTACCTTTAAAACAAATTTGGAGTAATTCTAAGTTGTTATTTTGATTGGTTTTTTTAGTTTTTTGTGTTGGTTCTAGATCTTGTATGTCCATGTATAGCCTAGAAACCATGTATAATCTATATAGTTTGATATTAAGATGCATAACCTTTCTTTTGGCCTTGATTTAGGTTTATTTCATAGAGAAATAAATAAGTTATGGTAGTTTTGGTAGAAGTTGTTACTTGTATATTTGAGGATGCCCAACTATAGTTAGATTGAAATGTTTGGTAGGAAAAAAATTGATTAACTCAGGAACTCTAATTAAATTCATTGGAAATATATATGAACTAGATTTCATTTCCAATTTTTTTGACTCATTTTAATTCATATTTGTGTAAGTTATGTGTATTGGAGTGAAGACTAGTGTTTAAAGATCTTCATTGAAGTTACAAGCAAAGATTGGTGTTTTTTGTAATTATATATGAATTGAAAATATTGATGGCTTATAGTTTTAAAAAATAGAATCATATATTGTTAATTGGAAATTGGTTTGGTGTCATTTGAATTTTTTTTTGGAAAGTTATTAGATTCCTTAGGCAAGGTTACTGGTTTTACTTCTAGTTTTTAATAGTAAAAATGGGTCTTGGTACTAAGATCATAACATGTAATTGGTTTGTTGGATTGGGCTTAGATTTGCATATGATATAGTTAGACTAGTTTTTAACAATTAATCTAGAGGTTTTGGTAAGAAAGTTTCAAGAACAAAATTTATGAATAATGGAATTAGATATAGAAATCAGGATATTGAAATTGAGAAAGGTTGATATTTTTGTGTTGAAAAATGTTATGTTTTATCTCATTAGATGCCTCTATACAATGGAATTATTTAATGGATGTGGAAGGGATCAAAATGGATCCTACTAAATGGTTGGTTTTCATAAGATGCTCTACATAAAATTGGTATCAGAGCTTGTGTTCAGACTTTAAATTGAAGCTCTAATTTTGAGTACCATTTTGAAAACCAAGTCAAATTGAGCCCCTATACGCGCTTCTCATGCATGTGTACCTGCCTGGCATTTTGAGGCCTATGAAGTGTTTCATGTTTCTAACACCTTGCATTTAGTATAGGCATGTGTCCCATAATGATAATTTTTCATTCTGAATCATTTCATGAAGCATCATTTTGAGCATTGCTCAAATCTACAATTTTGTGTAAGTGTCAAAATAGCGACATGAGGCCTAGTTTACAATTGAATATCTTGAACCCAGTTAAGTTTCATAACTCACCACTTAGGTAATGTTTAGTATGCATTAAAATAACCTATGTTTCATATTTCAATTCCTTTTGATATGTTTTCACCAGATTTTGAATCCCTCAAAGTTGGTTGTTTATTATTATCATGCTAATACATACTGCTCAGAATTTCGGGTAGCCCTATTTGACTAGTTATAACTTTGACTCAGTTTACTTAAATGTAAAATTTTATTTTTTGTTGTATTCTAGGGGTCAAATAAATTCTATGTTCTAGATCTGAGCTTATGATGAATCCATTTGACTAGTTTTCAAATGTGATTCCAAATGCAATTTATAAAATTTTACTCATGTCTAAAAGTGCAGATTGGTCAGTACCCCTATTCAGATGTCATGACTTTGAATCCATTATTTTCTAAGCCAAATAGATTCTAACATTGTGTTCTACTCTAAAAATAATTTAAGTGTGCCAAGTTTCAAGTCTTGTCGAATCTGTTTGCACACTTTCCTAGGCCCATGTTGTTTGCAAAAATCATTATTTTGCTAGTGCTCCTAGTTGTGTAATTATGAAAACCCAAATTTACATGCCTACTAATTTTGCCCAATTATTTTTCATGAGCCCAAATCATAGACTTATACTCACCACATGACAATAAAATAATGCCCCATATTTTGTGCCTCCAAGAGTCCATTTGACCTATTTTCAAAGCTAAAATCAAATGCACTTTTATTGTTTCTAATCTGGTTATTTAGAGGACAATTTGGAGTGATGAAATTTGACGATCAATATCTTTTGACCCCGAATTCATCATGAGATGAAATCTAACAAGGTAAAAGAATGTGAACCAAAGAATAGATATGTTAGATCTCAAGGTTTGGCTATTTGTTTCAGTCAATTTTTAAGGCTAGTTCTAAAGCCTTCTAACACTAAATGGACAGTTCTTAGAAAGTGGTAGAAATGTGTTTTAAAATGATCAAGCAATGATCAATGTTAAATATAATCAGTATGAGTAGTAGAATTCATTAGTTTGAAATGTTAGTCATTTGAAAATGATTTTTTTTAGCCGGACCCACTTTGGGGGCTAGCTAAATTCATTAGATTGGCATGATATAAGAACAATTGCTTCCTTGCTTAGGTATTGCTTGAAATGGTCATAATGTTGCTAAGATCAAATTTCATGGTTGGCTGATTACTTGAGTCATGACCACAGTCTCATGCCATACGTTGTAGCCCTTCATTACCAAAAGAGGAGATGATAACAGTTAATACAAAAAAAACAAATACATCATTTTTGTCAGAATCCATTCAAATTTGAGAAGGATAGTGTTCATTCACCAAGATTTTTGGATGTGCACTTGATGTCCAACCTTCAAGAAAATACTATTCATGGAGGACCTAAATCCCAATCTCCCTAGAAGAGGATAACTTTGAAGCATCTCACTGAAAAATATGCAAAAGGAGATCCAATCTCAATGGTTACAACTTATGAATAGTTGATCAGGTAGGCATTGATATTTGTTTAGTAGGAGATTCAACTAGAATGGTGATGCATGGGCATGATACAACTTTAACTGTTACCATAAACGATATTTTGCTCCACTATCAAGCAATTGCACATGGAGCAAGGTGACCCCTTCTTGTCGGTGATTTGCTACTTGAAAGCTATGAAAAGAGCATAGAGCAAGTGGGGTGATAAATTGTAGTGGGAACTACAATCGAGATATTAAAGAAGAAGTTTTAGATGCTTGTCGATGAAGTAGGGGTAGTGCTTAGGCTTGGGTTTCCAAGATATGAATGCATGTCAAAGACCTCACTTTGTACCATTTAAAATTAATCTCTAGTTATTGAATTAACATGACTTTTTGGATATTGAAACTCTGATTTTTTCAAAATCTACACCTAAAGGGACCCCTAATTATCTTGTTCCATCTCAGACTCAGCCAGGAGGATTATATTCCTTGCCATAATGTCCTCAGCTATTCAAAAGGATGTTGATGGTTTTGGGCTATGATAGTTACTATCAAATAGCAAGGTGTTTTTGGGATGAAGATTCGAGAGTCACCACTTTGGATCATCTTCATGTCTACCCGCATGGTGATTAGGTAAGATGCTGGAGCTCAAAACAATGGGAGGATCTAAAGGCTACTCTAACATTCTCCTCATCCTCATATGTGCATGCATGAAGAGAGCAACATTGTGAGATGTGTGATTGTATCGGCATCGTGAAGTGTTTGGAGGTGCTTCATCTAATTTGTGAGGGGCCTTGTGTAGGCTGTCAAAAGAGGGATGTTTGAAGTGGTTGTAGAGGAAAGGCTCTCCAGATGAGTAGGAGAAAATTTGAACATAGAAAGACAACTTGCATATGTTAATGGTAGCTTGCACAACTTTCACCAACCATGAATCATCTAATTTGTTTCAACTATCCTTAAAATGGAGATGGAAACTGATGGAAGGATACTTGGAGTAGTTAATGGCAAAATCTATATCACCTACAAATTGTGTTAGAGCCATGAGTCAAATTTAAAAGTATGTATATTTTGCAATATGTTTTTTATCCCACATTTATGGTGGGGAAGAAGACTTGGTACTTTTTATAAGAAAGAATGGTATTTACTTATGTCTAAGAGTGTGCATTTTATATATAGACGTGAGGCTTGTGTGTAGACCCCAGTGGTAGGTGCGTAGGGAAATTTTGATCAATGCAAAAGATCAGAGAGTGGAGACGTGGCAACCAATCAACCAACCAAATAATGACACTTGGTGCACTTCCCAAAGTAGTGTCATGATAGGATGGAAACGTGGTGAGTTGTTGCTATGTCATAGAGGACATGCCAATTCTTGACTAGGATAGTGACATAGTGATAGGCTACTACGTGGCAGGAGTAGTGACATGGCACTGATGAATTGGCACCTATTATGAGGCAGTGACATGCATTAAAGGTGCCATGTGTTGCAACATTTCTATGTCATGATGATGTGGTAGGATTCTACCAAGGATATCGATAGAGCAACAAGTGGCAGCAGGTGTTGAGGCAGCAGATTTAGGCCAATTAACCATAGCGACATGGCAACCCAATCAGGGGTCACCACATGGTAGCAGGCCCAGTCAAATATGGCACTCCAAGGATGAACCAAGTGGGGCCACATGGCACTGAAGTGGTAAAGGTATCTAGTGTATTTGACAGAACAAGTGACTCTACAGAGTTCAACCAATTAGAGCATGACACATGTCATAGGCCAGTCAAACCTAGTTTGACCTAGATGGAAAAACGGAGAGAAAATACAAATAGTTCAAAATTTAATTTTTATTATTTTCCTCTTATTAAGGTATGTGAATTTTAAATTGAAAGAGAGTTTTATTATAACATTTTAACCTTGGGTTAAAATCTAAATATTTACAAGAATGAGGCCTAAGAATTAGTTTTAAACTTGGAAATTCTTTTGGTTTTCCTAGGCATTTTTCTTAAGAAAGTATAGGCTTATTATATATCATTAGAAAGCTCTTGGAGTCTAGTTTCCAAATTTTCCATTTGTTTCTTCACAAGTATCAGTGGGTAAAAGTTATATTGATTTTTTCCTAAGCTTCTTTTTATGCAATTCCATTCTAGTATGGGCAGTTCAGATTCAGTTTCTGGGAAAATAGTGAAATAGAAAGATACCAAATTTGGAGAGGGCCTTAAAAAGGATATTATTTTTCCTCAAAAGTAGTCTACTGTGGATTTTGGAAATAATTTATAGCAGATATGATGTTTTAGCAAAAAGGGGCTTTTCTCATTATTCAAGAAGATATTTTCAAAGTTTGTTATGTAGAATGATGGGATTTCATCTAGTTTTCAGTTCTACAAAGATAAAAGATGGTTTTAAACAACAATAGAGGGAGATTCAAGTGGACAAGTGTCACTTCCTGATCAGATTCGAGATTCCTTCCTCATCTATATATTTCTTTCTTTTTTCTTTGTACAGGGTTTGGTCCAAACTTATGGAGAGGTTGGTTCCAGACTTTTGGAAAGTCTTCCATAGTTGTGATACCACCAAGGTTGAATACTTATAGTTCTAGAACATTGAGCATAGCTCTGGGTGTGATTCCACCATTCTCCTTAGTATTTCTCTTGTATGAACATTAGTAATAAAGATAGATTATAGTTCTTGTCTATTGGTGTTTTTTACAGGTCTTTCATGCATCTTGAATGTACATATTTCAAAAGAATGAATACATGTTGAAGTTGGTGAAATATCAACCCCATAGCTCCCAAGTATCACCTACATGCAAACACCTATTATACAAAGAGAGAAGCAAAAAGCTATGGAGGCAGAAATTGCCAGATCCATAGACAAGACATTCTTGATGAGCAAAAAACTGAATTGATATTATCATCAATGAATTTTCAAGTAAACGTTTACAATGAGAGATCATCCTTATAAAGGATATCAAAACCTTAAAAAGGACTAACCTAGGTTGCATCATAATAATCAATAAAAGAAATTAATTATTAGATTCCTAAAGTTTAGCTTAAGCAACTAGAGTTAATTAGGAAATATCTAATTACTCTAACATCGCCCCTGCCCCCCCTTTTAAGATAAACTTAGGGAGTAGCTAAAAACCTAGAAACTACTAATGAAAGTAGAAATGGATCTTGGCAAACAAAGCCTGATTAGGTACCCAAGCACAACCAAATCTCTAGAAAGAGGAGAAATAGAGAAAATAGCTATAAAAAAAGATCATGAAGAACATCACTAAAGCATGTAGAAGCTGCAAAGCTTTGTCAAAAGTAACTATTGATCTGAAGAACCTCCACTAAAATAGAACCTGACTAGGCAAAGAAGACTGTAATCTAAATCGAATTAGGAGGCATACAAAGGAAAATAACTAAATTTGAAGATACAGATGGCATGAAACATCAAAGACTGAAGAGCTAATCAAACAAAACAAGGAAGCATGAGAAACAATAGAAGAACCCCCCCCCCCTCCTAATGCAAACAAGGATGAGGTGATAGGAAACTAGAAAAGTGGGCCAAAAGAACTTCATATCAAGGAATCATGATCAAGATGCACAAAGGAGTACATATGTGTGTACTAAGGTGATCAATCTCAAACACGTCATGAGGCTAATGTCATGGAAGGGAAACTCATTGGACAAAGGAAGATGGCAAAAAAAAGAAAAAAATCAACCACCCATGGCATTTTATCAGAGTAGTGCATGTACAATAAGGCACAAGACATAATGAATCCCAAGAATACAATAATTTGTATGAGTTCCCTCAGATGACACTACTCAAATTAGAAGGCAAACAAAGGCAAATAACTGAAACAAAAATATAGATATAGATAGGCACTTTATCTCAATGTGTTTGAAAGAATGCAATGATGTCTAAATAGACTAGAAGAGACATAAGACTAATACTAAAGATAGTACAAGTCATGACAAATCATCTGAACCAATGAATGATCCCTAGACCTTAAACAACCAAGTTATCCACTAGAATGAAAAAATGTAGAAGACTAAATAGAATGTGCCTGGAGAAGAATTTGGAAAAACAACTAGTACCACTAGAAAGAGCTCAGAAATACCTTTCCAACAATATAAAGAATTCCCAAATCGGAGATGGGATGCTCAAGATATGTCTTTAGGTGTGTAGAATGGAACTCCTAAATTTGACAATAGAAAAAGCTATCAAAATTGAAAACTAATATACCACTATGATGGGCTCAAAAATTCAATATCTTGTTTGCAAAAAATAGAGTCCATATGCCCAAGATATGAGCAAAAAAGTGAAGGTGGGTCCAAATAGAGGTCAAGGAGGTGATAGGAAGTGGTGATGCAATTCTGATGTCACACTAACATCAGCAAGTGACGAGCCCAAATTTGACAGTCAAATGGCTGTCGAGGCAAAAAAATGCCTAAAAATGACCCCTATTGAAAAAAATATCTAACCACTAGAAACATAGAGCTGGGCAAAGGGTCGATGACAGATTAAAAACTAGTAGCCAAAAATGGTTGCGACATGTCAAAAAATGAGATTCATTTTGAAATAAATCTACTCATGCATAGGCACAAAAAACTAATTTCGAAGTCATCAAAGGCATGTGTGGTGGCAATCAAAATCATAGAGTACAAAGTAATACCGCCAAATCAATCATGGCGAGGAAAATAATGCAACATGGCAGTCTTCACCATGTGGATTTCAAAGGATGTATAAAGGAGGTCACTACACCCAAAAACATTTGCTCCTTGCCGCCAAAAAGAGGTGCCTCATCTATAAAACTGCACAGTCAGCTCCCAACTCAAGAATAATGAGGGTAGAGACTCCAAGAGAAAGTGCATAGAAGGATGGGGCCAACTCTTACAAATGCTCCAAAAGTGAAAGAGACGTAGAAGAACAAATGCCAATTTTGACGACTTTGGTAGCACCAAAGGTGAAGGCCAGCTTCTCCTAATTGCCACAAATGTGCAAGTCACCAAGTGTAGGGAAAATGCTGACCCATTAATGAATATCTCTGTAAAGAATATAGATGCTAAGGTGGCACCATGTCATTTTTTTAGAAGATGCAAAAAATTAACTCAGCTTAAAAAAACTACTCCACCAAGATATTGTTCCCTCTAAAGACACTTCAAAATATGCCAAAAATACTAGCAAAAATTGCATGGGTCCAAACTAAACTATGGTGACTGGGCATTCAAAATGGAGAACCCTCTGATTGTGTGTGGTGAGAAAAAGAGTAGTCATGCTTGGCGCTAGTATAAAGAGGCATCGAGCTAACATGGACATGAGTCATGTGTGCAAAGGTAGGGTCCAAATAAAATGTTGCCCAAAGAGGAGAAGAAACTACCATCTAGCCCAAAATCACAAGCTCCAATGCATCATCAATGCCAAAACATCCACTATTTTAGCCCAAAATCAAAAGAGGAGTCTGATGGAAGTTCAAAAACCATGCCACATGGCATCTCCAAACTTATGAACTCCACACAAAGCTTCAAGTTCATGGGCATGCAATGTATGTATAACACTAGTCAATCTTATTCTACCATCGAGAGTAGAGCTACCATCATCAATGGTGGTGGCACTATTGAACAAGATAAGTTGTGGCCCTACATAATCAGCCACATTTGGCTTCCCAATGACTAGGAAAAAAAAAGTAAGACTATGCCCACAACACAACCCTGGGGCATCCTCCTCTGTGTCCCATCTCAACTCCATTGATTTATTAGGCATGGGAAAAACTAGCACCATGGAAGATAAAGAGGCAAACTAAGAAAACATATCCCATATTGATGCTCTACCTACAAGATTGAATGCAATAACATCACAGCAATGGAGACAATGCCAAAAAAACATTAGGAGCTAAAAGGCTTGGCCCACTCGTGGAAGAAGGCCATGTTTCACATGGAGGAGCCTTCTTTAAAGGCATTGATTTGTATATGTGAGAGCCCCAAAACCAAAAAAAATGTATAGAGTAGTGTGCAATATCTAAGAGGCCCAAGGTACACCACGGTGACTGCATGAAAAGTGGTCTGTGCATGAACAAGTGAGGGATAGAAAAGGGGTATACAATAAAAAAATATTGATCTGCAAAAAAGAACAGCTCCGTCTCTCAAATTTTTGATTAAAAATCAAAAAATCACTTTCTTGATTTGTGTGCCTAGGTCAAAATGGCCTAGGTAAAAAAAAAAATTCTTTGAAAAAATAGTGACCCCCCAAATCCAATAAAAAAATCTTCTAAAAGCTTAGATCTAGAAATCGATGCCCAAACCCTCAAGAACGAAATAGAGGTATGAAGATCTAGAGCTTTGATACCATGTTGAAGTTGATGAAAGTTCAACCCCATAGCTCCCAAGTATTACTTGCATGCAAATACCTTTTATAGAAAGAGAGAAGCAAAAAGATATGGAGGCAAAAATTGCCAGATCCATAGATGAGCCATTCTTGTTGAGCAAAAAGATGAATTGCTATTATCAATAATGAATTCTCAAGTAAATGTTTACAATGAGAGATCATCCTTATAAAGGAGATCAAAACCCTAAAAAGCTCTAACCTAGGTTGCATCATAATAATTAATGAAAGAAATTAATTATTAGATGCTTAAAGCTTAACTTAAGCAACTAGAGTTAATTAGGAAATATCTAATTACTCTAACAATATAAAGAGAAACAAATTACTTAGTGTCATTCTGATTCTTATCTCCTTTCTTGGTCGTTTACAATATTTTGTGGTTTATGGACAAAGAACATAGATCTAGTTGCATCTCATTTTGGGTTGTATTTCTTGATGTGATTTTCCTTTGATTCAAAGAGTCATGTAAATGATTGACAGGTTTTGATAGGGTTGTGAGTTTCATGAGAAGGATGTTTGATAAGTATGAGGTTCAAATTGAACATAGATGTCTAATTCACAGAGTGATAGGATAGATACCTGATGTATGTTATGGTTTGTGGGATACCCAATGGATAGGATACTAATCAACTACAAGGTGAATTTAGTTTTTTGTTGCATATGTGGTTTTGCTAATATAAAAATTAAATACCAAATATCCATTTCCCTTTATGTTTAGGAGCTGAAAGGATACCCTTACTTAGCTTGTGGATTTCATAGGCTTTGTAACTTTCTACTGCATACCTCTATTATTGCATGAGTATAGGAGAAATAAGGGTTTAATATGCTTTGTATATATTTAGATATATGCTTTGGTAACTGATACCATATGAGTGAATCTAAAGGCCTACTCACCTAGGTTTTGTAGAGCCTAAAGTAAAATGAGTTTAGCCTTATAATTGGCCCAAGTTCTTGACAAATTATGTCTATCATAGGGGATAGCTACCCTTAGATGCAATCTTTTCTGTTCTACCTAGTAGTTAAAATCATTGTTAAACTAGGAGCTAACATATTGAAGATCTTGAGTGTGTGGGTATAGTGTCGAAGAAGGAAATCCACACTAGGACCTTGAAGATTTGGTTTTGATTTGTTGATGATTTTTAGTTGCAGGTGCTCATCCATCTTGCTACAAAAGGAATATGTGCTTTTGTGTTGATAGATATGGAAGTTTTTTTAGGGCCATGGGAAGGTCCAAATGGATTCCAAAAGACTAGGGAAAAGAGTAAGAATGGGACTTCTAGGTGAGGCACATGGAGAGTTGTTTTTGATGAGTCTGAAGTAGCATGATAAAGGTGGATCTCTGACTAATAAGGCACCATGGAATTGCAACCATTAATATGTCACTAGCAAGAGTATTTGAGAATATGATTTTGAGGACAGTCATGGGTCCTTAAAGGAAAATATGATGGTGATAAAGGCATTAAGATGTAAATGGAAATGAAGGTAAAAATGAAGATTTTTCATCTAATCATTTTATTGTAGGTTGTGGTTCCATGTTTCCAAGGGACTTGGAAACTTTTCAAGGTTATGATTATCATGTAGGAGCACCTAGAGTACAAAAAAAAAAGGATTTTTAGATTCTCTATGTGTGAGATTTTAAATTAATTTGAGCAGTTTATAATGTATTTCAGTCCATCAGTCAATACGTAAAGTCTCGAGAAACTATCATTTGTAATAGGTTGTCAAAATTGTGTAAGGAGGTCTTAATATGGTAAATAATATAAAATTAGTTAGTTAGTATGTGAATGGAACTATTTTTATCCATCCAAATTCATTTGATTCATAATTTTGGTCTAGGTTGGGTTTATACAAAAGTTGTAATGCAAAAATGCATAGAGTGCATAAAATGTTGTCAAAAATGCATAATGGTTAAAAGAAAGTAAGGACATGGTTTAAAAGGTGGTTTGGAAGTTATAACCAATCAAAAAACCTATAAAAATGGACATATGGTTGAACCAAAAAAATAATGGAAGGAAATAGTTATATTTGAAACAAATTTTGAGAAATTCTAAGTTGTTTTTTTAATTAGTTTTCCAATTTATTGTGTTTGTTCCAGGTCTTGTACATCCATATATAGCCTGAAAACCATGTATAACCTATGTATTTTGATATTAGGATGAATAACCTATATTTTGGCCTTGATTTTGGTTTATTTCATGGAGAAATAAACAGGTTATGTCAATTTTGGTAAAAGTTGTTATTTGCAAATTTGAGGATGCCCGACTATAGTCAGATTGAAATGTTTGGTATGGACAAATTTGGATGAAATAGGCACTCTAATTACATTATTTGGAAATACCATGTATAATTTGTATATTTTGATATTAGTATGAAACTTTGTTTTCACCTTGATTTGGGTTTATTTCATAGAGAAATGAATAAGTTATGACAGCTTTGTAAAAGTTGTTATTTGTAGATTTGAGGATGCCTAAAATTGAAATGTTAGGTACAGATAAAATTGGATTAATCAGAACTCTAATTACATTAATTGGAAATATATTTGAACTAGATTTCATTTCCAATTTTTTTGAGTCATTTTAATTCATATTTTTGTAAGTTATGTGTATTAGAGTGAAGACTGGTGTTTAAAGATTTTAATTGAAGTTACAAGCAAAGATTGGTGTTTTTTTAATTACTGATGAATTGGAAAAATTGATGGTAAATATTTTCAAAAACTAGAATCATATATTGTTAATTGGAAATTGGTTTGGTATCATTTGAAATTGATTTTGGAAACTTATTATATGCCCTAGGAAGGGATACTAGTTTTACTTCTAGTTTTTTACAGTAAAAATGGGTCTTGGTAATGAGATCATAACATGTAATTGGTTTGTTGGATTATGCTTAGATTTGGATATGATATACTAAGACTAGTTTTGAACAACTCATCTAGAGTTTTTGGTAAGAAATTTTTTGGAACAAAAGTTATGAATAATGGAATCAAATATAGAAATCAGGATATTGAAATTGAGAAAGGTTGATATTTTTGTGTTGAAAAATGTTATGTTTTACCTCCCGAGATGCCTCTATACAATGGAATTATTTAATCAATATTGAAGGGATCATAATGGATCCTATTGAATGATTACTTGTGATAAGATGTTCTACATCACTTAGGGTTTTGGAGAGTTGGAGGGAAGGAAAAATGGAGCTCTTCTTCATATTTCATTATCATTTTGCATAGGACCAAGGTTGGTGCTTCTTGCTCATGGAGCTTTGTTCTTTAATTTTGAGGATGGATGTTTCTATTGAATTCATGAGAATGTAGAAAATGAGAATTTCATTGCAAGTAGATTATATTTTTTATATTCCATTATCTTGTGTTGTGAAGTGTATAGAGATTGGTTGTATTATTTTATTGTTCTTTTTTCCTTTGTTTTTATATAAGTGTTGTTATGGGTTTGAAGACTTTAGCCACCCTTTGGGAAGGGAAGATAATTCTTGGGTGAAGGGGTTAGTTGGGCTTGAAAATTTAGTTGAGAGCCTTGGAGTATGGACTCCATTGTATCCATAATCATTCATCTCTTGCTTTGGGGGTGATAAGGGAATTATGGTGAAGAGAGCAAGTTTATGGAGTATGGGCTCCAAGAAAGCTCTAGTTGATGGTAGTCTATTGGGAAATTCATTGTGAAGAGTAGGATTTTTGTGAAACCCCCAAAAGGCCATGGAAATTTCTTATTGTTGGTATTTTTTGATATGGAAAGTCTCCTCTTTGAAAATCCCACCTTCACCTTATGTTCATGGTTCCATTTTTGAACTATTGTGAAAATACTTTGGGATAGGATTGTGCAAGTATGTTATAGTGTTGTCTATGCATTTGCAAGATTGTATGCAGTATCATGTGTGATTCATTCTTCCCCTTGACTGGGGATAGTCTCTTTGGATACCTATGGTTGGGAGGTGAGCCTCCATGGTTCTTGTTTTGTTGCTTTTATAAGCTTTGGTGCTCAATGGATCCATAGGAGAAGCTTGAGTTGATAATTGTGTCTTGCACTATTAATGCGGAGCACTCCATATTATTCATCTTGTTGTATTGAATGGAAGACATGTAGAAGAGAAACATGTTGTTCATGGCTCATATGAAATGTTTCATTTGGCATTATATTGTGTTGCATGTTAATGAGATGAAGTATTGGATTATCATTGATAGTTGTAGTTATATTGCATCATGAAATCACTCAAAGAAGGTTGTTCCACTGTATTTAATGCTCATAGAAATGATTAAGTGTGTGATGCATAATGTCTATTTTGGAGATAAAATATGGTATAAGGAAGTTATATTTCAAATATGAGTGTGCATATAAAGAAATTTTAAAATGATGAGTTCAATGAGCAATATCATGTAAAGCTTTATTGTAGTCCAGAAAAGATTGAAACAATAGATTTATAACTGATTTTTGTCCAAATGTGAAATATGAGTTTAATTTATTTTTGCAAGTGACAAAGTCTTAAGCTCAAGTTACATTACATGATTTTAGGTGCTTTCAATGGAACTAACAATTTTATGTATTAACTAAAGCTTTAGCATTAACATGAAAACTAAATATCAAATCAAGAATTCCTGCCACAATACTTGAATAACTACAACAAAGTAGTAGCCATTGTTGGACGAGTGTAAGCATATGATCTTTTCAGCATGTAGATTTGGGGGTTTTTCTTGTTGTTATGCTGATGGATTTCTGTGAAGTGTCCAAGTCCATGATTTTATTTGAAAAGTGTGATGTTGGGTAGAATTGTTCAGTAGGTTTTCTATTCTATCCAATTCCAAGATGTTTTAGTTTTGGGTGTTTTAATTTGACAATGTCTCATTTTGTGTGCCATCAAGGTTTTTGCCCATTTCTTTGTTTGGCTTATTTATAGATTTGATCTCGTAGCCCTTTCCTTAATTATTAGGATCATTTAATTAGAATGGTTATAGGACATTCTGGAGTATTATATTTCTCGATCTAAACTCATGTTTCCATAGTGGATTTTTGGGACTTGTGATTTTTGTCATCTTTTCTAGATTGGGGATCAGAACTTGTTTGGTGAATTTCATTGGACCCTTGTATTTGTGACCCTATTCTTGAGTTGGGGTTTTAGTTTCATTGTTATCCAAGAACTTTGAGTTTTGGGCTTAAATATTCTTGCCTCAATCTATGTGTCAATCATATTCCATGTTTCCTTGCATGCTATGATATCATTTCATGGACACTAGGATTCCTGTAGAATCTATACTCCTAGATTTAGGCTAGTTGAGTGAGTTCATGATATATGGTTTTATTGCATCATTGGGATTCATGTAGAATCAATACTCCTAGATATAAGTCAGTTGAGTGAGATTGTTGTACTTGTTTGATTGTTGTATTTCTCATATCCAACCCTTGCATTGGTTACTTTATTATTTTGTGTATTTGGTTGTACCTACATATTAGCACATGCGTGTGCATTTAATAGGATCATGCAAGACCTGAACTCCCAGATATAGGTCAATTGAGGGATTGTTCATTTGGGGGTTGGGTTGGGAACTTGCATTGCCTTTGGGCACTCATTATATTATGAGCATGGGTATGTAGGGTAGATGTGTGGAGTGGCTTCTCTCGTGTATCCCATCCTGGAAGTGGTTGACAAGGTAATGTGAAGAGGTTTTTATCAAGTGATAACCAAAATTAACCAATGAAAAATTAAACTTAATAAAATGTAGATTATGGAAAACCTAGCCCCCTAGGGGAATTGATTGAAAGTGTGTGTGTAGCCTATTAAGGGAGTTAATCAAAGGAACAATATCTGGCCTCTTGCAAGAGTTGATCAAAGATACATTCCAAGTATGGCCTCCCAATGGAGTTGATCAAAAGTTCAAAGTACTTGTGCTACACGATGGAAAGCAATAACACTCCACTAGAATCCCTACATAGTTAACCCATAGAGGGTCTAACTAGTGACCTAATGTATTGCATTGTCTTCATGAGCATATAGATGTTGGTCTCATGTTCTTGATTGGCATGTGTGTTAGCATGGATGATTGTCTTATTTGATTGGGGTCAGGTCATTATCTCCATCAACACAGTGGGAGTGGACCTACAAGTTCCACATGGTTGGGCGGTGTAGGTACCTATACCACTATTGGGGACCAGTGTACAAAGATGGTCTACTTCAGTTTGAGACTGGTACTAGATATTCACTTGGTACTCAAGTGTATCCAGATTATGTTTCCTTGTAATTTATGCTTTACTTTGGATGCATTGATATTGTTTCCTTGTAATTTATGCTTTACTTTGGATGCATTGATATCATGTTTAGACGATGTTAGTTTATTACTTGATGCATTCCTTTATCATGATGTTGTATCATATTGCTAGATGAGATTTGTTACGACTGCTTTAGATTAGTGATGCTAATGGTAGATTAGCATGTTGGATGTACTTGTTCCTATGATGTTATTTGTTGGTTATTGGTAAGAATGATCTCATGAAACAACTCCAACTATCTTCTTGGCAATTTGAGATTCATGCTCTGGAGATGGCTAGGGCCTTCAAGTTCTCATGATGCAATTATGGATAGGAGGAAATGAGCATGGTTTTTTTAGTTCGGTGGCTCTTGCATGTGTTTTCCTTCTTGAGATAGTTGATTCATGCACATGTATGTTCATTGTGATGTTGCTTTCTGCAAGATTACATTAGATTCTATGGATTAGATGTTATGGTAGAGATGTTAGAATTATTCAATCTTCTTTATGCTTTTAAGTGTTTACTCATAAACTAAAGTGGTTTTGATACTCCTTGGTGTGGAGGTTCTAACTCTATTTTCCCTTCTAAATTGGTCATTTGGCATTTCTTGCAAACCTACTTGACATTGGTTTAGCATTGGGAAATACTAGTAAAGTATCGCATGACTATAGGAGAAATATTATGCAATATTGGAAAGTATCGCATGACAATAGCAAGAACTATTGTGTGATACTAGTAAAGTATCACATGATAATAGTAAGAAGTGTCATGGGATACTAGAAAGTATCACACGGAAGTTGTATAATGTATCGCAAGATACTGGTAAAGTATTACACGGTATTGGTGAACATTATCATACGATACTAGAAAAGTATCACACGATACTGAAAAAATAATGCACAAGGTCAATGGGAAAACTTTCTTCAGAAAACATCAAGTACCTTTTGAACTTGTTGGATGTGTTTTGGAAGGTGTTCTAGATACCCTTTTGGGATTTTTTGATTCCTCTAGCGAAGGGATATATAAAATATAAGTATAAGTTGACATTCTCTTCTTCCTTATTCTTTCTTATACTTAAGATATATTATATATACATATATATATGTGACAATTCATTTGAGCTAGGTTCCAAACCTCCAGGAGTTAAGATAAAGATTCTAGATCCTAGCATGTTTCAGGATTTTAGACTTAGTTTTTCAAGATTTTAGGTTTAGTCAGCTTTTAGGATGACTAGTCAGGATTCCTTTTATGTTCATTATTAGTAGAAATGGTCATTTTTTGTGTAACTCTCATAGTTGGTTAAAGAGTGTGTTTGTAAGTAGTGACTCTTGGGGAACTTTGGTGTTGTGTTTTATGATTAGTCTTTTGTTAGTTTCTGGTGTAAGATTTTTTTGTTTTTGTTGTACTTTATCAAAAAAAAAATATTAGCCTTTCTTTATCCTTGTACCAAGCATCTCTGAGTGAGGCATTACAAACATGCTAAACAAATAACACTCAACCAAAGGAAATAACAAAACTATATGAAAGTGAAAAAAGAAGGAAATAATTCCCTTGCCCCCCAAGTATAGGAACAATAGAAGAGAAAAAAAACTTATTATGCCGCTCACAAAGAAAACCATGTATGACAATGAGCCCCCTGAAAGAAGGCCAACAATGTCACATGGCATGGAGAAATATAATAGGGACTTAAATGTTATGTAAAGAAATTAGAAGTAAAAGATAGCTCATAATAAGGATATATGTGAATAACCTCATTATTAATGATTTGTTAGATCTTATAATGTAAATCTTGAAAGTTATGAGTAGAATGATCATGATAGTGATAATACATGCAAAATGGAAGATTCATAACTTTTTAAAATATTTTTTTTCTATGTTAAGGCCTTGTAATAACCTTATCATGAAGAAAATGAGGTAAAATGAGCTCCCTATTATTAGGAGAAGACATGTGACAAGATGTGGAGAAAGAATGAGATTCAATACTTTGTTGCACACATCTTAAACTATTATCAACAGTGTTTTTAAAGAGCTACTATGCCCTACATTTCTTTAGAACATATAATTTTTATCACTAGATTTAATATATTAATCATGAGTAGAAGTAGAAACAAATTTGGTGAAGCAGGAGTTGTGCGATCTCTCATGAATGAAAAGTCCTTATGTCTATATTCTCCAATAAAGGTTGACAAGTGTGAAATCTAAGGATCCCTAAACATCAATGATAAGAGTACTTGTAGAAGGAGGACTTTCATTAGATTCTTGATTTATTTTTTCTCCTCAACAATTAGACAACTATTTGGCTTAGCATCCATATAAAGAGTATACATGACATTATTATAGAAAAATTTGACTTTTTGATGAAGAGTTGAAGAAGCAACATGCATAGCATGTAACCAAGGTCTTCCCAAAAGAAGATAGTAATTGTGAGATCAAGGTATAAAATGAATATGAGTATTTAGAACAACTGGACCTACTTTGATAAGTAAATTGATGGTGCCTAAATTTGCCTTAGAATTGTTATCAACACCACAAATAGAGATACTATTGGGTTTGATATGTGAAATATTGGCCTTAATTTCTTTAAGAATGTCCATGCTATAAATATTAAGACTAGATTCATCATCAACTAGATTTCAACAAATAAGGTTACCAAAAACTAGGATAGCTACCATAAGAGCATCATAATGATCTTGAAACTCTTTATGAGGTAAGTCATCATGAGTAAAAAAAAAATGAGGTGTAATGGATGTAGTATTCATGCATTGTAAAAAGGAATTGATGTTATCTTAATTGTAAAATGGAGTTATAAGAGTGCACAAAGAATTTTTCAAGGCTTCATGATATGTAGGAGATGTTTGAAGAAGATCCCAAAGAGAAATCTTGGTCAAGGTATTACATAACTGGGATACCAAATCATAATCATATCCAAGATTTTTAGAAGGATGAGGTAGAGGGGGAAGAATAGGTTGAGAAGGTGGAAGAAATTTAGTATACTAAGGATTATTCCATGTATGATAGGTGTGATACATTATATGATAATCTTGAGAGTCACTATGTTCCCCCTAAGAGTTATGGGAGGATAACCCTTAAGGGCGATGAAAGGTTTGTTTGATAAAGGATAACCCTTGAGATTGAGAATAGGTTGTGAAATATTAACTTGATTAAGATCTTTCTTCTCCATATATTTATCACTAAAAGAGAAAGAATTAAGGAGATTACCATTATCATCTTCTTCCAAGGAATCCTACAATAGGGATTATGGATGTCCATTAATAATGCATCTATAATAGGAGGATCAAATGAAGGCATGGTCACATTGATAAAAGTATTTATAATATATTACTCTTGCTATAAAGTATCATTAAGAGAAGGATATATCTCAGGAGAATAATAAAATATGAAAGGAGAAGGTATCCATCATGTTCACTCTTTCGTAAGGAAGAGAATAGTCAATATTAACATGAAGAGGTTCATACCAAATAGTGGCATTATCAATAAAAGATTCATATCTATCAATAAAGCACACCATAGAGGAATGATCATGGATCAAAGTGAGGTCTACTAAGGGGGAAGAATAAAAGAATATAGGACGATTCTCAATTAATGCATCCCCATAGTCAATGTGTATATTAAGAGGAGGGCCAATATCAATCTGCCACTCATCTCCATATGGTAACTCTAAGTTGATGGGAGGGTGATGTTTAATGTCAAAGATAAGGGAATAATGTTTGTAAAACTCTTTAAAAGATTTTTGCAACATAAGGAAAAGATAAGTACATATAGAGTATATCCCACTATTCATTGATTCATTAAAACATTTGCCAAGACCCATAAACATCTGAATAATATAGCATGGAAAGTGCATACTCAATGTTGCAAAATCCAAGAAAAATAATTCTAAATTCAAAGAGGGAAATAAGGGAGATTAGAGGATCTAACCCTAAAATCCACAAGAAGTCAAACAAAAAGAAGGGTAAGTTTAAGAAAGATCTAACTCCAAAACAAAGGAGTAAATGGACAGGTTCACTAAAAGAAGTTAAAAACCCAATGAAATGAAAATAAGATAGATATTGAAGAGATAAATATCTGACTCCAAGAAAGAGGGTAAGATGTTGGGTTTACCAAAATGTTTAGTAAAATAGATGCCAATGAAGAGAGATTTCCATAAGAGGAATGATTTCCATAAGAGGAATATCTAACTCCAAAAAAGAGGGTAAGAAGTTTAGGCTCACCAAAATGTTTAGTAGTAAATGGAAGAACTTTAATAAGATGCAAGCTTCCACTTTATAGGTCACTAAGCTATTTAAATATGTGTGTGAGGGAAAGAGGACAATTTTTAAGTATAATTCCACTTATGATCCAAATTAGATTAGCTAGGACCAAATGGAAGAAGGATGCTAATACTAAATTCATATTATTTAAAGGGGAATACAAAACAAGGAAATATACTCTCTTTTTCCCTTGATAGAATAATGTGAATGTGAAATTAAACTAATTTCTTAAATAATATAAATCTAGATGTCATGTAAATACAATTAAAAAAATTAAGATGTAAATCTAGGGTAAGGATATGAAAGGAAATAAAATATAAATGACTCAACTTGAAATTTGTAGTGGAAGATGTATTTTTGCTCCAAAAATCACAAATATTAACTATATGTGATTATCAATCTATAGATTTGGAATGAAATGATGAAAGGAATAAAACCTACAAATCTCTCCAAAATGTGAGGTTGAAGGACTAGGTCGACTTGGGAAGATGTCCTACAACCAAATAAACATAGTCTAATGATCTATAACTAATGAATATATAAATCTTGTGAACACTAGGTTCTAGATTTGTAATCATTTCATCTTACAACCTACAAATCAACATAGAAAATAGAGGTTTTGGGGGTTTTATTGGGGAGGGCTTGCCTTGGTCAAGCCCTAGGTTGAGGCATTAACTATAATTGATAAATATAAATGTAAAGGAAAAAATATAAATATCAATATTCAACTTTCTTGTAAACAAAACCCGTGTCAATAAGGATATATCATGATGTATGTTGTAGATCTTGAATTCAGTATGAAGGATGTAGGATATATCCATAATTGCAATAGATTTACCATAGCCATATCATGGAGCCATAGATGTAAATATGCCTCAATGAAGAAGCTAAATGAATGACTCAATGAAGAAGATAAATGAATTCCTCAATGTAGATCTCTATCCTTGATGGCTAACAATAAGCTAGATCTTGAAGAGGAAATGCCCACAAAGAATCCTTGAATGCATGAAGAAAACTTGATTTCTTAAATACTTGAACATCCTTCCTTGAGTACTTGAGGATCTATGACTACTTGATGTATAAATCAATCCCCTAAGCCTCATTTTATACTAATAGTTAAAGGTCAACCTAAGGTTGACTGTTAAATAGAGAGTTAACATCAAGGTAACTTTAGGCCAGCTATTAAGTAGAGAGTTAACTACATGTTGGTAGGGGAGAGAAATAAATAAATCGGTAAACTTTAGGACTCTTGGGCCCTAAAATTACACTCATCAAGGATAGGTCAACTTAGGTCAACCTAGTCTCAAACTAGGTCGACCTATGTCAGCCCTAACCCAAAAAATAGAGGAAAAGGCCTCAAAGAAGACCTTGTTAGCCTAGGTTGGCCTCATCCTAGACTAGTTTTACCTAGGTTGACATAGTTTAGAGACTAGAGAAAAAAGACCTTGAGAGGATCTAGAAGAATGTGCAGATGAAAATGAAAGATAATAGACTAATATGGTCAAAAGGGTATCAAAAAAATACCAAGAAGACCATATGAGATGGTGAGAGAGATGATGAAGAAGAATAAAATGGAAGAGGAGAAGAGAAAAAAAGACATTAAGAATAGGTCCATCCATGGTCGAATAGAGGAATTATGGAAAAGGGTGTTAAAACGTCTTAAAATCCAAGTGTATCCATTTTAAGGCAGTAAAATAGATAAATTTGGCATTGTTGTCCAAGGGAAAGAATTTTGAGATGTCAATAATGGTCAAAGGGGTAGTATGAAACAAAATGAGAATTAGAAGTGGTAAAGGGGGAGAAGTATTGAATAGAAGATGATATATATTTTTTTAGAATATGTGTACACCCAACGTGGGAGAGTGAGTATGATGAAGATAATGGGTGTGAATTTGTTGAACAATGAAGAATGTCCTAAGGGAGAGCTTATGGAGAATACGAATAAAGTTACATGTTGCAGACATAATAGTGAACTTTAGGAAGTCAGTGTTGAAAATTTAGTATGATGGTTTGTTTTATAATGTAATAATCTATAATAATGTGTTGTGGTCAATGTCAAAGGAGAGATTGTTACCCCCAATTGATAATACTAAAGATAAGGGAGATAATGTTTGTGAAAGAGTCATATAAGTTGTTATGTTGTCTTTAATGTAAAGCTTGAATTAGTAAGACATTATGATAATTAATTAAGGTACCAAATCATCTAAAAGATGTAGTGTTGATTAGTGAAGAGGATTTAAAGAAAGTAGAATGGAAGAAAGTATTGATAAGTATGTGGGTTTCAATGGGCACTTGTTGAGTTAGACTTTGACATAATATAGGTTTGATTGTTTTACATCATGTGATTAAGTTTTGGGATCATATATAAGTAAGTTATGTTGGCTGATAATGAAGAAAAGCAATCATGAAGTTGAAAGACAAAGAAATAGTAAGTTGTGTCGAGCTAGTTAGTGAGGTCAGTAAGTGAAGGACTTGTTGGAAATATAGTAGGAGTAACTGAGAGGGGGGGTGAATTAGTTACCACTGAAATAAATTCCAGATCCCTTAGATGTCAATAATAAAATTTAGACTGAGAAAATTGATTGCTATTGTTACTTGGTAAACACACTGAAAATGTTGTAACTCGATAAATGTAGAGTGTGAATTACTTTTAGCAGATCTTAAAACATTATAGTAATTAATTTGCAATCATAAGAGAAATAACATGAACACATGAGACACCAGGATTTGATGTGGAAACCCAATATGGGAAAAACCACCAATGTAACTAGTTACTATTTTTTACTCTTTTTAAGTGAGCCCTATTAGGAGCCAACATGGTTAATGGTTACAAAACACATTGTTAGGTGTGACCTTGTTAGAGGATTTAATCACCCTATTAGGAGTGGCCTTGCAAGAGGTCTTAAAACAATCCAATGGAATTGTCACCTTGTTAGAGGATTTACGACTAGCTATTAAACCAACTTTGTTAAGAGATTTTAGATCACTGCTACAAAGGAAATGACCTGATTGTGATGCAATTGAATTGCTAATTACATATCTCTTTTCTACTTAATACTTGATCCTTTCTAATCAAATCACACTTTTCTGCTCCACAAGGATACATGCTTATCCTTCAAGTTCACTCTCACTCTTTCCTTCTTAATTGAATCAACACACTTGCACACACACTAGAAATCTCAACTTGACATTTCATTTATACCATCCAAATTTTCAAGTTAGCCCAAATTCAAATTACAATAACCAATAATCATCATCATAGTCAGCTAGAAACAATACTTGAAATAATTAAGCTTCTTATGCTGAAACAACAAAATCCTTTATTAGCTTACCCTTCTCAATAAACACTGCTTCTAAGATGATTTCCTATGATAACCAACAGAAGCTTGGTCAACACTACGAACTTACAAAAATCTTTTGGTAACCAAGTGAACTCAGTTAGGACTAACTCTATTTGACTTTCCTTTGTTAACCATGTGAACTTAGTTAATACTATTTTCTTCCATAACTCCCTTTGATGCTTAAGTGAGCTCAGTCGACACTGTCTTCACAGAGTAAACTTTAGGAATGCTTGGTAGACAAGGAAAATTGTCTTGCTGACCAAGTGAGCTTGGTAAGCATTGTATACCAATTGATATAAAATTTGTGTAACGTCAAAGACAACACACAATTATACAATTGTATCCAACAATCTCCCTCTTTGGCATTGATGGCAACACAACATGTCAGAGCACAATGAAATTTGAGAACAAGACTTTTTCTGATAGAAAGTTTCTCCCTCTTAGATTTTTCACCAAAAGCTTCTTCTTCTTTCATGCAATAATCTCCCTTTGTGAAGGAATTACATAACTTCTATGATAGTATACTTCTCCCTCAAAAATATATAAACAAATTTCAAAAAGATATGATAGTAATCTTCTCCCTCTTTGACAGCACATGCCAAAGACAACACGTACCAAATTAGTATCAATGTACCTTGAGTATTGATTCATATGCAATATTCTCTTGACTATCTTGCATCAACTAATTGATCTTCAACTTGGTTCATGTTGATGCATCACTAAAACTTCATTTAGTGAGCTTTAGATAGGGGAATGACCCCTAGCTTACCTCTTAGATACAGGAATGCATCCTTAGGTAATGGCTTGATGAATGTGTCTACAATCTATTCTTTTGTATGAACATATTCCAATCTAATTTCTTTTTCCTACACTAGTTCTCTAACAAAATGATAGTTTATAGCAATCTGCTTTGTTTTGGAATGCATCATTGGGTTCTTTGATATGTTAATTACATTGGTGTTATCACAAAACATGACAATTGGTTTTTTGATCTCAACCTTCATGCCTTCTAATAATTATTTGAACCAAACAATGTTAGAACAATTTACTACTGCTACAACATATTCTACTTTTGTTGTAGATTGGGATGTGTAGCTTTTCTTCTTGCTTGTCCAAGATACCAACCTTTTACCAAGAGAGAATGCTCCATCACTTGTGCTTTTTCTTTCATCAAGATTTCCTACCCAATAAACATTAGTAAATACCTTTAGGTCTAGGTTTCCTCCAAGTTTGTACCATAGTCCATAGTCTTCAGTGGCTTTCAAATATCTCAAGATTCTTTTAATTGTCATCATATGATTTTCTCTAGGTTTAGTTGAGAATCTTACCACTATCCCAACTACTAAAGCAATATCAGGCCTTGTGTGGACTACATACTGTAATTTTCCAATCATTGATCTATATAAGGTTTGATCTACCTTTTTGGAATCATCATATTTTGTAAGCTCTAGTCTAGTACACATAGGGGTTCCAACTAGTTTTGAATCTTGCAATCCAAACTTCTTGAGTATCTCCTTGATATACTTAGATTGAGTAATGTAGATACCATTCTTGTTCTACTATATATGTAATCCAACAAAGAATTTTATCTCACCAAACATGGACATTTCAAACTCTTTGTTCATTTGTTCTAAAAATTCTTTGCATAGATCATCATTCTGTATAAATAGAGTATCATCCACAAATATATCTACCAATACAATCTTGTTATATGGTCCTTCCTTGATATACAAACTATTTTTATCATTTGTTCTTTGAAAAGAAATTTGTATAAGGTAGTTATGTAACCTTTCATATCATGCTCTAGTAGCTTGTTTCAGACCATATAGTGCTTTGTGTAATTTGTAGACCATATCCCTTTTGTTTGGATCAACAAAGTTTTATGGTTGTTCAATGTAGACTTCTTCATCAAGAATACCATTGTGAAATGAAAATTTAACATCCATCTGATATACTTTGAATCCTAAGTGAACAGCATATGCAAGTAGGGTCCTAACACCTACTAATCTTGCAACAAGAGAAAAAGTCTCACCTTAATCAATTCCTTCTTCTTGAGAATAGCCTTTACACACTAGTCTTGCTTTGTTTTTTGATACTTGTCCATATTCATTTGGCTTATTTCTAAGTACCCATTTTGTTCCAATCACATTTTTATATTTAGTTCTAGGAACAAGGGTCCAAGTTTTGTTCTTCTCTAGTTGTTCTATTTCTTCATTCATAGCCTCAATCCAACTTTCATTTTCCAATGCATCTTTAACACTTCTAGGTTCAAAATTAGCAAGTAAACATGTACCTTTTAGCTTTCTTCTTTTCATATTACCTTTTGATTTATCTCCAATAATTTGATCAGGTGCATGATGCTTTCTGACATACTTGGCCAATATAGGTTCTTTTCCTTTTGAATGAATCACATTGTCTTTATTTTGAATCTCAACTTCTAGCTCAGGTCGTTTAGACTCGGTAGGCATTGGCTCGATAGCCTCAAAATGTGACTTGGGTCCCTGTGACTCGATTTGTACTTCTTGCAACTTGGTAGCTGAGGAAGACTTAGAAAGTGAAGTCTCTTTATTATTAGATGTGCTTGGAAATGTATCAAGTTTGAAGTAGACAAATCTTGTGTAATCTTATGGTTCCCTTTTGCTTTCTTCCATAATCTTTTCTACAAACTCATCAATTCTCACATGTGCACTTTCTATGATTTTATGAGTACACAATTCAAACATTTATATGCCTTACTTCTGTAAGAATATCCTAAGAATATACCTTCATGACCTTTCTCATCAAACTTTCCTTTTCTAGACTCTTTCAAGATATAACATTTACTGCCAAATTCTTTTAGGTAACTTGCATTGGGTTTGTAGCCATACCATAATTCATAGGGAGTTTTATGTGAGTCCTTCTTCAACTAAAATCAGTTCAAAGTATGAACTCTAGTGCTGATGGCTTCCTTCCAGCATGTGATAGAAACATTATTTTTAATCATTAGATTCTTTGTAGAGTCCATGATGGATCTACTTCTTCTTTCAACTATTCCATTCTTCTCGAGAGTACCAGGGGCTGATACTTGTCTTTTAATTCCTCTTTCAATGCAAAATTTATTGAATTCATTGGAGATGAATTCACCACCTCTGTCTGATCTTAAGAATATCAATCTTTTCCCTGTTTCCTTTTCTACTCTTGCTAGATACCATTTGAATTTCTCAAATGCTTCTAACTTTTCTTTTAGATACATAACAGTCATCATTCAAGAGTATTCATCAACAAAAAGAATAAAGAATTTTTCTCTACTATAGCTTTCTATTCCAATGGGTCCACATAGGTCAGTATGCACAATTTCCAAGACATCTTTAGATTGATAGTTTTTGCTCTTAAAACTAGTCTTTCCCATTTTTCCAATCTGACAATATTTGCATAAACCAACATCTGGTTTCTTCAAACTAGAGATACCTCTTAATTTTTTGAATTTTCTTATCTTGACCATATTATCAAAGTTTACATGACATAATCTTCTATGCTATAACCAAATTTCTTCCATTTGAGCAATAAAACATGCACAATCACCAAGATCAAGATAAAATAGGTTACCTCTTGTTTGTTTGCCTGATCCAATCAGATTCCCTTTGTCATCTAGCAGTCTTTCCTTGCCATGCATGAATTCTACCTTGAATCCAATGTTGATTAGTTATGCTACACTTAGTGGAGTATGTTTTAATCCTTTAACCCAATAGGCATTGTCACATATGAGTTTTTTGGTTAATGAAATGCAACCTTTCCCTTTTATGTGTTTGAATGTTCAAAATGGGAAGAGTACTTCTGAGAGGGGGGGTGAATCAGAAGTATCTCACTTTTAACCTTTTCTAATGTTTAAATCAACTAACTAAAAATAAGATGTATGCATGTAAACATATTAAGTAAACATAAAGAAAACACTTGCACATAACACCAGATTTGGTAACCCATAAATCCTCCAGGAATAAGAAGGTAAAACTAGGGTGGGGATGATACCCACAAAAATTACTGCAACAATGATTGTTTGACCACTTTTGATGGTCTTCCTTGTGAAAGGCATGCCCTGTTAAAGGCTTTACACTATGTCAATAGTGACCTAGTTAGAGGATTTACAAACACTTTACATGAAGTGTCACCCTGTTAAAGGATTTAGTCACCTCTTCAAAGGATCTACAAAATAGTTGTTAAGCTAACCTATCAACATAGGGTTTTCACTATCTAATACAATGGCAAGAAAGTATTAGAAACCTTTGACCTGATTGCTTACAATCTTAAATTGCTGATTTTAGGCACTTGATCAGCTCCTTCTGATCTTGATCCCTTGAGATCCAATATCTAATCATGTCCCTTGTCCCTTGTACTATTTTGATCAACTGGATATGTAATTGTTGCTCTGTTCCTCTAAGTCTTTCTCTCTTCACATTGAAATTTTGCTATTGTTTACCCATACACTATTCTCTTCCACACATGCAATGGGGTTTTCACCCTCCTTTTAAAGATTGTGAAGACTTAGGGTTAGGTATGGATCTCTGATCCATATTGAATCTTAAGTTCCCTCTCATTCCTTGCATTTTTATCATTGGTTACATGCCTCTTCCATTTTTTTGATTGGTCACATGCTGATCACATAGGAAATGCAAAAGACTCAATCTTATCCTTATCTTCCTTCAAAATCCTTCTATGTTAGCTCCAAAAATGGTTTACATCTGAGTTTGTGAGGGCACAAACTCATATGTTGATTATGTGTTACTCAGCACATACTGGACTATTGGTGCCTCAGCACATATACTCTCCTAGTTCACTCAGCACCTATTATATTCTATCTTGCTCAACACATGTATGACTCTAGCTCACTCAACATATGAAGCATCCTGGTATGCCTGACATCAACTATCACTCAGTATCTATGTATCACTCGGCAATCATATAATGCTCAGCACTTGAAGTCACTTGGTACCTATTGGAATTCTGACTCAACACCAACTATGGCTTGACATACATAGTGTACCTGGCTTTAATATAAAGAGTGGTTAAGTGTGTTGACACTCAAATGTCAAAACTATTCTAACACCAACAATCTCCCACTTTGACATGATTGTCAAAAACACTTAACTATGCATTACTAATCTAGCCTTATGAGTAGCCTATCCAATCTATTCTGCATATGATCAAAATTTCAAAAAAAATTCAAAATACCTTGTTACTCCCCTTGAGCTAATTGTGCCTTGACATTCTTGAAACCAAAATCATGTGCTAATGTGCTTGATACTCTTTGTCTTTTGCCCTGTTCCTGTATTATGTACCTGTGTTATGTATTTGATCTATCAAAGCTATGGAATTCTTGCATTTTATATTAGATCTTATATGGAATAGAGCTATCTTCCATATGGTTGTCAAAATTTTGTATCTCCCCCTCACTTTGTCTTACTACTTATCTCCCCCTTCTAGCTATCTACAAACTTTCCTTTTTATTCTCAAAATGAATGAAAGAATGTAATCAAAATTTATATCTCCCCTAAAACATAAATCTCCCCCTTTTTGATACTAATGTCAATGGGTTCTAAGGAATAATACCATACTTAACCAAAAAGTTACTATTTACCTCCATTGTTATTTTTAGAGCTGCATCCCAATTCTCCAAAGCAATGTCAAGTGACTTGTGCTAGATGACAGTCTTTGCAATAAGGTGTACAAGTCCATCAAGTGTAGAAAGATTTGGACCTTTCTTTAAAATAGTTTTTGCATAGACTTATTCCTTGTGGAGAACTTCCAAATGTGGAATGATAGAAGATTGAATTTGCATTAATTTAGCCTTTATATTGGCTTCCTTTGCTGTGAGTAAAGCTAACTCCCTTTGAGTGTGAAGCGATTATGCAAAATGCTTCTCACGTTGAGATGGATCCTTTGGAAATTGCATGCTATAAATTTTCAAATTTCTTTCCAACCTCATTATTCTTTAACTTGTTTCATGTGTGAAGTTGGAAAAATCACACAACTTTTTATACAATGAGAAAATGTTCTCGAGTACAGCTTTGACCTTGTCTATTTTCTTGGCTAACTCAACCTGTTCAGGTGCTATACCACTTGATATCTTTTCACTTACTTTCCCTTGAAATTTTCTTTCTAACCATTCCATGAGTTTAGCTTTAGTATCCTGGTCTTCATTGGTCACTTGGTCAACTATATCTGATAGTTGCTCTGTCATTGGCTTTGCTTCATCTGGTGACTTCAAGCTGAAGGCATCCATAAAGATGTCCTTAATCTCATGTAATGCTTGCTTGTGTTTGAACTCTTTCTTGAGTATCTCCTACCTCATCCTTCTGTCTAATGCATTTTTCATTTCATTTATTTGTTCCATTGTGATGGTCTTGGAATCATAGGAGGGTATTACAATATCTTCATCTAATTCAGGCTCTCCATAGTGAAGTACCCTTGCCACTCTGGTTGAACTTGAGCATGGAGTTGAGAATTGCAAAGGGATGGCTTTAGTTCTCAGCTTCTGAAGGGTCTTTGTTAGAGTGCTAGTCTTTGGTAGTTCTACCAAAGTCTATATGGCAGCCTACTCCTTTTCTTTTGATGTATCCTCCTTCTCATCTGATTTTCCTTCTTCTATGCTTGGCTTATGTGTGTTGTCACCTACTATTGGAGGTGGTGGAAGCATCAAGATTCTTGTCCTAGTAGTTGTGTAGGTGAAAGGTGGTTCTTGTGGTTTCACCTTTTCTCTTTTTGGTGTTGCTACTTCCTTCTGTAGTTCATCTACACTCATGAATACAGGGTTTGTGCATAACTTTGGATGTAAAGTGGATTGGTGAAGGATCTTGGAGAGACCCTATGTACTTAGGGGATTAATATTTTGAGCTAAATTGTCAGGAACATCCTTAATAATTATTGTGTCTGCAGGTGTGATGGTTGTATGAGGAGGGCTAGGAGGTGGCATTTGTGTGTCTTGCACACTATGTTACTCTTGCTGCTTTTGTTGTTTAGTTGTTGCCATGTCTTCTCCTTTTTCTTTATCCTCCTCAACTTTCTTATCTTCCTCATCTTTTTTCTTTTCTTCATCTTTTTTTGTTGTGGCTTCCTCTTTCATCTCTTGCTCCACTTTCTTCTCTTCTGCTTTCTTTTGCTCTATCTTTTCTTTGGCACTAGTCTCTGCCTTATTTGTTTCTTCTTCCTTATCATTAGTTATCTTATAAATTGTTTTCTGCAATTGTGTGAATTTATTCACTACATCCTCAATCTTGTTTCAAAGGATGCTGAAGGCTCTATACTTAGGTGCAAATTTTCCACCATGTTTCTTATTGGCCTTTGTTATTTTTCATTTTGTCATATCAAGCTTTACTTGAGCTAGGGTAGATTCTCTGATGTTCCTTTCCATTTTTAGACAATAATGCCAGTTATTCTCAACTATCTCATATAGTTACTTGGGCATGGTATTGTCAAGTTCTAGAGGTGTGTTTTTGAATTTTTCCATCATGGCATACATAGATTCCTCTACTTTATTTTTCTCTTCTCTACTGAGCTTATTAAAATCAAGAGTCTTTAAATCATTTAAATCTACATTCTTAATATTTTCACAAAATTTATCAATTGCAAACTTTAGAGGATGACTTACCACTCTAAATTGGTTGTGGTCCTCTGACTCTATTCTCTCTTCATCATCATTATCTGGTTGTGCCACATACTTTCTTATTTTCTTTGGATCTTCAATAGGTTGTTCACTGACTTCTTGTTCTCTTTTGATTGTTCCTTGGCCTTTTGTGTAGATGCCCTTGTAGTATCCCTTGTTGCTAGAGATGGTTTAGTGACCTTCTTGGGTTTGGGCTGAGCTAGAGGCTGAGTTTTAGCCTTTCTCTTCTTTTACTTGGCAAGTGTAGGTGCTTCCTCAGCTTCTTCTTCCTTGGCACCTTCCTCCTTGTCTTCTCCTAAACCTTGGGTCAACTTGATTGGGTCTTGCCCTTGCTCTTCTTCTTTTCTTCTTCACTTTCTCCTTCTACTTCTTCTTCTTCTTCACCACCTGCTTCTCCTTCAATGCTTGCTCCAAATTTCTTCTTTATCTTCTTTATTATTTTATCTTTCTTCTTGATAAAAGAAGTTGTATTTAAGTCTATCTCAACCTTTGATTTGACAACATTATATGTGCCAAAATGAGGAGTCACCTTATCTATTTCTTCTACAAGAAATGTTGTGATTGCTACTGAGGCTTCATCTATATCAAGCTCATATCCAAATGGCCTTAGCCATCTTACTCTTGGTATAGCTGCCTAGATGTAGGTGTTGTCAATGTCAACCAAGAAGCATATGTCATTTATGTGCTTTTCCACTAGGGAAACTGGTATTCTAACCCTTTGCTTCATGGATTTCTTAAAATCTTCAAAGTAACTTCTCATTTATGCCTCAAAATTGTCAACCATCTGATCAATGTACTCATTGATTTGTGTAATTGCACTTTTGTTAGGGTTCCAATTCACCTTTCCAATAGAAGGAAATTCTTCCATAATATAAAAGAATATACACATAAGAACTGAACCAAATTTACATTGAGCACCTTTTGATCTCCTTATTGCTCCTAGGTTTTCATTAATTTGCTGCAACATAAGTTTTGACAGATCATATGGGTGATCTTTCTTCACCAATTTGTAGGCTACATCAATAGATATGCATGGCACACTATTCAGTCTACTGGATTGATAGAATTTGTGGGATATTATTCTCTAATCTAGGGTTGGGAAACCTGCAACCCTATGCAGTATCCTTTTTGTGATCTTTATTGGTCCTATTTCTAGCCATAAACATCCATTGTGAATTCTACTCAAAACAATCTGTATCTATTCAATTTTGTATCCTATAGGGTAAACTAGGTCATTGGTCAAATCCTTTTTCCCAACTATTTGAAATTCGTCCTTTAGAATCTTACTCTCACATAGTTTATCAAAGGCTTGGAATATTTCAAGATCACCTATGGCACCAATTTTGCAATTATAACACTTTCTTAGATCTTGAACCATGACAACTTTTGGTGGGATAATGGATAATGCGCCAACTAGGTCGCTTCTATAGGAAACTTCAGGGATTGGCCTAAATTTGGGTTGCTTCACCTCATTACTCACTAACTGAACCTCATGACCCTTCTTTCCTTTGGGGTTTCTTCAATAAGAAGCCATTATACTGAACTAGGGTTTAAATGTATTAAAAACTTTAACTCTGCATAACTTAGCACTTGATAAATACTTTAGATCATTGAAATGTAGTTGAATCACTGTTGAAATCCATGCAAATGGTTGTTAGGTTATTGTATGATTGCTCCTACTCTTTTCTCTTCTTTTCTTTGCATTCAAATTGCATGAAAATGATCAAAATTTGGCCTTATACTTGTCAAAACCTAGCATTAAATGCTTCATGCATATAGCTATAAACTCAGCACTTGAAGGATTCAACATGACTCGGCTACCATTGTATTTCATTTATTCAGCATCCACTAGACTTCTACTTCACTCGGCTTCCATTGGCATATCTCAACTCAGCATCAACCATCAACTCAGTCGCTATTAGAAATTCGGCATCCATTGAAACTTTATTCGGCATCTGAGGACAGTTCAACAATATTGGCAAAAATTTCAAATTCTAACTTGGCATCTTTGCTCATGTAGATGTCTTCCTTGTAGTACTTTTTTTTAAAATCTTGGAACTGATGTATGATATGACCTTGTATATCAATCCCATGCACCTATTCTTGCTTAGTTGGATGATATGTAATTACTTGACCTCTTGGGTGAAGTGATCTCTCCATTTGATGTGTTGCAATCATCTTTCTTCTTCTGAGTCTTGTTAATTTGCCCTCTTATTTGTTCAACATCAACCTTCTCCTTTCCTTTATCGGCTTCTATCTTAGGTGCTTTTGACTTTATTGGGAAATTCCTGCTGATATGACCAATTTTCAAGCAACTGAAACATGTAGTTTGACTTAACCATCTGTTATAATTCCCTCTAAAATGTGGTGCATTAACTCTCATAGGAGATGACATAAGAGTGACACTCTCTAACATCAAAAAAATGAGAATAAGATGGAAATTTATTCATAGAAAGCATGGCACTAATGTAAAAAGCATAGTAATAATTAGATCTAGCTCCCTAGTAAGCCACAATATGTTGATCCTGGCCTCTGGTAGCATTGGTCTCAATTACTATTTGATTTGTCTTAGTAAAAGGTAGTGGTCCCATGAGGGGGGTTCAGGCTCTATATTTAAGGGATAGAGGTCCCATAAGAATTTTTTAGGAGGGCCTAGACAATTATTTAGAATATTTTTCTCCAAAATAGGAGCCCTTATTTTTCAACCCTCTTAAATTGAGAAGCTGAAAAAGATGTGGTGCTAGAAATAGTTCTACCCACGTAAGGAAAAAAAATCCATGTGACATGATGTGCTCATTTATCTTCACATAAAAAACAAAGTTTTTACCTATATAATATTTAAAAATTTAAAAATATTCCAAACTTCCACAAATTTAGAAGCTTAAATTTTTAAGCTAGCCACCTTTAAACTTTCTTAAATACTTTTAGTAACCACCCAATCTATTTTTAAGGAAGCTCCCCTCCATGGGACCTAGCCTAAGCTCTCTAATGCAAAAATATCTCTCACCAATATATCTTTCTCTCTTGTCTACCTAAGTCTTGAAATAAGAGACACATGTCCTCAACTATTAATGGTCTCACTAAAAATATGTCAATGCATTCATCATCTCAAGCTTTGTGACCTTTATTTGTTGGTTGTCTCTTTTAAGGATGTTCTTGACATTACTTCTTCTACTATTGATCTCTAGGGAGCAACATCCTATTATTTATACTAGTCTCTCTAAGGAGTTCATCCTATTGCTACCTTTGTAGTTGTTGCTTAGGAACTAATGGACGTGGATGAATATGAGGCCCTTTAACATAAAATCCCATGTGGTCCCCATCTTCTCCATCACCACCATAATTATCACTCCATATCCATCTCCTCTATCACTAACTATGCCAAGACCTCCACCATTGCCTCTATGTATTCCACTTTGGCCTCTTTCTCCTCTACCTTAGTTAATAGGTATGTCCTCTAACTCCTCTATATATGGAACAACTTCTATAAGATCTAGAAATTTGGGAAAGGGATGGTGAATAAGATTTTATTTGTATGTGTAACACCACTATCAGCAAACATTAAGAAAGTAGCCATGTACTACTAGACATATACCAGTGATCTCTCGTACAACCACTCCTTAGGAAATATGAGAAGAAAAACCCTATCTCACCTTGTCAACAAACCTAACATATGTGATAATCTCTATTGAGATGTCCTTTGGCCAACCACATTGATGCCACACTAGATTAATAAAAAAAATCTATCTAGCATTAAAAGAGTGACTAATCAAGTACTAAAACATATATGACAACTATAACTATGCATTGGACTAGTCTAGCTCAATGTCACTGTAAGGTCTCCACTTGATATCAACATGGTTAGTTAAAAAAAATTTCTAGTACATGATGTTCCCCAAGTGGGGTTGGTGCAATAATCATCTATAGTGATCAATTTACGGATAACAAGCTTGATTGGCTCTATCTATAATTGACCTAGTAAGTAGATGTGGTCTTAAGCCCAAATCTATAACACCAAAATTATAGTTGACATACTATGACTCTAGCGATACATGACCTCATGCATCTCTTTGTATAGATGTGCTAATAGGAATGTACCATAGGATCGCTAAGGATCTAATATCATATCTTCAATTATGCATCCCCAATCACACAAAAATCCTTATGCAGTGTAATTAACTACCAAGATCATGTTGATCAACCCAACTACAATAGAAAGAAGTGTTAGATAATTCTTATCCATATGATCTCATGTAATATATCAAATCTTTATCTTAGGATATGAAAACACTCTCCATTGATATTGACTTGATAAAACATGACAAAATTGATGTTGATTCAATTCAAAGAGTTGATATATTAAATTCAAATTGGTTAAACCTTTTAAACCCAAGTGAAAAGGTGGTCAAACTTGGTAAAAGCATGTGTAGAACACAATGAAATGACATCAAATAAATTCTTAATCAATCCAACTCACTTGGAAATTAACCAAAATTAATTTTTCATCAATCTAATCAAATTCAATTGGGATTTTTATGGGTTTTTCATTTTGATTTTTCTCCCAATGTGGCATGATCACATAAAAATACATCAATCCAACCTAATTAAGTGCAATCAACTCAATGAAATCTTCTCAAATATTTATCATTAATCAGTCCAGTCAGGGAATTGAATCAAACTAGATCGTATTGCTACGGGCATATCAACTTCATCAAAATCCATATCAATTTGAGTGTCTCTAACATACTTACTTGAACGAATAATTTTATTGCACCATACCAAATTACTCAATTGGCATCAATCTTTTCAAAATTTATTGTATCGGCAAGGGCATAATAGTTTCGTTGCTTCACATCAAACTAATAGTTTCTTTTCAATTGATTGCTTTCATTGGGAACCATAATAAGTGAATTATCCTGATCAACATCTTGATGATAATTAGTTTTATTACTTCACATCAAACTAGTTATTTGTTCTAATTTAACCTCAAGGTTTCAAAATATTTCTGATAAAGATCAATTTTATCTCTTTCTCTTCATGTCAAGTTAGTTACTTGCCAATATCATGGACCTTGGATAGGAGGTCAATTTCATTGCATTTCATTAAACTAATCATTTTGGGACTTAATTAGTCATTAATCAAATCTAGATTTGGTCTTGTAATTGATACCAACTTAGAGGTAGTTTTACCATAACCTATATCAAATTGTGATATACAGCAGACATCACTCTTGAATCAATTCACTAGTCAAAATTCTTTTCAAAGAGGGAAAAATGTAATGACTCTAAAATGGTCTAAGTATAACTCAATGCCCCTAAATGATATTAAAATTATTTTGGCCTAATCAAAATCCTTAAATCAATAGACCAAATTATGTTATTGAGATGTTGTGTTGCACAATTTGTATCTACAGTTATGTCACAAGACCTATATTTGCTTCATTTTATTATTGTTCTTAATATTGAAGAGAGTTGGTCTTGATTAAAATCAACACTCAAATTTTATTTTATTTGGCATATGGCCACCTTATAATATGAACACCCATGTTGTGGCTATTACAGATTTCATGTTCTCCCATTTATTATTATCAAAGATCCTAATGGATAAAGTGTAAGGATCCAAACAAGAAGTTGGAAGAAAATATTTATAGGAGGTTTTATATCATCTTGAGATATCTTTTTTATCATGAATTATTTTCTACATTAGAAGCACCCTATTTGTAACCATAAAGAAAAGAGTGATCTTGCCATATTTGTCCCTAAAGAAAAGAGGGAGCTTGATCTATTTTTGACCCTAAAGAAAAAAAGGGGCAAGACATCATGGTTGTCCCTTCAAGGAGAAAGAGGTTACGGTGAGCTACTTAGTTAATGATTTGTCAAGAACTTAATGAGGCGTCAATCATAATCAGAGGATATGTGGACTTTTAGGGGAAATACATCTTATGTGTAGACTTGTGATTAGTGTTATTTGTTATAGTGCCTACCCTTAGTTTACTTTTCATATTATCTTTCTAAATTATTTTAGGCCAACTTTATGGTTATGTTTAATGATTACTGGTACTTGATTACCAGATTTGTTTGGATTTTATTTCATACTCAATCAATATGTGATGAGCTACTTGATACTCGATTATTTCATGTGTACATGATTATTCTTTCAATGATGATACTTGTATACAGTGATTTCAGTTATTTCATGATGACAGTTAGATGGATGATTTATATGCAATTTTTATGGATACTTGCCCCATACTTGCATGTGTATGGTGTATATGTATGTTTTATCTTATGATTGATATTTATGATGTGGTTGAGGGAGGGAGTCGTAGTCACCTTCTAGTCAAGATCTACATGATGCACCAGTCCCTACCATTGCCTATTTAATTTATATTATATTTATATGTACATGCTCAACTTTTATGCAGATTATAGGTACAGGGCATTGAATTCCCTAAATTTTTAGGATGAGCATGCCCTATCAGAGTATCTCAATGGTAAAAGAGGGGAGATAATTCTTCACTCCAAATCCTAACCCTAAACCTATTGTCCTCGAAAGTAGGACAAGTATCTAAGTTGTTTTCCCTTCCAAATTCATCAAGTGATGTGAATTTGAGGTTTTGACCCTTGAGTTTGATTTAGTACTCTATCCTTTATTATGGGTTTTCTTATTTAGATTTGTGAGTCTCGAGTGATTTTCAGTTATAATTAAATCAAATAAAAACTTATTAACTAATTTAATTTAATGAAAATTTTATAAAGAAAAATATATATTTAATTATATTTAATTAATTGAGAAATTAATTAAATAAAATAATTAAATTTAAAAGATTTAATTAAATTTCTAATTTTTGGCGTAATTATATTTATTTAATTTAATAATTTATTTAGGAGTTTCATTTTAATAATAAACTCTAAATATTATTATTAGTTAAATTAATAAATATTTTATTAAAGATGTCTTCTAATTTAATAAAAGAGATAGAATAAATTTAATAAAGTTTATGTATTAAATTTATTTTAATTAAAATGCAAAAAAATTGCACATGAAATTAAAATAAAATAAGATAATAAAGAAAAAGGTTTCGCATGATTGCAAAATTGGAACCCTAAAGGGAGAAAGCTTTTTATTAAGAAATTAGAGCTCATTTCTCCACACATGGGTTTTGGGGGAGCCAATTTTTGAGAAAGAGGGTTTTCGAAAGGACGAGAATTTCTTGCGAGCTCTAGGCATTTGATTGATTAGCATAAGATCAAGGTAGGGTCTTGTTGAGTTTTGGGCAGTAATTTCCTCTTTGAAATCTCTCTATCTTCTCTATGTTTGAATGGATTTATTTTCATAACTTAATTTGGATTGAAACCCTTGTGTTGAAATTACCGTTCTTGAAAACTTCTATGGATGAATTTAATATTTGAAACCTTTTTTAAATTTGGGGATTTGTAATTTGATTGTTGGGATTTGAGATGGGGTTTGGAAAGGAATACCTGTGCTTTATTTTACAAAATGATAATTGTATGTGTTTTCCTTTTTGGATCTATTGATAGATTTGTTCACATACATACATACATATCAATAAAAATTACCACTGTAATTATTTATTGTGATAATTTTTATGACAGGTTTGAGATTGCATTTGTACTTGAGAAAATCAAATAGTTGTGTACGGTTTTGGAAGGGGGGGCTTTTTTATTTATATTGTATGTTCATTGAAAACAAAGGAATTTATTTTTAAAATATATATATTAATGAGAGGAGTGGGTAGTGACCTCCCCCCTCCCCCTCGGCTATGATGGTAAGCATAACTGATGCTGCCAAGGTAGCAAGTGTTGCCGAGGCAAGGGGTTGCCAAAGTAGCCAGGCCATGTTTTAGCCTCCTCAATTGTGGGGTAAGCAATATGAAATCACTTTTTACTTTTGGCATTTTTTATATATAAAATTTTATTTTATAATATTTTAATAATAATAATATTGTTATTATTATTACTATTTCATTAATAATGATTATATTAGTTAATTTAATAATTATTATTATTAAATAATATATTATATATTATTTTATTAGTAATTTAATAATTATTAGTATTAATAATTAAGCATTAATTTTTAATAATAATTTTTAATCATAAGGTGGTTGTAATAAAATTAAAATTATTTCTTTTAATAGATGTTTTTATAAAAAATATTTAAGGGGAAAATTTTCAAATAAAATTTATGAGTGTTATTTTAAAAAAATGGATTCAGTTTATGGGAAATTATTTTTTGTAATTTTTTTTAAGGGAAAAATTTTCCAATAAAATTTATGAGTGTTATTTTACAAAATGGATTCAGTTTATGGGAAATTGTTTTCTACACTAAGTAAACTTGTTTTCTTTATGAACTTGAAAATTTGAACCCTATTTGTAGACCATATACATATGGTTTTGAAACAAATAATTTATGAAACTACTTTTGATGTCATGTATGCTATATTTCATGTTGGGGTTCAGGTTTGACTTAGAGTGTTGACTAGTTTTGGATGTCTACTAAAAGCCTGTGAGTTATTGTTTTATGGTGTCATGTGATGTCATGGTTTTGTGATGTGAACTTTGAGTTATGGATCAATATCTATATGGTAATTTTATTTGTGAAACTTGTGAGTTTCAATTAGGTATCTTTTGATGCTTTCTAGTTGCTTGAATAAGAACTTATGTGTGTTATTGTGATCTTATGAGACTTTCTACTATTTTGAGCTTAGGGTAAGTTGTCTCTATGTTTGTTGGGAAGTGGCTTACAATGGAGTTCAGAGCCCTAAAGAGGTTTCCTAAGTAACCCATTGTAGATAATTTTAATAAGTGATAACATTTATTAAATGGGTTTAAAATGAATTTAAAAAGAGTTAGTGGTTTTTCCTTGTCCATGCCTTGAGTACTAGTATAGGCTAGGATGGGAGTAGAGACAATGCTTAGTTGTGACCTTACCTCGTTAGTATGCTTTGTTTATGTGAAAGGATAATGATGTCACATAGATTCACTGGGGGGCTGGAGTCTAGAGAGGTTGCCAGGGTAACCTTAGAGTTGACTTATGTGATGATGCTTGCCCACTTACATAGTAAATTTCCTACCTATCTTTGTTGCTTCTAGGTTTAGATGTCATTTGTGTCTTGGTACCTTTGAGATAGATTTCTATCAAGTTTTCCTTGACCTAGATGTTGGTCATGACTTTTAGGATTGTTATCTATTTGGGACTTGAGACTATCTCCTCAGTGCAGTGGGAGTGGGCTATTTACATTCCACGAGGTTGGGTGGTAGTTTTTTTCTTATAACATTAAGATCTAACAGGTGGATATCATTGTTGGATGTCCTTGTGTAGTTATTCCTTTCATTCTGATCTTGTGTTTTCTAATGGATGGTTATATTTTATTTTACTCTATTTGATTTTTAGAGATCTTATGAGATGATGTATTTTATTCATGATGTATACTCTTTGAGCTTTTCATACCCTATGACTTGTACATCAGATGATTATGCATTCTAATTTTTCCAAGTGGCATCTTATGTAATTGTATATTATTTAATTGGATCCATACTTGTAGTTATTCTATGATGTGGAATTTTTATGTATCATATTTAGTATTAATAAAACTTATGAACGTGATTCAACATCACATAACCCTTAAGAGATGTAATCGATTTATGGATTGTTTGTATGTATGTTAGTTATTGCTTCCAATATATTATTTCATGTTGTTATTATCTTAAAATAAAAAGTTTGTAAAACTTTGTCAAACTTTAGGTTAATTTCTTTTGGGTTCCTTGGTGGGGCATTACATTTGGTATCAGAGCTTGATTTTCTACATTGGGAGCTTTGACTATATTGGAATGCTGCTACATAACAACTACTTAAACTGAAATGAAACTTAAACTATTATATGTATATTCTTCAACTTGAATACGTGAACTTCAAACTACAATGTACTTAAACCTAGAAATAGAAAAAATTGGAATTGATCTTGTATTTTATTCAAAACATGTTCTTATGTATATACCTTACTGTAGTATGTCCATATTGATATTTTAGCATCTCATTGTTCTTTCTTGGATATTATTGTAGGATGGTATCTTTGAGTAGATTGATAGTGAGAGGTCATAGCTCAAGCTGCAGTACAGGCCATGGGTGAGGCAAGGATATTAGTGTGCATGAGTCTGGCCATGAGAGCTTGGTTCAGGGAGGGAATAGGGAGGAACACAATGGGGAGAATTAGGGTGATTCATAGGAGGCTAATTTGAGATAGATGATGAGGACAATCTTAGAGCATCTAGCTTCTCCTTGGGGTGTGGATAAGGAATAATTACACCATGCTCAAAATGAGAAAAGGTGAAGGTTAAGGAGTTCTCAGGGAGACCTTCACAATGATAGACAAAGGTTAGTTAAGGCCACTTAGATGATGGACCTACAGAGGTCCAAAATCAAACCTTTCACTAGGATTGGTTTAGGATATGTGGTAGAGCAGTGGTTAATTTCTTTACACAAGTATTTTTCTATACAAGACTTCGACTCTAATGTCAAAATGAGGTTTTCCATCACCCACCTGGAACTCTTTGGGACTACATGGTGGAACAATGAAGAAAAGAAGTTGGGTGTTAATATAAACATTGTTAGATGGGAGCTATTCCTTGAGAACTTCTATAAGCATTTCCTACTAGAGGAATAGCATCAGTAGAGTACAGATGAATTTGACAATTTGAGACAGTATACTATGATTGTGGTAGTGTATGAGTGGAAATTCATTGAGCTCATTCCATATGCATGGATCAGTGACAGCTTGCCATTGATGGTACACCATTTTGTTTGAGGCCTAAATAATTGGTTCATTGGGGGAGTTAAGGTATTCTAGCCTAAAATCCTCAAGAATGTAGTGCACCAAACAATACTTATAGAGAAAAATATTACTCTAGGACATGGTGGTTTTGTGGGAGCACTTGCAGCATTAGGGTCCAAAGGTAACCAAAGCACAGGTAGCAATAGGAAACCTCCTTATCCCAATGGAAACTAGGGCCAATAGTAGCAACAACTGTAATGAAAATAACAATAGAAGGGATCCTACCCTTTGGCAAAGAGTGGTGGCAATGGTTCCAACTCTTGGAACTTTTGTAACTCACAATGCAATAGGAAAAATCAGAATACTCATCCTATATAGAGAAACCAATCCTTTGCTAGTAGAGATAGCCACCAATAGTCGAGTGCACCTCCAGTAGGGAGAGGTTCTAGCAGAGGCACAAGATGTTTCTCTTGTAGATAGTTTGGGCACATTGTAACCAACTGCCCACAATGTACATCTCACTATTCGAGACCTAGACTAGCAACATCTGAGCCTATAGTTAATGATGTGGGTAGATCACACATAGTCTTTATAGTGATGGACCACCACCAGGCAGACCACTAGGTAACCATAGTTGAGACTATGGGAGCTATTTGAGGTACACCCCTTTCCATCTTTTCTAATTTAGGTGCTACAAATTATTTCATTTCACCTTCTATAGTTGTTAAATGTAAGCTAGAGGCGGTTAAGTAGGGCTTGGGTTGGCAAGTGGAACTAGCTTTAGGAGCTAAGATTCCCACAAATTCTTTAGTGCAGTAGTGTGAATTAAACCTAGGAGATTTTGTTATGTTAGTAGACCTTTAGGTTATTCCTCTTGGTTCTTATGATGTAGTGTTGTGAATGCACTGGCTTAGCTCTCATAGAGCTAGTATTAATTGCAAAAAGAATACCATTCAATGTAAGGATGATTAGGGTAGGAACTCAAACATTGTGGGCATCCAGAGACCTATATCCCTCCAGATGATCTTTGATATGTTGTTCAATCAAAGCTTTCGTAAGGGTTGTTAAGTGTTTTCCATTACTGTGAGCGAACTTGAGGAAGAAGAGCCTATAGGGAAGACTCTAGACCATCCTATCTTATAGGAGTATGTGGATGTCTTTCCCAACAAGATTTTGGGCATGCCTCCGAAGAAGGACATTGACTTTGACATTGACCTTATTCCAGGAGTGAACCCCATTTCTAGAGCTCCTTATCGAATGACCACTCAAGAGTTGAGTGAGTTGTGCCTACAGCTTGAGGAGCATTTGGCCAAAGGTTGTATTAGGCTGAGTGTTTCTCCATGGGGAGCACTAGTGGTCTTTGTGAAGAAGAATGTTGGTTTGTTAGGCTTGTGTATTGACTAGAGACAGTTGAATAAGGTAACAATTAAGAATAGGTATCCTTTACCAAGGATCAATGATTTATTTGACTAGATCAAGGGAGCCACAATGTTCTTTAAGATAGATCTAAAGTTAAGATACCATCAACTTAACATTTAGGATGTTGACATTCATAAAACCACCTTCTGCACTTTCTATGGACACTATGAGTTTACAGTGCTTCCATTTGGGTTGATGAATGCTCCATCAATTTTCATGGGCTTAATGAATGGAGTATTTCATTCTTACCTTGACTGACTTGTACTTGTGTTCTTGGATGATGTTTTGATATATTCTAGATCTTAGGAAGAACATGAGGAACATCTACAGTTAGTTCTTTAGTGCCCAAGAGAGACTCAGCTTTATGCCAACTCGGCATAGTGTGATTTCTTTAACTCTAAGATATAGTATTTAGGGCATATTATATTAGACCCGGTGAATATCCCACTGATGACAGATTGGCCTGCACCCACTATTGTGTCTGAGATTTGTAGCTTCATGGGTCTGGCTGATTATTATCACAGGTTCATCTAAAACTTTTCCAAAGTAGCATGTCCTATTAGTTCCCTCCAAACAAAGGGAAATAAGTTTATTTGGATGGAGAAATGTGAGGAAGAATTTGAGAAGCTCAAGGATTTTTTTGACTAGTGCACCAATTCTAGCAGTACCTAATCTAGCAGGTGATCTTATTGTGTGCACAGATGTTCCCCTAGAAGGGACTAGAGCAGTCTTGATGCAAGATGGATGGGTGATTTCCTATGACTCTCACAAACTCAAGGATCATGAGTTGAAGTATCCCATGCATGATCTTGAGTTAGTACAGTTGTTCATGTCGTAGTGAGATGGTGAAACTTCTTGTTGGGGCACCATTTTGAGCTTCATAGCGATCATCATAGTTTATAGTATATATTCACACAGCCTAATATGAATGTTAGGCAAAGGTATTTGATGGAGTTTCTATGTGAGTATGACTTTGAGGTGAAGTATAATCAGGGAAAGGAGAATGTGGTAGTTGGCACTTTGAGTTGTAGGAGACATGAGTCATTGTAGTGCCTCTCGTGTTTGCAGTCTGTACCTTGTCTATTTTTTATTCGAGAGATACTTGTTACTCTTTTTGATATTTGTACCTTCAGACGACCCAAGGGTCAAATGTTATATTTTGATTTCTATACCATAGATGCTTTGTTGCTATGTTGTTCAGTTTATCATATTTGCATGTTGATGCTATTTTGAGATGATAGTAGATCTATGATAACTGATTATCTAGTTATATGATGTATTGGTCACATCTGTGGTTTTTATGATGTGATGGACCTTATGCTTTGGTTATTTACTTCATTCTCGTCTTTTATGATTAATGCGAATGTGAGTGGTGTAAATGGATTAATGAGTTATTTAATGCTTTAATTGCTTCGGCTATTATGTTATATGCAATTGCACTTGATCCTATGTTTTAGTGTGCAGGAATTATATCCCTAGCAGTGGCCTATGGAGTTAGTGATCCAGCTGTTCATATTTTGCCAATATTGCTCCTATATGGTCGACATATCCTTATTTAGTTGTTTTATATTAAAAACTTTTCAGTGATTAGTAAATCCAAACTCATTGCATTATGTGATTAGACCAGTGAGCATGTCTGTGCATTTAGAAGTTCGCATTTGTCATGAAAGTTTTAAGTGATTTTCTGTTATTTTGGGTTTTTGGGTTTTAAATCTTTTTGGATTTAATTTCTGGCAGCTTTGCCTTAGGTAAATTTCCATTGTGGATAATAATGTGTTTTCGTTTGGGTCGATTCAGAGTTTAACTACTCCAGCTAGCTATTTTCCATAATCAACTATTCACTCAAAATGAATAAATATTAGAAAAGTGAATTCATTATTCACTTCTCACTTTTGGAAAATTGAATTTGGAGAGCAAATTTGGAAATCCTCTTCTGAAGAATTATTGTTTTGCTCATTGTGGGAGCTGTGAGCATGGGATCTTTGCGAGGTTAGTCTCGTTGGATTCAACTCGAGGAGTTCTTGCTTTGTCGTTAGTTTCAGCAGTTTCGGCAAAGTATTTATTTTATTCTACGAGTTTCAGTTTCGGCCCTTTTTGTTGTCAGGTAGGGCCTTCCCGTTTTAATGTTTTTTCTCTATTTTTGCTTTCATTTCTTGTAGCATTATGTTAGGAGGTTGTGAACTAGTGTTCCCCTCCATTTTTGTGTGCTAGTTCTGCCCGGTTGGTCGGTTATGAACGTTTTACTTATTTTTGAAATGGGGGTTTAGGTTTTTGGACCGTTATGCTGGCCATTTTTACATATGGTGTCCATTTTCAATTATTTTTGGATCTTTGGAGTTTTTGAACCCAAAGGCCAAATGGGTTTTAATTTTGGAATTTTTTCAAAATTTAAGATTTTTACCTCGTTTTGCATGCCACCCTATTTTATCGAGTTTTCTCGGCACATTGTGGTTCATGGACCTGGATGATTCGTTTGGATACCAGTCAGAACACTTTTGCATCTTTTATTGCATTGGGATGCATGTAGCATCCATCATCCCGATTATGTTTTCGGTCGATTGACTTTTGTTTGCATTCTCATCCTGTCCTTGTGTATGATCTTTGTGATGGTGGTGCGCCACACACATGTATATTGTCGGGTGACCTGCGGGGCCCGATCTTTCATGGTACTTTCAAAAGTTGTGATCATTGGGGTTGGGTTGGGAGTTTGCATGCCTATGGGCACTCATCGTTGGATGAGCATGGGTAGGGTAGGGTAGCATATGGAGGGGGCTTCTATCTCGCAGCCTGGTGACCTTAGTCCCACAAGGTTGGCAGAGGAAGTTTTAAGTAAGTGATAATTAAATAAAACATTGGGTGGTAATAAAATTTAAGATAATAAAAAAGTATATGAGGGGCCCTCTGTTGAGGAGTTGAAACACATGATCTGAGCTTGGGCTTGTCGATGCCAAGTGACTCTCCATGATGTTAGTCCCTATGTAGTAGCCCATTGAGGTGTCTGACCAGGACCTGTAATTTATGCATTGTCTATGTCTTGGATTCAGTCATCATACTGCTTGGCATGTGTGTTAGCCATGGTTGTTGTTTTGTGTGTGTGTGGTTGGATCATTATCTCCATCAGCATGGTGGGTGTGGACCTATGGGTGCCACGTGGTTGGGAGGCATAGCTACCTTCACCACTGCTAGGGACCGGTGTACAGAGACGGTCTATTGTTTTAGCGTGATCGTTGTTGGATGTATCACTTGGTACTTCGATTTGCGAAGTATGCTTTCTAGTGATTTATGCTTTCATTGGGATGTTGTTTTCCATGTTACATGATGTTGGTTTTACGCATTCCTTATTATGATGTTTAGCATATGGTAGATGATGTTATCTGATTACAGGGTTACCTTATGCTTTCTACTAGCATGTTAGATTTCATTTACTTATATTGTAGCATGTTTAGTAGTGATGTCCCTATCACGATAGCACCAATGATCTGATCGGTGGTTTGGGATGTTATAAGCAGGGGATGGCTAGGGCCCACGATGGTCTTATGACGACATTGATGGTTGGGAGGAACTATGTACTTCATTGCGATGTTATTTCAGTTGTGGTGATGTTTCCATTCTGTACTGTTCCTTTTCTATTTGTTAGATGTTAGATTTTGTTTTCTGTATTTCAATTACTCAGTTCTGGTTCAAGTGTTCTAGCCTCAAAATTTGGATTCGGTACTCCCTGGTGTGGAGGTTCTTTTGTTGGTTTTTCCCCATTTTTGAGTTTTGATAGTGTTTTTATTTTGTATGGGTGACATTTGTTCAGCAATGTGCGATATTTAAAAAGTGTTGCACACCCATATAAAATGTATCATACGATTCTGTAAAGTGTCGCACGCCTCTTTGAGAAGTGTCATGCAACACTTTCCAGTATCGCATGCCTCTTAGAGTTGTGTCGCATGACATTGTTAAAGTGTCACACGCCTTAAGGAAAAGTATCGCCCATTTCCTAAAAGTGTCACACTCCTTCTTGAGAAATGTTGTGCGACACTTTTTTATGGTGCATTAAAGTATCGCATAGTTTTTGTAAAAAACCTACGCGGGTGGACAGCGGGCACTTTTCGTTGTGATCCAAACTTTTTAAGAGTTGATCCGGATACCCTTTTGGGCGTTCTTCGAGCCTATGTTGTTGCATTTTGATTTTTGATAGTTTTTCTTGAAATCTAGTTTTCAGATTTCTATTTTAGTCCTTCGGGGTTTAAAATATATTGTTTAAGTATAAATTTCTTCTTATACTTAAGATATATGTTAATATATGCGATGATTCATTTGAGATGGGTTTCAGACCTCTATGGGCTAAGATTAAGATTCTAGGAAATTTCAGGGCTTCAGATTTCAGACTTTGCCAATTTTTGGGAGTCTATTTTGGTCTTTTTGCTCGGTCGATCTCTTTTGTTTTGTTGTTTGTGTTTTGGTTAGTGGTGAGATTTGGAGATCTGTTGGGTGTCAGGATGGTCGTTAAGTCTTCTGTTGCGATCTGTATGATCTGTGTATGTTGTTGTCATCTGCACTTACACTTGTTTAAAAAAAAAAATTATTCTAGCTTGTTTTCATCCTTGTTTCCAAGGATCTCCGAGCGGGGCATTACATCTGGTATCAGAGCCCATGTTGCTATATTGGGATCTCTGTGTTATGCTTCCACTATGGTTTTGTTTGATGTTGTGTGTTGCTTTGTATGTTTTATTTTTATTTTTTATCTTGCTCATTCATGGTTTTTACTCTTATGCTTGTTATCCTATTGTTCTGACATTATCTTGTTGCTTCCTATCAGTGATGCCTCCTGCACGTAGACCTGGTGGATGTGGTGGTACCGTAGTGGTAACCGTGGAAATGAACACCATGAAGAGGAATGCCAGGGAGGAGGGGGAGAACATGGTAATATCGATGATTAGAATGGCGTAGGGGTGATGATGACTGTTCTCCAGTAGATTCTTGGTCTTTTGGGCCCTCATGTTGAGGAGCGCCAGCTGGATCAAAATCAGGAATAGGGATCTCATCATGGAGATTCCCATCACTCTGAGCATAGAGAGGAGGAACGTGAACGTGAGCATTCTCTTACTCCACCGGGTGGCAGAGGACATCGTCGGGGTGGTAGAGACCGCAATAGTGAGGACCCCATCAAGTTGGATATCATGAAGTCCATTTAGAGTTCAAAACCACCACCATTCGATGGTAGGGGAAGTGGCCTCAAGGCTGAGACTTAGTTGTTGGACATGGAGCGCTACTTCACCATGTATTCATATTCAACCAACATGAGGGCCCATTATGCAATTATGCAATTGAGGGACCACGGATCCGTTTGGTGGAATATTGAGAGTCAGAAGCTTCAGCTTAACGTTGCAGATCTCACCTGGGAGATTTTTGAGAAGAGATTCTGAGAGAGATTCTTATCTCCTCAGTATAGGGAGGCCCATGCTGATGAGTTCCATGCAATCCGTGAAGGGAACATGACTTTGGATCAGTACGAGATCTGGTTCTTTGAACTTAGGCAATATTCATGCTACAACAATGATGATTTTCTCTTAGCGCATCATTTTATCCGTGGCTTGAAGGATTCCCTCATTGGAGAAGTCCACATGCATCAGCCTAGGACTCTTGTGCTCGTGGTAGAGAAGGCACGTATTGCGGAGGAAAATCTGGCTAGAGGTTTTGGTAGCAAATCTGGTTCTTAGAACCAGGGTGCTAGGAATGCAGGGTTGGATGCATAGTATTCTCAATCCTCAGGAAAGGGACAAACCCAACCAACACCCTCTCAGGGTGGTTCTCGTCACAACCGACAGAAGGGTTTTTGGACCAAAGGTGGTCAGTCTTCTGGTAATTTAGAGAAGAAAGGAGGTAACCAAGATCGAGGATAGAAATCTCAGAAGGATCATCCTTGTCAGAACAGTCAGCAAACTTCCAACAGAGGTAGTGCACCATATCCTAGTGCTACTTAGAGTGGTCGTGGGATAGGACCCAACTTTTCTGGGAATTGTTATTCTTATGGCCAATCTGGCCATAAATCTTATGATTGTCCCATCAAACCATCTATAGGACTTGGTAAGGGCGCAGCAAGATCTGAGCCTACTATAGGAGATGCAGGTCAGAATCATAGAGTCTTTGTAGCGGCTAACAATCATCAAGCTGAGCACCAAGGTATGGTAGTCAAGGCTATAGATATGTTGCATGGTATTTCAACTTCAATTTTGTTTGACTCTGGTGCTACCAATTCTTTCATTTCACCATCTCTTGTTCAACGATGTGGGCTAGCGGCAATGTGTCAGGTTGATAGGTGGCAGGTGGAGTTAGCCACGGGTTCTAAGGTGGCTGTTGACTCGTTGGTTAGGAGTTGTTTGGATTTGGGAACCTTCACCACCATAGTGGATCTACGCATTCTACCTCTGGGATCCTATGACATTGTGTTGGGCACGGATTGGTTAGCCGCCCATCAGGCCAATATCGATTGCCATCGTAAGGTGGTACAGTGTGTGGATGACACAGGTGGGTAGGTGGAACTTTTGGGAGTTCAATGACTAGTCTCACTTCGAATGATCTCAGCTAATCAGCTGAAGCAGAGTGTGCGAAAGGGTTGTCAGTTGTTTCTTGTATCTCTCAGTGATCTTGAGGAAGCCGAGAGCCATACGATAACACTCGATGATCACCCACTCCTTCATGAGTATGCAGATGTGTTTCCTGATGAAATTTTAGATATGCCACCACAGCGTGACATTGACTTTCGGATCGATCTTGTACTAAGAGCAGAATTGATTTCACGAGCTCCTTATCGCATGACTACTCAGGAGTTGAGTGATCTCAAATTGCAATTGGAGGAATTGTTGGCCAAGGGCCATATTCATCCTAGTGTATCCCCATGGGGTGCACTAGTCATCTTTGTGAAGAAGAAAGATGGTTCTTTGCGTTTGTGCATTGACTACCGGTAGTTGAATAAGGTGACGGTGAAGAACCATTATCCTTTGCCAAGGATAGATGACTTGTTTGATCAGATGAAGGGAGCACGAGTGTTCTCAAAGATTGATCTAAAGTCGAGATACCATCAGCTTTGTATCCAAGAGGCTAATATTCATCGAACAACATTTTGTACATGATATGGGCATTATGAGTTCATAGTTGTACCTTTTGGGTTGACCAATGCACCATCGGTGTTTATGAGTTTGATGAATGGGGTATTTTGCATGTACCTCAATCAGTGTGTCATTGTATTTCTGGATGACATATTGATCTACTCGAAGACTATGGAGGAGCACGAAGTCCATTTACGTCAGGTATTGCAGTGCTTGAGAGACCATCAGCTGTATGGAAACCTGAGTAAATGTGGGTTCTTCCAGTCAGAGGTGAAGTATTTGGGACATATCATCACTGGTGATGGAATTACAGTGGATCCGGAGAAGATTTGTGCTATCATGGATTGGCTAGCACCCACTAATATTTCAGAAGTTCATAGTTTCATGGGATTAGTGGATTACTACCGTCGTTTTGTGAAGGATTTCTCATGAGTAGCCCATCCCATCACTTCTCTTCAGAGGAAAGGGAAGAAGTTTGTTTGGTCAGACCAGTGTGAGGTAGCATTTGTTTCTCTTAAGGAGTGTTTGACCAGTGCACCAATCCTTGCAGTGCCTAATCCTGTAGGTGATTTCATGGTTTACACAAATGCTTCGTTGGAAGGCGTGGGTGCGCTGTTAATGCAAGATGGTCGAGTGATTTCTTTTGAGTGTAGAAAACTCAAGGACGATGAGCTAAACTACCCCACTCATGATTTGGAACTTGCAGTCATAGTGCATGCCCTTGTCCCTTGGAGGCATTTTCTTTTGGGACACAGGTTTGAGTTGCATAGCAATCATAGGAGCTTGCAGTATATCTTTACTCAACCAAACTTGAATGCACAATAGCGTCGTTGGATGGAGTTCCTGTGCGAGTATGACTTTGATGTTCATTACATCAAAGGGAAGGAGAATGTTGTTGCAGATGCCTTGAGCAGGAGGCGACATGAGGTATCAGTGATGTCATTGGGAGTAGACTTGCGAAGCCAAATTTTGGAGGCTTTGCCTAGTGACACTTGGTATCAGGAGGTGAGGGCGGAGATCGAGTCTGGACGCACCCTTGAGGGGATATTTTTAGGTTATATGCTCAAGTCTGATGGACTATTGTGACACTTAGGGCGTATTTATGTACCCTTGTCGGGTGATCTCCGTACCTTATTTTTGTTAGAAGTGCATCGTGCACCATATTCTACACATCCTAGAGTCAAGAAGATGCATGCTGATCTCAAACAGCTGTACTTCTGGGCAAGGATGAGACACGATGTTGCTGACTTTTTTGCTAGATGTCTTGAATGCCAGAGAGTGAAGGTAGAGCATCAGCATCCGACAGGTCTTTTGCAGCCACATACCATTCCAAAGTGGAAGTGGGATACGATATCTATTGATTTTATCATAGGGTTGCGCGGAGACATGATTGTATCATGGTGACAGTGGACAAGTTGTCCAAGGTAGCACATTTTTCACCCATGAGAGCATCCTACACTGCTTCTTCCGTAGCGCATGTTTTCATGGTGGATATTGTTCGTTTGCATGGGATTCCTCGTCGGATCATTTCAGTTCAGCCTATCACCCAGAGACCGATGGTCAGACAGAGAGAGTAAATCAAGTTCTAGAGGATATGCTTCACATGTATGTTATGGATAGGCAGGTGAAGTGGGAGGACTATTTACACCTTGTTGAGTTTGCATACAACAATGGGTATCATAGTTCTCTTGGCATGTCACCTTTTTAGGCCTTGTACGGTAGACCATGCTATACCCCTTTGAGTTGGGATCGTTTGGAGGACCGTGTTCTTTTGGGTCCAGAGATGCTTCAAGATATGGAGTAGCAGGTTGTTCGCATTAAGGAGCATTTGGTTACTGCTCAGGACAGGCAGAAGAAGTATGCAGATGCCCATAGGTTGGATCGTCACTTTTCAGTTGGTGACAGGGTGTTTTTGAGAGTGCGGCCAAGGAAGAGCCCTATCCATTATGGGAAAGGCTCTAAGTTGGCACCATGTTTTGTCAGACCTTTTGAGATCCTCGAGAGGATTGGTCCTGTTTCTTATCGACTAGTGCTGCCACCTAGCCTATCGCGCATCCATGATGTTTTCCATGTTTCTATTTTGCGGCAGTATATCCCTGATGTGACCCATGTTCTTGATTGGGATGCTTTGCAGGTAGCGGACGGGCAGCTTACTTTGGAGCCCATTCATATCCTACAGCAACGGAGGCTGACCTTGCGAGGTCGGGACATAGAGCAAGTAAGGGTCCAATGGGACCCGAGCAATGAGGCCTCTGCGACTTGGGAAGAAGCTACACGATTAAGGGGATTGTACCCCTACCTTTTTGTTGGCTTCCAAGAGTAAGCCTATGCTAGTGGGGGAGGATGTAGTGCCTCTCGTGTTTGTAGTTTGTACCTTGTCTATTTTTTATTCGAGAGATACTTGTTACTCTTTTTGATATTTGTACCTTGAGACGACCCGAGGGTCGAATGTTATATTTTGATTTCTGTACCATAGATGCTTTGTTGCTATGCTGTTCAGTTTATCATATTTTCATGTTGATGCTATTTTGAGATGACAGTAGATCTATGATAACTGATTATCTGGTTATATGATGTAATGGTCACATCTGTGGTTTTTATGATGTGATGGACCTTATGCTTTGGTTATTTACTTCATTCTCAACTTTTATGATTAATGTGAATGTGAGTGGTGTAAATGGATTAATGAGTTATTTAATGCTTTAATTGCTTCAGCTATTATGTTATATGCAATTGCACTTGATCCTGTGTTTTAGTGTGCAGGAATTATGTCCCTAGCAGTGGCCTATGGAGTTAGTGATCCAGCTATTCATATTTTGCCAATGTCGCTCCTATATGGTCGACGTATCCTTATTTAGTTGTTTTATATTAAAAATCTTTCGGTGATTAGTAAATTCGAACTCATTGCATTATGTGATTAGACCAGTGAGCATGTCTGTGCATTTAGAAGTTCACATTCGTCATGAAAGTGTTAAGTGATTTTCTGTTATTTTGGGTTTTCGGGTTTTAAATCCTTTTGGATTTAATTTTTGGCAACTTTGCCTTAGGTAAATTTCCATTGCGGATAATAACTTGTTTTTGGGTCGATTCGGAGTTTAACTACTCTAGCTAGCTATTTTCCATAATCAACTATTCACTCAAAATGAATAAATATTAGAAAAGTGAATTCATTATTCACTTCTCACTTTTGGAAAATTGAATTTGGAGAGCAAATTTGGAAATCCTCTTTTGAAGGATTATTGTTTTGCTCGTTGTGGGAACTGTGAGCGTGGAATCTTTGTGAGGTTGGTCTCGTTGGATTCAGCTCGAGGAGTTCTTGCTTTGTCGTCAATTTCAGCAGTGTCGACGAAGTATTTATTTTATTCTATAGGTTTTAGTTTTGGCCCTTTTTGCTGTTAGGTAGGGCCTTCCCGTTTTAATGTTTTTGCTTCCGTTTCTTGTAGCATTATGTTAGGAGGCTGTGAACTAGTGTTCCCCTTCGTTTCTGTGTGCTAGTTCTACCCGGTTGGTCGGGTATGAATGTTTTACCTGTTTTTGAAATGGGGGTTTGGGTTTTTGGGTTGTTATGCTGGCCGTTTTTGCATACAGTGTCCATTTTCAATTATTTTTAGATTTTTGGGGTTTTTGAACCTAAAGGCCAAATGGGTTTTTATTTTGGAATTTTTTCAAAATTTGAGATTTTTACCTCATTTTGCGTGCCACCCTATTTTATCGAGTTTTCTTGGCACATTGTGGTTTGTGGACCTGGATGATTCGTTTGGATACCAGTCGAAACACTTTTGCATCTTTTTTTGCATTGGGATGTGTGTAGCATCTGTCATCCTGATTATGTTTTCGGTCGATTGACTTTTGTTTGCATTCTCTTCTTGTCCTTTTGTATGATCTCTGTGATGGTGGTGCGCCACACACATGTATATTGTCGGATGACCTGTGGGGCTCGATCTTCCGTGGTACTTCGGGAAGTTGTGATCATTGGGGTTGGGTTAGGAGTTTGCATGCCTACGGGCACTCATCACTGGATGAGCATGGGTAAGGTAGGGTAGCATATGGAGGGGGCTTCTATCTCGCAGCTTGGTGACCTTAGTTCCACAAGGTTGGCAGAGGAAGTTTTAAGTAAGTGATAATTAAATAAAACATTGGGTGGTAATAAAATTTAAGATAATAAAAAAGTATATGCGATGCCCTTCGTTGAGGAGTTGAAGCGCATGATCCGAGCTTGGGCTTGTCGATGCCAAGCGACTCTCCATGATGTCAGTCCCTACGTAGTAGCCCATTGAGGTGTCTGACTAGGACCTGTAGTTTATGCATTGTCTATGTCTTGGATTCAGTCATCATACTGCTTGGCATGTGTGTTAGCCATGGTTGTTGTTTTGTGTGTGTGTGGTTGGATCATTATCTCCATCAGCACGACAGGTGTGGACCTACGGGTGCCACGTGGTTGGGAGGCGTAGCTACCTTCACCACTGCTAGGGACCAGTGTACAGAGACGGTCTATTGTTTTAACGTGATCATTATTAGATGTATCACTTGGTACTTCGATTTGCGGAGAATGCTTTCTAGTGATTTATGCTTTCATTGGGATGTTGTTTTCCATGTTACATGATGTTGGTTTTACGCATTCCTTATTATGATGTTTAGCATATGGTAGATGATGTTATCTGATTACAAGGTTATCTTATGCTTTCTACTAACATGTTAGATTTCATTTACTTATATCGTAACATGTTTAGTAGTGATGTCCCTATCACGACAGCACCGATGATCTGATCGGTGGCTTGGGATGTTATGCGCGGGGGATGGCTAGGGCCCACGATGGTCTTATGATGCCATTGATGGTTGGGAGGAATCGCGAACTTGTGGTTGTTTTGTTCATTGCGATGTTATTTCAGTTGTGGTGATGTTTCCATTCTGTACTGTTCCTTTTCTATTTCTTAGATGTTAGATTCTGTTTTCTATATTTCAGTTACTCAATTCTGGTTCGAGTGTTCTAGCCTCGAAATGTGGATCTGATACTCCCCGGTGTGGAGGTTCTTTTGTTGGTTTTTCCCCATTTTTGAGTTCTGGTAGTGTTTTTATTTTGTATGGGCAACATTTGTTCAGCAATATGCGATATTTTAAAAGTGGCGCATGCCCATACAAAATGTATCGTACGATTTTGTAAAGTGTCGCACGCCTCTTTGAGAAGTGTCGCGCAACACTTTCTAGTATCGCATGCCTCTTAGAGTTGTGTCGCACGACATTGTTAAAGTGTCGCATGCCTTAAGAAAAAGTATCGCCTAGTCCCTGAAAGTGTCGCACTCCTTCTTGAGAAATGTTGTGCGACACTTTTCTATGCTACATTAAAGTATCGCACAGTTTTTGTAAAAAACCTGCATGGGTGGACAGTGGGCACTTTTCATTGTGATCCGAACTTTTTAAGAGTTGATCCGGATACCCTTTTGGGTGTTCTTCGAGCCTATGTTGTTGCATTTTGATTTCTGATAGTTTTTCTTGAAATCCAATTTTTGGGTTTCTGTTTTAGTCCTTCGGTGTTTAAAATATATCGTTTAAGTATAAATTTCTTCTTATACTTATGATATATGTTAATATATGCAACAATTCATTTGAGATGTGTTTCAGACCTCTACGGGCTAAGATTAAGATTCTAAGAAATTTCAGGGCTTCAGATTTTAGAATTTGCCAATTTTCGGGAGTCTGTTTTGGTCTTTTTGCTCAGTCGATCTCTTTTGTTTTGTTGTTTGTGTTTTGGTTAGTGGTGACGTTTGGAGATCCGTTGGGTGTCAGGATGGTCGTTAAGTCTTCCATTGTGATCTGTATGATCTGTGTATGTTGTTGTCATGTGCACTTACACTTGTTTTAAAAAAAAATTATTCTAGCTTGTTTTCATCCTTGTTTCCAAGGATCTCCGAGCGGGGCATTACAGTCACTATCTTTGACACTTAGTGTGGATTTGAAGATTTGTATACTTTAGACATGTCCTACGGATACTTGGTATCAGGAGGTGAGCATGGAGATAGATTTAGGTAGACCATTGTAGGGCATGTTTTCAAGTTATGTCTTAGAGTCAGATGGCCTTTTTTGATATTTAGGGAGGATTTATGTACCAATTTTGGATGAGCTTCGTACATTGATCATATCAGAGGTTCATCGTGCACCTTACTTAACACATCCAAGTGTCAAGAAGATGCAGACAGATTTGCGATTTCTATACTTTTGGATAGGGATGAAGCGCAATATTGTTGATTTTGTGGCTACGTGTCTTGAGTGCTAGAGGGTCAAGGTAGAGCACCAGTATCCAACAAGGCTTTTACAGCCTAATCTCATTCCTTCATGGAAGTGGGATATTATTTATATGGATTTTATTGTGTGATTACATATGACTACTCGTCAACATGATTTTATCATGGTCACCATTGATCGGTTGACAAAGGTGGCACATTTTTCATCGATGAGGTCATCCTACAGAACAACTTCAATAGCTAATGTCTTCATGTGCAATATTGTGAGATTGCATGGTATTCCTCAGAAGATCATTGTGGATAGGGATCTTGTATTCACATATGCATTTTGGACATCCTTACAACATGATCTTGGAGCACAGTTGAACTTCAGCTCATCTTATCACCCAAAGATAGATGGTCATACCAAGAGAGTAAATTAGGTTCTAGAGGATATGTAAAGGATGTATGTTACGGACAAACAGACTCTTTTGGAGGATTATCTATATGTAGTAGAGTTCGCATTTAATAATGGGTATCACAGTTCTATTGGGATGGCACCTTTCCAAGCTTTGTATGATCATCCTTGTCACACACCATTGAGTTGGGGAAGTTTAGAGAATTGCATCCTATTAGGTCCTAAGATTAATCGAGATATGGAGCAATGGGTAGTGTGCATCCATGAGCACGTGTCTACAACACAGGATAAAAAAAAGAAGTATGTCGATGCTCACAAGATGAATAAGAAATTTGCAGTAGGTGGGAAAGTTTTCTAAAGAGTCAATCTACAAAAGAGTCTGATCCATTATGGAATGGGTTTGAAGCCAACACCTCATTTTGTGGGGGTATTTGAGATTCTTGAGAAGATAGGTCTAGTTGCCTATTATCTTGCATTTCTACCTATCTTAGCTCGTGTTCATGACGTTTTCCATGTTTATGTTCTTAGATAGTATATTCCTGATTTGATACATGATCTTGATTGGAATGCGTTATAGGTGGGGGACACGCAGTTGGCTTTAGAGCTGGTGGGCATTCTGCAATAGGATTTGATCCTCAGGGGTCAAACCATAGAGTAGGTAAGGGTCCAATGGGACCCTGCTGATGAGTCTTTAGCTACTTGGGAGGATGCATCTAGTTTATGGGATTTATACCCCTATTTGTTTATAGGATTCCAAGATTAAGCCTAAGTCTAATGGGGTTGGACGTAGTGCCTACCCCTAGTTTACTTTTAATATTATCTTGCCAAATTCTTTTAGGCTAGCTTTATGGATATGTTTGATGATTAGTGGTACTTGATTACTAGATTTGTTTGGATGTTGTTTTATAATCAATTGATTTATGTGATGAACTACTTGATACTTGATTATTTCATGTGTACATGATTATTCTTTCGATGATGATGCTTGTATACAATGATTTCATTTATTTCATGATGATAGTTAGATGGATGTTTTACATGTAGTTTATATGGATACTTACCCCATACTTACATGTGTATGGTGTACATGTATGTTTTATCTTATGATTGATGTTTCTAATGTGGTTGAGGGAGGGAGTTGTAGTCACTTTCTAGTTGGGATCTATATGATGCACCACTCTCTACCATTTCTTGATTAGTTTATATTATATTTAAATGTACATGCTTAACTTTTATGCAGATTGTATGTATTGGGCATCGTCTTCCCTGAATTGCCAGAATGAGCATGCCCTATCATAGTATCTCAATGGTAAAAGAGACGAGATAATTCTTGAGTCCAAATCCTAACCCTAAGCCAATTGTCCTAAAAAGTAGGACAAGTATCTGAGATGTTTACTCTTTCAAATGTGTCAAGTAACATGAATTCAAGATTTGACCCTTGAGTTTGATTTAGTACTTTGTCCTTCATTATAGGTTTTCTTATTTAGATTTGTGAGTCTCTGGTGATTTTCAATTATAATTAAATCAAATAAAAATTTATTAAATGATTTAATTTAATAAAAAATTTATAAAGAAAAATCAATATTTAATTATATTTAATTAATTGAGAAATTAATTAAATAAAAGAATTAAATTTAAAAGATTTTATTTAAGTTCTAATTTTTGGCATAATTATATTTATTTTATTTAATAATAATTTATTTAGGAGTTCCATTTTTATAATAAACTCTAAATATGATTATTAGTTAAATTAATAAATATTTTATTAAAGACATCTTGTGATTTAATAAAAGAGAGAAAGAATAAATTTAATAAAATTTATTTTAATTAAAATGTAAAAAGTTTGCACATGAAATTAAAATAAAATTAATTAATAAAGAAAAAAGTTTCGCATGATTGCATAATCAAAACCCTAAAGGAAGAAAGCTCTTTATTAAGAAATTAGAGCTCATTTCTCCACACATAGGTTTTAGAGGAGCCAATTTTAGAGAAAGAGGGTTTTTGAAAGGATGGGAATTTCTTGCAAGTTCTAAGCATCCGCTCAATTAACATTAGACCAAAGTAGGATCTTGTTGAGTTTTGTGCAGTAATTTCCTTTTTGAAATCTCTCTGTCTTCTATATATTTGAATGGATTTATTTTTAGAACTTAATTCAGGTTGAAACCCTTGTGTTGAAATTACTGTTCTTGACAACATATGTAAATGGATTTAATATTTCAAAGCCTTGTTTGTTAAATTTGGGGACTTGTAATTTGATTGTTGGGATTCGGGATGGGGTTTGGAAAAGAATACATGTGCTTTATTTTACAAAGTGATAATTGTAATTTGTTTTCCTTTTTGGAACTACTGATAGATTTGTTTTGAAAAATATATATAAATACATATATATCAATAAAAATTACCCCAGTGGCTTGGTCCTAGGGGCTTTCCCTAATTTTTTGGCTAGTCCCTTGGTTATGTTATAATCTTTATTCATAATAATTAATTATATATTTTTGGCAATAACTACTAACACCCAAATGGAAGCTAGTTGTGTTTTATTATGCAAATTTTAGCGAGCTCTTTCTCCTGATGTAGCTCATTCAATGCAAGGACTTTGGGATTCTAAGGTCCTCCTTAACCTCACAATAAACAAAATATTCAAGCATAAGATATATTGTAGAAGAGAACAAATCAAATAATGTATAATTTTGGAAAAAAATATTTTATAAATACCTATACTGGGGTATGCCTCTTTTACATTTGTATTTTATATAGGCCCTTGGTCCTAGGCAATGCCCATTTGAATGGAGAACTCTGTAACTTCTCATTTATTCTTAGTAATATAAAATATAAGGCTTCGGTCGTTTAGCGATCAAAAAAATAAAAATAAAAATTACCACAATAATTATTTACCATGATCATTTTTATGACAAGTCTAAGATTGCATTTGTAATTGAGAAAATCAAGTAGTTGTGTACGATTTTGGAAGGGAAGGCTTTTATTTTTTATTTTTATTGTTTGTTCATAAAAAACAAGGGGAATTTATTTAAAATATTTATTAATGAGAGGAAGGGTTGTGACCATTCATTTCTTTTGATGAGCATTCACTTCTTTGTCATCTCATCCTCATGCTACTAATTTTAAAGAAACAAAAATAAATTAAGTAGTTGAATTTTATATACTTTATTGAAGGAGTCATATAACTTTATTGGTACTAGTGCATAACTAGTGGGACCTTTATGCATAAGTATTAGGAATCTTTGAGATTCTTGTGGTGCATGATTGTTAGACATCTTTTGTAAGTATTAAATCACTCTTTAAAATGATCCACTTTTTTACCATCGTACGTATAATGAATCTATAGTGTGCATCGTTAGTACTGCAAGTTAACATGATAACTATAAACAAGTAAGTTGAATATAAAGACAACTTGAAAATGCAAAAATTGATATAATAGTTTAAATGCTCAAATGCTTAAAAATAATTAATAGAGAAGAGTCAATATATGCTCATCCCAACTCCACACTAATCAAAATTCTATGTAGACATTTCAAATTATTCTCAATTTTTTTCCCAAGGGTTTACTTGTGAGTCCTATAATTAAAGGAAAAGATCTTGTCCGCATGATAATATATGATGACACACTATTTTTTTAATCTGTCCAAAATAGTTCCCAACAATAGTAAGTGTGCACTTAACAACGTGTAGATGTGATCCCACGTGGCACGTGTTTTGAATAGGCATTGGTAAGATATTTTTAGAACACCGCTCTAAAGTCTATTTCAATCATATATATAAAACCCACGCATACATTGACTTCTTCCCGCGATACCTTCCCCACGCATAGTAAGCCCAAAGCGGTAATCCAGAAAAATATGAAACCAACTAAAGGAAAATGTAAAACCAATTAGAGGGTCTGCATAGGAATCATCAGATAAGGAAAACAAATTGTTCCTTGTTGACCATCCCTATACCAATTTCTATATTTAATGTTTTCTGTTGTTATATTAAAGGTATTGAAAGCTATGCTTCTTTGTACTTCATTAATTGGACATGAAAAGTCCTATAAACAATGATTTATTTTATGAGCGTGCACGCCCACACTTGACCGATTGGGAATGACTGCGATATAATTGAAGTAGTTGAAAAAGAAACCTATCTAAGATTAGGGTTTCCAAAATACGTGGGCTGTCTACCTCTGTGCACGTTTACAATCTATGCGGCCACATCTTTCGAGTCAAATCAGGCCTGAAATTTGATGGTGGTATTCGCTGTTAGAACTGTCAAAATTTATAATAAACAATATCACAATAATAAATATTTATCTTAAAACATAAAATGAAATGAAAGGCATTTATGTACCACACGGCTGTAAAAAATCCAGATCACCCGCAGGGGCTATGATAAAAAGGAAAAGACCAATGAAATTTCCATATAAAAACAAGCAATGGAGCAGATGCATGATAAAGTACTGATATGCCCCACAGGCAGAAGACCATCATCCTAACATGCATGAACGCCGGCCAGGTTGCAACGTTCAACCCTAAAAATATCGGTTTGAATGAGAATAGCAGATATCTCTTATGATTAAGAGAGTAAATGTAACAAGTAAGGAATTTAGAGAAATTTCAGATTGATTAACATAAAATCAGATCATATGATCTTTATATCATTGGAATAGAAAATGGCAAATTACAATGGGCTATTAAGGAATTACAGTCTCTGCCATATTTTTGGTATAATTATAATTTCTCAAAACATGTGCAGAACGCTAAAATTTGTTTCATAGAGATGGTCTTCAAATTAGGTCCTGTTTGTTGGTTTATCCTGCAAAATAACCAAGATTTAAAAGTGAAAAACGTATCATGTTGTACATGCTTAGTTTGAAGCAGATATATCAAAGCACTGTTAGGCTCCTATAAGAAATATGACGTAGAATAGTGCAATAACAGAAACGGCAGTCCAAAAAGAAGCTCAATAACGAAATAAATAGATAAAAACATGATTAGTATCACACAACCTGATTATGAAACAGGACCATTGATATCAACTGTTTAACATTAGTTTACAATTAAGAAAAACATGAACTTTTAACATGCGTTCATGCTTGATTTGGGTCACTAGATGTTGTTGATGTTGATTTTGGTCACTAGATGCTGTTGATGTTGATTTTGGTCACTATATGCTGTTAATGTTAAAGTGCGGTTAGATTAGCTGTATCCATCCATAGGCCAGAACCCTCTTGCTATATTTTTATAAAAACATTAGCTTTCAAATTAAGAAAACCAGGACTTCAAACCAAGCCCAATGTAGAAACAAATGACTAAAAATCTAAGGTAAAGCAAGAATTTATCACCAAACAGCATCCGGTGACTAAAAACCTTTCAAACAAATGCAGATAAAAATGAACCAGAAAATTCAGCTGACCATTCATTAATGAAATTGCATAACCCATCAGAGCAAGCCAAAATTTCAAACCTTTGAGAGCTCTTGAACCCTCAAAAACAGTAGCAGATCAAGGGAAATCAGAGAAAAGGCTTGCCATCCATTCATGGAGTTGCATAGACCATCAGAGTAGACCCCAATTTCAGACCTTATACAGTTCTTAAACCAAAAAACACAAAAGCAGATCAGGGGAAAACAGAGATATAGGGCATATCAGGGGAAAACAGAGAAATTTCAGACCTTATAGCCCATCAGAGTAGGCAGCAATTTCAGATCTTTCAGAGCTCTTAAACCATTAAAACAACAAAAGTAGATTGGCTCATCATCCGTCTTTAGAGATGTATAATCCATCGGAGAAGGCTGCAAATCTACACCTCTCTGAATTCTTTGACCCTTAAAAGCAAAAGGAAATATAGGGAAACCAGAGAAATGGGCTTACCGTCCATTAAATGAGTCGCATAATCCATCAGAAGAAGCCGCAATTTCACACCATTGAAAGCTCTTAAACGCTCAAAAACAGTAGCAGACCAAGGAAAACCAACAAAATTATCTTACCGTCCATTAATGGAGTTGGGTAACTCATTAAAGTAGGCTGCAATTTCAGACCTTTGAGAGCTCTGGAGCCCTTAAAAACAAAAGCACGTCATGGGAAACCAGAGAAATAGGCTTTCCATCCACCAATGGAGTTGTATAACCCATCAAAGCAGGCAGCAATTTCAAACCTTTGAGACCTCTTAAACCCCTCAAAACAAAAGCGGATCAAATGAAACCAGGAAAATTGGGTCAATGTCCACCAATGGATTTGTATAACCCATCAGAGTAGGTCACAATTTCGGATCTTTCAGGGCTCTTAAAACACTTTAAAACAGTAGCAGATCAAGGGAAACCAGAGAAATCAGCTTGCCGTCCATTGATGGATTTGCATAGCCCATCAGATTAGCCCCAATTTCAGACCTCCGACAGCTCTTAAACCCATAAAAACAAAAGCAGATCAAGAGAAACCAACAAGACAAAATTTGGCTTGAAATCCACCAATGGAGATTCATAACCCATCAGAACAAGCCAAAATTTCAGACCTTTGAGAGCTCTTAAACCCATAAAAACAAAAGCAGATCATGAGAAACCAGATAAAAATTGGCTTGAAATCCACCAATGGAGTTGCATAACCCATCAAAGTAGGCAGCAATTTCAAACCTTTGAGAGCTCCGAAACCCTTAAAAACAAAAGCAGATCAAGAGAAATCAGAAAATTTGGGTTGGCGTCCACCAATGGACTCGTATAACCCATCAGAGAACGCAGCAATTTCAGACCTTTCAGAGCTCTTGAATCCTAAAAAAGAAAAGCAGAACAGGGGAGAGCAGAGAAATTGGCTTATGATCCATCAATAGAGCTGTATAAATCATCAGAGTAGCCCGCCATTTTAGACCTTTCAGAGCCCTAAAAAACAAAAAGCAGAAAAAGGAAGACCTGAAATATGGGCTTACCATCATCCATCTAAGGAATTGTATACACCTTCAGAACAGGCTTCAAATGCAGATCTTCCAGAGCTTCTTCTGTTGTGAAAATGAACAACACAGAGAAACAAGTTACATTAACACGCTAAAGTTGCTTTCCTGTTAAAACAAAACCCTGTCTTATATAACCCCACTGCAAATGTTTTCATGCTTCTGTTTAGGATGTGATAAACGAATGAAAAGATAAAATCATAAACATAACACTCCGCACAAAACATGGAAGATTCATACTGATTTGGTCAGTAGTTGTAGTCGAAGAGTGTTTGAATTCGACAATCTTTCCTTCAACGAATTCTACACTGGAGATTTCTGGAATACTCTGCCTCAGCGCCTTTACTCCTTCCTTCTTTTCGTTGTTGTACATCCCCGCCACTTGGAAACGAGATGTCTGAGACATATTTATATACAGAACTCTCTCTGTTAAAAATGCTGCTACAAAATGCAGATGGTTTCTTCAAAAACTCATTAATAGAAATGGAGGAGCCAGGGGTTTTTTTATAGCCTGCGAGCGCCAAGGAATCTTACTACGCGAACAAAACTCGTCGCCAGCTGTAGTTTAACTCTCACTGCCACGTGCTGCAATCAGATTGGACCTGACGTGGCATTTGGCGGTCTCTTGTCCATGAAGAAACCCGGTGGGAAAGGCTTGGTCTTCATAAAATGAATCCACGGAACACGATTTCTTGGCGCTGAGTCAATGATGAAGCGTAATTTTGACCACCATTATGAATCGTTTAGCAGCAGGAATCGAGGAAGGAATCTTATTTATGTCTATAAAATCAACGAATTTAGATTACATTTATATAATCTATGAGTTCATAGAATTTGCCTCTGGTTTCTACGTTTTAGATCGCATTTGGTGATCAATCATGAAAGAAGTAACCTATAGTTTGTAAAGTTATCTTTATTCAAATGTATCATTGAAGTTGATTGACTTTTATTTTCAAAGTGAATTTTGATATTGTCCATTTATAGTTTAAAATCTATCTAAGAGACCGGACACCAGCCAATCCCAAGCGTTCCTCCATTTCCCACCTCTGTCTTTGTTGGGAAGCGTCTAAACCCTAAACCAAAAAATGTCTGGTCTTACCAAGGAGGACACTTGATTTATTTACTAAACTTCTTTTATATTTTTATTGACGTTTTAATTTAGAATTTATTCAATACCTTTTTGGTGCACAAAATTATAAATTTTTCCAGAAGTGGGGGTTTCTCAACTAAGCAATTAGTTAAAATTTTAAACAGCAAATTAACCTTGTTTTTAATGCTTTGACAAAGTCTTTAATATAATATGCCTTAATTTTCAACCCACATGATACCCCTGAATTTTTCCACCATTATCTTTTCTATCTTTTCTCTAGTTTTCATACATTTGTACAAGTTACTGTCCAGCTTAACATCCACTTCTATATCTTTAATATATTTATTTCCTCTGAACAACGATTTTGAATCAAGTAAACCTGTCCATATTCTGAAGCTTTTATTACAAGCCCAACTCCAACCAACCATTCTCTATTAATTGTGTTTTAAACTCCGGTTCTGCACAATTTGAAGAGGTAACGGCACTTAAGTGGACACGTGTATGATGAGCTGGCGGGTGCATGCCTCTCATTTTCATTGGTGTATTCTTAAGCAACTTTTGTGTCTTTATATTATTTTTTATATTTATATTTATGTAGATTTTTTTAAGATAAATATCCGAGTTTAGAAAATCTTGAAATTTTTGCATTAATAATAATTTCTTAGTTTAAAATGAAGGACATAAAAGTAATAAAACTGTCATAGCAATTCATGATAGGTACAGCGTGACAGTCAAATCCGAAGACATGGCATTAACTGGTTATTAAGGATGCTAGCGGTTTGGGTTTTTTCATTTTTCTGGGTACCTATTTTTTGAATGGTTCGTTTTTACTTAATTTTCAGCAATAAAATACCGGTAATCAATAAAATAATAAACAAAAATAAGTGTTTTAATTTAATATTTGTCATAGAAATAGACTTCCGAAACAAGTTAAGAAACATTTATGAGCGAAAAATACAATCCATTTGCGTGCCTTGTTTTGATTTGAGATGACACGGATATTCACGTGGAAAGGGAATGAATCGTTTTAGCAGCTTCCCAGATCCGTAAGGGTTTGGAAATTTAAAGGGATTTTATTCTCTGTCAACTTTAGAAAAAAATAGTACCTTTGTCTTATATAACGGGTTACTGTCACGAATTGAAAAGCTTTGACTCGTTAGTGATGATGTTATCTTTATTCCAATAAACAAAAAAAATTAAAAGAAAGGTTCTCTTAATCAGTTATATAGTTTTGGGTTTAATATTGCAAAGTCAGATATGGTAAGTATTATTTCTTTTATGGGTTTTCAACCTAGTGCATTTATTGACAAGCTAGATTTCTTCACCACTACGTCGATTCAAATTACATTGATGAAACAATTTGCGTGAAAGCTTTTTTAAATCTTGGACAATTTGAAGTAATTTAGTTCTTTTTTTTCAAGTCTCTTATTGTTTTCTATTATATATGTAATTTTTTTTCCAAGCCTTAATGTTATGTATTTTAAGTTATTAAATGGTAATTTATATTTCGACTTTTTTTTCTTGTTATAGAAGTTATTATTTTGTTTTGTCTTATAAGTAGTTATAACTAGTTTAAATATTTTATTATATGGAAATATTTTTTATGACATCTCTGGACATGTTTTATATGTATAATAAAATATAAGCTAGTACCAATTGCGTGCAACATGGAAGATATCAACTATTTTTTTATAAAGTAATATTGTATAAAGATTATGGTTAGGGTTAAGGTAAGGTTTTACATCATGGCTAGTATTATGGTTAGAGATATGATAAGGATATAGATTTTTATCATATGGTTAGTGTTATGGTTAGAGATAGGATAAAGATATAGGTTTTATTATGAGAAAAATAGGGTTTAAAGGTACCCTGAAATTCTTTACATCAAGATATTAGAAAGAGACAACATTAGGCCCAACTACAACAAAATATACAAGCAAAAAACCAAAAGTCAGCGTCCAACAACACTGACAGCCAACACAAAGCCAGTGACCCCTAACTACAACATAATAACAAAAAAGACATAACAACAATAGACTCTAGGCCAACTCTTTGAGGGTGTTGGTCACATCTTCACCTATCTCATTCATTTTATGGGAAACCTTCTTGAGATCTTCCAAATTAGTAGATTAGGAATCAACAACCAACTTCTTTTATTGGCTCTAGTCCATTTTCCAAGGTAAGCAAACTCCTAACTATGTCCTTTTTAACATAACATTAATTTCCTTGTTCTCTTGTATATTGCCCTCCATCTTGTCGATTAGTACATTCATATTATCTGTTGAAGATTGTATGATCTTCGAGCTATGCTCAAGGATCTTCCTTAGAGTGGCCTCATTCTTATCCACTGTCATAATCATAGATCCATCCTATGTTCCAAGATCCTTGTAGGAGTTGATGAAATCCAACTCCATAGCTCACCAAGATCACCTACATGCAAATAACATGTCGAAGGGAAACCGAGAAGGAAGAGGTGGAGCTTGAAAAAACCCTAAACAAACTTGAGAGATAAAATATTGCAAAAACAAGAAAAATATATTTACAATGAAAATGAGTTGTGAGATACAATGAGAGAGCTTGAATATAAAGGCCTTATGGAAGCTTGTAGAACAAGTTGGAAAGTGGTAGAAGATAAGGTTGACAACTAAGCATCCACAAAAAGGTGGAACATGTTAGAAGGGAACAAACTCCTGTGTTGTCAACAACTCATCACTACAACTATTAACTACATGCATTTACTTAAGTAAGCTTAAGTGAAAGAATAATTAATTAATAAATAATTATTTACTCTAAGACCCCCCCTTAAGTGCAACTTAGGGGAATGCTTTAAGCTCACAAAAACTAAGATGAAATGCAGAATGAGTCCTAGCAATAAGGCCATGTTAGGTACCCATGTACAATGCAAAGAAATGCAACCTTTGAAAATGAGGAAAGAGGGAAAACCTCATGGGAAAAACCCTCCCCCCAAAAAAGGTAACTTAGTGAAGGACTAAATAAGCCTCCAACTAGTGGAATGTCCCATAAAATACGAACAAAAAGTGATCATGGAGAGCATCACTAAATCATGAAGAAGTTGCAAAATTTTCCATAAAAAAGAAACTGTTGATCTGAAGAACCTCCATGGAAGAAGAAGGCATGAACTGAGCGTGTCTATATGATAGATGATCCATCTCACCGAAATGCATAGGTAGTCATCCACTGTAATCACCTAGTATATAGGATCAACCAGTGATTACATAGCTCACACTATCAAACCATCAAACCACGAAAACATTAGAGCACCAGAATAACCCCCCCTTACTACAGACGGGGTGAGATGATAGGCAACTGAGAAGGTGGGCCAATATCCTCTGCAAATAGAACCAAGAATGACGAGAGAAGGAAAGAGGTACAAACACCTATAAAGACACAGTTACACCAATGTTGCATGGTAAACCAAAAGGAAGAAGGCACAAAAGCGGCAAACAACTATCCCCCACATGGTGATTTATAAAAATAATGCAAGTACAATTATCTCAAAACAATGTTCATGAACCTGAAATGCAAGATTGGCACTTTATCTCAGTGTGTGTACATAAAAATGCTTACAAATGATGGCTACAACGATTAGAAAAGGAAAAAAGCTGATACAAAAGATAGTATAGCCCGAAACAAAAGATCCCATGCCATGAAAGTGATCATCGGACCTGGAACACCCAAGATATCCACCATAGAGCAAAAATGTCAAAAACATGATAGAAAGAGCATGGGGTAGAATCTAAGGAAAATGAGAGCATTTCTAAAAAGATGATAAAACCATCTTTCCAAAAATATAACATTTTCAAAAAATGAACATGGGACGCAAGAGATATGCATGTCGGAGTAAAAAATAGAACTTTGAACTTCAACTGCAAAAATGAGCAACTAAACTACATCAAAACCTAAAAATACCTACATCAATATCTTCGTCTCGAAACCAGATTTCTAACACTTCTTTCAGATTAGAAAAATGCCTCTATATGCTCAAGATATGGCCAAAAAAGACTATAGGTCAAAAAGGACCCTGGAGAGGTGTTAGAGGGCTAATGATGCAGTGCTGACATCATGATGATGTCAGCAATCTAATGCAAAAAATTTGATGGCCTAGGGGTGTCGCAACAAAAAAGATGCCACATGGTAGGTGGCTAAGGTGGCGAGTCATGTGGCAGGGTCCATGTGGCTAAGTGCCACCGTGGCACCCATGCCACATGTCACCCCCACAACATGTTGAGTCTACAATAAAAACCATGTAGCTAATGACTATGCAGAGAAGGAGCTTAGCTGTGGATGAGCGGCAAACATCGGCAGAGGCGGTGGAAATAGGTGCACTACTAGTGGAGAAAATAGGGACTTTGTCGCGCAGGGTGAGGCGATGGCCGGGTGACACGAGGGCGGCACAGCCTATCCCAGGCGGAGCATGGGTGGCCCTGTGGTGGCCTTTGGGTGGTGCCGCAGTGGTGCATTGAAATTATTATTTTTTAATTTATTTTTGATTGTACAGCGTGCACGACAGGGCCTACAACCAAAAAAAAATTGCCTCTTGGAGCTCTATCACCAAAATCAAAAAATTTTATATGAATCCTAACTGCAAATGGCCTTCTAAACCAATGGCAGCATCCGTTTAGGCTCGAAGTGCTCCAAAAAAATGCTCTTCCCCTAGATTGAAGAAAGATGCACAAACAAACTAGGGTTTGTGTCTTCAAATCACAACTTCAAAAATCTTTCAACCAAGAAGTAGTAGGGAGGCTTTGATACCATGTAGGAGTTGATGAAATCCAACTCCGTAGCTCACCAAGATCACCTACATGCAAATAACCTATCAAAGGGAAACCAAGAAGGAAGAGGTGGAGCTTGGAAAATCCCTAAATGGACTTGAGAGAGAAAATATTGCAAAAACAAGAAAACAATATTTACAATGAAAATGAGTTGTGAGAAGAGCCCAAATATAAAGGCCTTATGGAAGCTTGTAAAACAAGTTGGAAAGTTTTAGAAGATAAGGTTGACAACTAAGCATCCACAAAAAGGTGGAACATGCTAGAAGGGAACAAACTCTCATGCTATTAACAACTCATCATTACAACTATTAACTACATGCATTTACCTAAGTAAGCTTAAGTAAAAGAATAAATACTTAATAAATAATTATTTACTCTAACAATCCTTTGGTCATCTGATCAATGATCTAAATTAGGAATGTTGATTACAATACTTGGTGTAGAACCTGCGATATTGTGACTTAATTGAAAGAAACTAAAATGCAACAGTAGATGTTTTTGTAATCTAAAAAAGTGATCCATTCATTTCAAAAATAGATTGTATACAAGTTTGATGGATCCCAAGGGTCACCAATATCCCTTGGAAAACAAAACAAAATGTCCACAAGCTAATTAATTACAAAATAAGCTCTAGCAACTATGAAAACTACAAAAATCTATATTAAAAATTACGTCTACTTTTAGAAGTCATAACCTTCTACTCATAGCTCGAAATCATGAACCATTAGAATTTATGGAAAGATCTTCTAAAGTTCTACATTTAGTGACGAAATTTTTAGGCATAGCTACAATTTCTTGACTTCGTTGAAGCCTAGAAATGCCCCAAAGGCCTCTGAAAATTCAAAATACTAGAACATAGAAAATACTAAAAACATAAATTTTGGTATTTCCCCATTTTTTCTTATTAAGACATCCTCAGGATCTTCCTAGATTATGTTTTGATCAATCAACCTCCATAGAGTTTATGACAACTTTGTCTCCTCCTCATTTCTTAAGGAATCCATGGCCTGAGCTCCTCCTTGCACATCAAAATTTTGTTGTGTTTCCTCAACTTTGGTCAAGAGTGCCTAGCAATTAAGATTAATGTTTTTAATTTCATGAAAATCCCATCTATTCAGATGGAAAAAAATTAATAGAGAGAGATTCCATTCTCTGAAGGACCCCAACTAATGGTTCCTTCTTATATTGGAACTCAACATACTAGAGATCCTCTGAAATTACTCTCAACCTACACCTATGCTCCTCCTCCCCACTTGATTGAGGAGGGGAAATATAAACGTCATCGGTAACATTGATTCATGCATTAGGGGAATCTTTGCATTGGCCTCATATTCACTTTGTGGACTACCTACATGACCCTTGGGAAGGAAACCAACTACAAGCCTTAGACATCAGTCTTGGCAATTGAAGGAGTCCCAATGGAAATTTCTTAAGGAACAACATAAGTATGTTTCAACTTGTTACTCTCACTAGACTTATTCCCTACAACTTCCTTCCTAAACACCTTACCCAACTCTTAAAAAGGGCCAACAATAGGGGACCCTCTATTATTTGGAGATACCTAATCATTATTGTTGTCTTTGTGTGATCACCTTCTTCATAGACTATTTTTTTTGAAGGGGGTTTCTTTTTGGTAGAATATTTCTTATTAGAAGAAACATCCTCATCACTATCTTTAGTGCATGATCTCCTTCGTGGCAACTAGGGACATTAGAGAATCATCCATGACATCTAAAAGTATGACTAATAAACCCAAAAAGTAGTTAAGAGACTCATTTTACTTGAACATGTTGCACTACAATGGTACAATACTTCACATAATAAGGAGACGATGTTTCTTGACTAGACAATATTCCATATGTTATCATACAAATCAAAGGTAGCATGTGTAAGATATACTATATGATAAGAAAATAATACTTTGGAGAAGTCATAACTATCATACAATATTTCACATAGCTACAAAATGACACTCTAGCCTATTGAACAATTTTTTGCAAAAAATGCTTAAAACATGAAAAAATCAATAAAAAGAGGTCAAATCATTCAAAAGTTTTAGTTACTTTCTAGAATAAAATAGCGATAAGGTTGACTGTGTACCCAACTGAACTCAAATCAATGTTGATCGGCACAAACTCACATGTCTGCCATCAAAAAGTTCTCTATTCAATCTAGATTCATAAAAGAAAAATGCACAAATGAATTTAAAATGACCTATTTGGCCCCTTATATGACATTTTGACCTTATTCATCAAAGTCTCAAATTTCAGTGAAAATTGCACCATAACCTAATCTTGACATCTTAGATTCTTTTTTTAAGGATCAAAATCAAAGTCCAACTTCATCTTGTTTGTCAAAATTATGATTTAATTTATTTTCTTCTATGTTTAGTTGACTGACCCTTTTGAGGCTAATCTTTCAAATCTTTTGAGGTAATTACTCTTTCATCATCTCTTCATCATTTCTACCTCTTCATCATCATTTCATCACCTTTCTTCTTTTGATTGACCTAATTCTCATGGTTCATCATTTCCGTCAAACTGGGACACATTCTCAATACTTGGTAGTAGAACTTGGTTCTATATTCTTTGAATTTATTATTTGTCATCATAGACCTTATCTTATCTTAGTTTGATAAAATATATGCCATTTCTACATCTCCTTGACATCATTTTGATTTTAATCTCAAGGGGGCAAGAATAATCTATCTATAAATTGATTCTTCTATCTATTTACTTTTTGCTTCACTTGGGACAATTTCTTGGTCTAATCTATTCACTCTTAGGTATATCAATTCTAATCATATCTTATCAATTCTTCTATTTTCTTATCTATCTTTCTAGCTTTTCCAATCCTTATTCTATCAGGTTTGAGATTAGTTATCTCTTTGTGCTTCATTGGATCAAGTTCAAAGTCAAATCTTTTATCTTGACATCATCATTCTTTGACTTAATGTGTTCCTAGATCACTCACACCTTAGTCAAAGAGGGGAAAGTGTAATCACTAGCAAATGTTCTAGCAAACTATAAGCCTCATTTTCAACATTTTTTTAATCTCTATGCTAGACTTTAACTTATGCTTGATTTAATCTATATACTTATTCAATCATTTATCTTTGATCAAATCATCATTTTATTGTTTATTCGATTATAACCTATACTTTTACCACCTTATCTTAAGTCTTTTTTTAATTACAAGAACACACAATTAAATAAATCCCCTTTATCCTATGTGTGCACATGAATTTTTTTTTTCCTAATTTAAAAATAAAAGAAAAAGACTTTTTCCTACACTTTGAATGCATATTTTCCAAGGTGTGTGGAATCTCGTTTTCCTCTCTCCTCCATACATCTTTTTCCTCTTAACCACATCCATTGATTTTGCCTCTTGAAAATCTTTTGTACCAAAGTCAAAATGAGGATATTTCTTAACCAAATATTTTCCCTCTTAATCTCTCACTGTCCATTGCTCTTTAAAAGGAGGCTCCCCACTCTCTCATATATTTTTTTCATGCTATTTTTATGCTATCATTTTTTTTACTTTCATTCTTGAACACTTGAGCACTCACTTGCACTTTGTTTACTTATATACTACTTTCCTTTACATGCATCTTAGATTAACATTTCCTTTATTGCAATTGGCTTAGATTACAGAGTTTGATTAAGAGGACAGTTTGATTAAGAGGTATTCTAATCTTGATCTTCTTAGATTAGATTTACTTTCCTTGTTCTTGAATTTTATCTTAGCTTAGTTTTGCACTCTCATTATAGCTTGTATTTACATTTGCATACTATCACTTGAAGTTCTTGGATACTAGCATTCGTGCTCTTATCTTTGAATCTTCCATTCTATGGTACACCTTGCAAGGGTCTCCTTTTGAGGTTCATTTTAGAGCCACATTCATATTCACTTAGATTATTATACATCATTTTTAGAAAGTTATAAGCCACCTTTTGAGACTCCCTCTCCATGGGTTCTCTCAAGTATAATAGTTTATAGAAGTGTGTCACATTTTTGACATACAAGAAGCACATCACAAATATGAATACACATTATAAGGCTAAGGAAGATTAGAAAAGGAGGTATAAGGAATTTTAGGTTGGGGGTAATTCATAGTTCATTTTTTGAAGAATATATTTCTAGTTGGTACATATAAGAAGTTCAAGAAATTCCTATGAAGTATAGTTTCCCATTGAACTAAATATTTCACCAGCATTTAAAATTTCAAATTTAGTAGAGTACTATGAAAGAGGCCATGAGGATGAGGTCATAGAAGTGTAATGGAGTATGCTGAAAACTACGTCATCTACAAAGGATATTCAGGAGATATTAGACACTCGTGTTGGAAAAAGTACAAGGAATAGAACATATGAAGGATAGTTTGTCAAATGTAAAGGAAGACTTGTAGAAGATTCATCATGGCTAGCAAGGGATGAATTTACTCATTAGGGTTTTCCTCTAAACATTTGAGATGTCATAGGGCCACTTCTCAAATTACCCTAGGTCTTTGATGTAGGAGCATCCTAGGTGTAAGCAAAATCTTGCATGACCCAAAAATATTTATTTTTGTCTTTTTAATAAAGGGTGTCTATGTGTAGAGTTGTTATTTATGGCAGCTTAGTATTTCTAGTAAGTTGATCATGTGACCTTAGAATGTTTTAATTTCACATGAGGAGGTTAACCTTAGATATATCATCATGTCAGATGAGTTTCATTGTCATATGCCATGTATTTGTGAAGTTACTGTAGAAATTTTATATGAATTTTTGGTATTAAAAATTCTAGCTCATTTTTGAAGGCCTTAGAGGCTCTGAAATAAGGTGAAACCTTGGTTAATGAACGCTTGCACCATCAACCATTGTAGAATAGTTGAATAGGAGTTATTTCTAGAAATGGGTTATAATAGCCAATCAGGTCAACAATGTATAAGTTAGGGTCTCTAGAAGTCAAGCTACCATAAAGTCATGAAAATATATATTTGTAATTTTTTTGATAAAAAACCATGTAATAAAGTAATATAATTTTAGGTTTGATCGGCCTAAAGAGTTAGGGCTAAGTGTCTAGAACCTTCTAAGGAAGTGGAAATGCTTATATAAGGAAAGATTGTAGATTGTTTGGGGTAGTTTTGGGTGGTTGTTCGCAACTTTTTTTCTTGAATATTGTAAGGACGGTGTCCATGTTGTTTGCATATTGTATTTCTAAATTCTGTAATTTCACACTTTTGGAGATAACAAGAAGACCATTTTCTGCTCTTGCATATTGTTGTTTTTTCTCTATTTATATTATGTTTTTGTGATATTAAAGGGACCACTCTTCATCACATGCCTAGTTAATCATGAAAACCAACTATCAATCCAATATATAAAAACTCAATAGAGAAGACAATTTTCATCTATTATGTTTTTCTTTTATGAGAGGAAAACACTTATTAGTGTGACCTCTAGTCAAAGAGTATTCACTAGGTGGCTAGGCCTATTAGAAAATTTCTAGCTATAAGTGTTTTTGAGAGTCTAACTTGTTTTCATTATTCTTGGGCCAATTCTAACTCGTATATTTATGATCTCAACATGACCTATAGACCTTTCAAGTGCTTAATTTTCTATACCCTTCCATTATTTTCAAATTTGTCATTATCTCTTTCACTTTTACATTTATCTATTATTTGATCATTAATGTGATAAGTGTTAGCCCTAACCAATGATTTAACTAAGAATGCCATGAATATATGTAAAAGAGTCATATCATTTTTAATGTTTTCATTGATGCCAATTCTTAGTTGATTAGACATTATGCTAATTTAGTAGAGTGCCATAAAAATGATGAAGAGGATTTGAAGAAAAATTATTGATGACCAAGTTGATGAGTATGGTATTCAATGAGCACTTTAATGAGTTAGATAGTGATAATGTAATGTTGGTTTGAGTGTTTTATAGTCACGTAATCTTGTAATGAAATGAGCTATACAAGCTACACTGAGTGACAAGGTGAAAGAAGGAAGATTGTATTCATTGAGTGACTATACTTGTCACCAAGTGATCGACAAAGCAAGTTAAAAGGTTAGTGTTAACTAAGTAATCATGTGTTAACCTAGTGATGTATTTCCTAGGTGAAATTTTATGTTCGCTGAGTAAAAGCTAGAAGAATTTTTTTATAAAGATGGAATCTCAGGCCAACTTTTGGTGAAAATAAAGAATGTTTGATAAGTTCAAAGGCATGAGTCAAAGTTTGTTACAAGATCCATGGTTGAAAAAATAAAAATGAAGATCTAATGATGGAGATTGAAGAAGGATAAGGACGAGTGCAAAGTTTTATTAAATTTCTATTTTCTAAGTGAGTAAGTACAATGAAAATGAGATTGATGATTATGTTTGATCGATAAAACATGGAAGAATATAGAAGTAGAGAGACTACTATTTAAGGAGGAGTTGGAACAAGTTTTTGATTGCTGATCAATATTATTAAGTTGGTGATTTGTACAAAGTTTTTGAAGATAAAAGAAGCAAGGAGAATCAAGCTGAAAGAAAGTCAAAGAAGAGTTAAGTTCAAAGTAAATGAGTGAAGGTGTGAATCAGCCAGTAAGAGATCAGAGAAGAGAGAGACTACTTGAAAAATAGAGATCTGAACAAGCAAGGTACTAAACCTAGCAAATTATTTAAATTGTTACTTTCTTACTATGATGAAAAATATTTTAATCGAATGGACCTAACAAGTCTATGAAATCTTATATGGTAACATTGATTAGTGGTGTTTATAAGTTTAGAGAAGGCCACTCTTTAAACAAGATTAAGGAGTGATAAGATCTAGATTATATTTTAGGAAATCCTCTAACTAGATCACATTAACAATGGGTATGTAAACATTAACAAGGTTGGCTCTTAGTAGAGCTCACTTCAAAAGAGTTTTTGGGTTACCAGTCCTGGGTGGTTTTTCCCTTTGCAAGATTTCCACGTTAAAAATCTAGGTGTCAAATATGTGATTGTTGTTATGTTGCAAGTTAATTTTCATGATATTTACTTTTAACTACAATTTGGTAGCAACTAGATAATAGTAAAGTTATATTTTTGATATCTAGTAAAGTAATGAACAAAGAGTTAACTATTTGGAGTAAATTAATTGTAAGATTTAATTGTGAAGTTGAACGAGATCACCTAGTGATTGCTTTTGATGCATATGAAATTTTTTTGGTATTGAAAGGTTTGAAGAGATTGTAGGATAATTGATTATAATTGATTCACTCCCCTCCCCCTCTTAGTTATCTAAGAATTGGTATTAGATCTCAATTTAGTTTCTTACCATTGTACTTGATTATAATTATTTGGTATTAGAATTGAGTATAATTATTACTTTCTTACCATTGTAGAAGCCAAATATCTTAATCGAGTGGACCTAACAAGTCTATCAAATCCTATATGGTAACATTGATTAGTGGTGTTTATAAGTTCTTTAGAGAAGGCCATTCTTTAGATAGGATCAAGGAGTGATAAGGTCTAGATGATCTTTTAGAAAAAATCCTCTAACTAGATCACATTAACAATAGGTATGTAAACCTTTAACAAGGTTGGATCCTAGTACAACTCACTTCAAAAGAGTGAAATTTTTGGGTTTCCAGTCCCAGGTGTTGGAAATATAATAGGGAAGTAAACTCTGAGAGGGGGGGTGAATCAACACTTAGAACTTTCAACCTCTAAAACAATTCACCACACATCCATCTCAAAATCTATGCATATAAATTGAAATACCAAATTAAACATATACATCCATAGCATGAAAGTAAAATATTCAACACATGTATGACACAAGATATTTGGTTACCCAAAAACCCTCCAAGGAGAAGATAAAACTGGGGTGGGGATGACACCCAAAAATCTTCACTGCTGCAGTAATAGTGTATCCAATGAAGGTTACAATGGCTGACCATGAAACATGATCTACCCTATGAAAGGTCTACCCTATTAAAGGCTTAAAAGATTTTAGATCTTACCTTGTCAAAGGATTTAAACAACCTACTAAAAGTGTGCCTGGTAAACGGACTTTAACTTACAATAAAGTAAGCACCTTGTTAAAGTATTTATGATAGCCTGTCAAGACTAAGAGATTTAACTGATTCAGCTATTAAAATGTCTCAACAATGATCCTTCAGTTAGCACTCTGTTGCTTGATGTTAGATTACCTCTATAATGATGTGTACTTGATCCTTTCTAATCATATGTATATGTATTGTCCTCTAATTCTTTTCCTTTGTTCTCCTTTAACTGATTCTACAATGTAACTCAATTCATAACACCTTAATCACTATGAATGCTTTGTTTGCTTATACAAACTCTATTCAATTCTCCTTAAACATTCCTTAGAAATTTTAGGGTTTATCTTCCTTAATAAGACTTAGGTGACTTAGGGTTAGGTATGAATCAACGGTAGTGATTCACCCATATTGCCCCTTAAACCTTCCCTTTTTATGATTGGATGCATGCAATGCATAGAGATTCATAATTAATATTTTTCCTTATCATCAAAGATCGTAAAACAATTCTTAGGTCAGCCCAAAAATGGTTTACATAGAAGTTTCTACCATTACAAGCATCTATGTCAAAAATGTGTAACTTGGCACTTGAAGTCCTTGATGCTTGGCATAGACTACAACTTCAATGTTGTAACTCTACCTCTAAATTACTCAACATCCACTGATCACTGGACATCTGAATATCTCGGCACATACCATGTGCTCGAAACTTGAGTGACTTGGCACTTACTAGTTACTCGGCTCACACTAAATATCTATCGCTCGACATATACTATCTAACAACTTATGCTCAACATGTATTACTTGTTCGACATGAACTAAGTAAATGACTTAAGTATATTGTCATTCATATGTCAAAACCAATATGAGATTAACAATCTCCCCCTTTGACATGAGTGGAAAAATACTTGATCAAGTGTAAATAACCTTTATCCTTTCAAGCATAACTTTAGATAATATCAATACAAAATTTCAAAAAATTCAAAATTTTACAAAAGCTTATGACTCATCAGTCATACCTCAAAATTCAATAACTCCCCTTGAGTTGATTGTGTTCTTTTGTATCCTCATGTTGAGTAGGTTTCTCTGTACTAATCTATTTCTATCATCTCCCTCAAAAATATTATCTCCCCCATGCCTCTTATTTCTCCCACACCTTATTTCTCCTCTATTTTGACACTGATGTCAAAGGGTTATACACTTAGAGTGTGTTTGTCCAAAAATGATTTGTAGATCTCAAGCATGATTTTCAATGTTGCATCCCAATTATCACAAGCTACCTCCAATTATTTGATCTAGATGGCTACCTTAGTATGATGTAGGAGCATCCTAGGCTACCTTGTTATCCTACTCACTTTTGTTCATTTTGCTAGTTGCTGTCGAGTTCCCTTTGTTTCCAAGTTCCTTTGGTTGTTGAGTTCCTTTGCTGCTGAGTTTTTTGGTTGCCAAGTTCCTTTGCTACTAAGTTTCTTTGGTTGCCAAGTGATCCTTGGGTGCTGAGTGATTCCTTTGGATGTCAAGCTTGTATAGATGTTGAGTGCCAATTTTTGTGAAGTCTTCATTTGCAGAGTTATCTGTGTCTAGTTCTAGTTTGGGTTGACTTCACTTGCATTTAATTTTGGTATAAATAGTTAATATATATTATGGGCGGACTTGTCGACTTCCTTGTTCTAGAATCTTCTGTAAAGCATTTTGGCTAGTATTTAAAGAGGTCTAGGATTGAGTTTTAGGGGTCAGTCAGTAGGGAGTAAAGGAGGAGATCGAGAAAGAGAGGCTTATGTGCTAAGAATGTGAACTTGAAGTGGATAATGAATCTTCAATTAAATGTATTTGTAGTTGGTCATAACCTAGAAGGCCTTACAGTTGAGCATGTATGTTGATATTTTAATGAATCAATAAAGTATTTGTTCTTCTTCCCTTCGGTGGTTGTCCTTTGTGTTATGTTTCCGCTATGTTAACTCTCGTAGGGTTTTTTGGATAGTTGGGTGAGCCTTTGGCCCTAGTTATTTAGCCCTTGACTACGTTAGGTAGTATAAGAGCCTAAGGTTCGTCCTTATGAAGATTGGATCATGTAGAACCCTGATTTGGATTTAGTTGTATGGTGGTAGATCTATAGATTTGACCTATAACTTGTAGAGGGTTATGATCTTGCAGGTACCTAATTTGTGAAGATGGTTTGAGGTAAAGGAAATATTGATAATGCTATCTTGGATACTTTGAGATAGATTACAGCTAGATTAGGTGTTGTGGAGACAGGCCAGAGGAGAGGAGCACATCTTGATGATGTAAGTGATGATGAAGCAGTAGCACCAAACCCTAATAAAAAATCTCAAGAAGACCAAGATGAAGCTAAATTGTTGAGAGTATTGTCTAGAGTGAATTCAAAACCTGTTGTGGAAGTTGTTCCTTATGATGGGAGATTGGACACGAATGCTGTATTGGATTGGATCTCTAATATGGGGAAGTTATTTGAGTATGAAAACACTCCTGATAATAGAAAGGTGAAGATTGCAGTCACTAGGTTGAAAGGTCATGCTTCGCTATGGTGGGAGCATTTGCAAACTGATAGAAAAATGAGAGGAAAGGAAAAGATAAGGACTTGGGTGAAGATGGTGAGAAAGGTAAAGAACAAATTCCTTCCTACTAATTACCAAGTTATCTTGCTAAAAAAATTTGAGACAAAAGGACATGACTGTGAAAGAGTATACCGAGGAATTCTATAGATTGGACATCAGATCTGGACATGTGGATGATGATGTTGAGAAAATTGTAAGGTACATAAATGGATTGAGATCTGGAATTCAAGATGAAATAAGTTTTGTGAAGTTGGAAAGTGAAGAAGCATATCAATATGCCTTGAAAGTTGAGGAGATCTTAGCAATGAAGCATGAATAAAGACAAAGAGGTAGAGGTGGTAGATTCTAGAGAGGCTGAGGTAGATCTTATGGTGAAGGTGGAAAATCTGAAAGTTTTGTGCAGGATAAAGGAAAATCTAAGTGGAAGGATGATGACAAAGGTAAGACTGAATGCAAAAGTGGTAATTATTACCAAGGAGGTACTAATTCTTATCGAGGAAGAGGTAATTCTTATTCTAGAGGTGGTTTTCATGGTAATTGTTTTAGATGTGGTAAAGAGGGACATAAATCTTTTGAATATAGATCCCCTAAAAGTGGACAAGGTAATAAAAATGTTCTGATTCAAGGATATGATGAGGGTTCACCAAGTGGACCTAAGGCTGGAGAAAATTTGATGGTGAGAAGAACCTTATGTAATAAGGGAATTGATGAGGAACTTGTTTTATGGAGAATTCTTTTCAAGACAAGATGTAAGATGGCTGGAAAATGTTGCAAAGTGATCATTGATAGTGGAAGTTCTACAAATTTGGCATCAGAAGAGTTGGTTACAAAGTTGCAATTACAGAGGCTAAAGCATCCAAAACCCTATCATGTTTCATGGATCAAAGATGAGCATAAGATATTGGTAAGTGAGCAATGCCTTGTGAAGTTCAAAATTGGACATTACTTTGATGAAGTTTTGTGTGATATTATGCCTATGGATGGTTGTCATATTCTATTGGGTAGACCTTGGCAATATGATAGATATGTTGTACATGATGAAAGATTGAATCAATATACTCTTTGAGTGAATGGGAAGAAACAAATATTGTTGCCTTTGATTGAAAGTCTAGATGAAGTTAATTGTATTATTGTGAAAAATTTCATGGTGAATGGAAAACAATTTGAAAAGGAAATGAAAAAGAATCAAGTTTGTTTTGCTATATTTTTGAGAAGACCAAGTTGTGTGAATAGTAATCAAATACCAAAAAATAGTGATAGCCGAGTACTAGTAGAAATTACAAAATTGCTAAATGAGTATAAGGATATTGTTGTTGAGGATATTCTTGATGGTTTACCACCAATGAGAAGTATAAGTCATTGTATGGATCTAATTCTTGGAGCTATTTTTCCAAAAAAAGCACCATATAGATTGACACCTACAGAGAATGAAGAACTTAATAGACAAGTGCATGAATTATTGGAGAAAGGTTTGATCAGAGAAAGTTTAAGTCCATGTGTTGTACCTACTATATTAGCCCTTAAAGAGAATGGAAAATGGAGAATGTGTACTAATTCTAGAGCTATTAACAAGATAACATTGAAATATAGGTTTCCTATACTGAGAATGGATGACATAATGGATTGTTTGAGTGGAGAAAAGTATTTTACCAAGATTGATTTGAAGAGTGGCTATCATCATATCAGTATTAGAGAAGGTGATGAATGGAAGACTGCTTTCAAGACAAAAGATGGTTTGTATGAATGGTTCGTTATGCCTTTTGGTTTGACTAATGCATCATGTATTTTCATGAGGTTGATGAATGAAGTTTTGAAAAGATTTTTGGCTAAGTTTGTGATTGTTTATTTGGATGACATTTTGATATTCAGTAAGACTAAGGAAGAAAATACTGAGCATATTAGACAAGTATTGCAAAGGTTGAAAGAAGAAAAGTTGTTGGTTAATTTGAAAAATTGTTCTTTTATGCAAGAGGAGATTGTGTATTTGGGATTTGTGATTTCAGCTAATGGATTGAAGATGGATCCTAAGAAGGTTAAAGAAATTTTGGAATGGCCTACACCCAAGAATGTGGATGAGGTAAGATCATTTCATGGTTTGGCTATTTTTTACAGAAAGTTTATAAAGAATTTTAGTGTTGCTTGTAATGTTATGACTGAAACAATGAGGGGAGATAAAAAGGAATTCAAGTGGACACATGGAGCTAATAAGAGTTCTGAGACTTTGAAACAAAAGGTTGTTGAATTGCTTGTATTAGCTTTGCCTAATTTCAACAAAGTATTTCAAGTTGAATGTAATGCAAGTGGTAATGCAATAGGAGCTGTATTAAGTCAAGAAGGTAAGCCTATTGCTTTCTTTAGTGAAAAGTTGAATGATGCTAAAATGAAGTATTATGTGTATGATCAAGAGTTTTATGCTATTGTTTAAGCATTGAAGAAGTGGAGACACTATTTTATTCCTAAGGAGTTTATGTTGTATACTGATCATAAAGCTTTACAATACTTGGGAAGTCAACATAAATTGAATCAGAGACATATGAAGTGGGTTGAGTACTTGTAGAGTTTCACATTTTTTATCAAGCATAAGAGTGGAGTTACTAATAGAGTTGCAGATGTATTGAGTAGAAGACGCTCTTTGTTGACTGAAATGAAGGTTGAAGTTCTTGGTTTTGATGAAATGAAAGAGTTGTGTGATGTTGATCTTGATTTTTTTGAGGCATGGAGAGAGTGCAGAGCACCAAATCTAATACATCACATAAGTAAGTATGATGAGTATTTCATTCAAGAAGGTATGTTCTCTAAAGGTATTCAGCTATATATTCCTAGAAGTTCTATGAGGTTGAATTTGATTAAGGAAAATCATAGTGGTGGATTGGCTAGATATTTTGGAATTGATAAGACATTGAGTTTGCTAAAAGAAAAGTATTATTGGCCACAAATGTATAAGGATGGTTAGAAATTTGTAAAGAGTTGCGGAGTTGTCAAGTTGCAAAAGGAGTAAGTCAAAATACTAGTTTGTATACACCTATTACTGTTCTTGAAAAACCTTGCAGTGACATTAGTATGGATTTTGTTCTTGGATTACCTAAGATAGTGAAGGGGTATGATTTCATATTTGTTGTAGTGGACATATTTTCTAAGATGGTTCATTTCATACCATGTAAGAAGATATTAGATGTAGAGCATGTTGCTAAACTTTCCTTTAAAGAGATTGTGAGATTGCATGGATTACCAAGAAGTATTATTTCTGACAGAGATAGTAAGTTTGTTGGTTATTTTTGGAAGACTTTATGGAAGAAGATGGGTACTAAGTTGAAGTTTAGTTCTACATTTCATCCATAGACTGATGGATAGATAGAGGCTGTGAATAGAAGCTTGGGTAATTTGCTGAGACGTTTAGTTGGAGATAAGCCAAGTAATTGGGAAGTAGTGTTGGTACAAGCTGAGTTTGCATATAACAATTATGTGAATAGGAGTACAGGGAAAACACCTTTTGAGATTGTTACTAGAATGCATTCTAGAGGTATATTAGATTTGAGAGATGTTGTTGGTGAAGAAAAGAGAAGCATTGGAGGAGAAGAATTTGTTGATTTTATGGAGTTTTTGCATAAGGAAGTGAATTTGAGATTGGAAAAAAGTAATCAAAAGTATAAGGAGAATCCTGATAAGTCTAGAAGACATCATGATTTTGAAGTTGATGATTAGGTGATGGTTCATTTAAAGAAAGGAAGATTTCCTGTTGGAACATACAGTGAGCTGAAGATGAAAAAATTTGGACCTTGTAAGATCTTGAAGAAGTTTGACAGTGGTAATGCTTATGAACTTGAGTTACTTGAGGACATGGATATATCTCCTATTGCTGATTTGTATAAGTATCATGAGTTAGATGATGAAGTTGTTGTATCAGAAGACTATCTTAAGAAGTAGATTGAAGAAGTTGAACAGATATTGGGTCAGAGAATTGGCAAGAGCACAAGAGAAAAATATTACTATGAATATTTGGTAAAGTGGAAGAACAGGCCTATTGAAGATGCTTCATGGATTTCTCAATCTGAGCTAGATCCAACTCAGATTGTGACATCTTAATGATTCAAGAGAATCATTTCTTTTAACCTTGGTTGTCTGATGCAAGAGCATCCTGGGTTGCCTTGGCATCCTGCTCACTTTTGTTCATTCTGCCAGTTGCTGTTGAGTTCCTTTGGTTGCCAAGTTCCTTTAGTTGCTAAGTTCCTTTGCTGCTAAGTTCCTTTGGTTGTCGAATTCCTTTGGTTGCTGAGTTCCTTTACTATGGAGTTCTTTTGGTTGTTGAGTTCCTTTGGTTGCCGAGTTCCTTTGGTTTCCAAGTGATCCTTGGATGCCGAGTGATTCTTTTAGATGTTGAGCTTGTATAGATGTTGAGTGCTAGTTTTTGTGAAATCTTCATTTGCTAAGTTATCTATGTCTGGTTCCAGTTTGGGCTGACTTTGCTTGCATTTAATTTTGGTATAGGTAGTTAATATCTTTTATGGGTCAAATTATGGCTTTCCTTATTCTATAATCTTCTGTAATCCATTTTGGCTAGTATTTAAAGAGGTCTAGGATTGAGTTTTAGGGGTTAGTTAGTAGGGAGTAAAGGAGGAGATCAAGAAAGAGAGGCTTGTGTCCTAAGAATGTGAACTTGAAGTGGATCATGAATCTGCAATTGAATGTATTTGTAATTGGTCATAACCTAGAAGGCCTTATAGCTAGGCATGTATGCTGATATTTTCATGAATCAATAAAGCATTTGTTCTTCTTCCCTTTGGTGGTTGTCCTTTGTGTTGTGTTTCCACTGTGTTAACTCTTGCAGGGTGGTTTGGATAGCTAGGTGAGCCTTTGGCCCTAGTTATTTAGCCCTTGCCTACGTCATGGTAGCAAGGTGAACTAAGCCTTCATGAGTTGAAAGATGTGGATATTTCTTCATGAGTGTTTCAACAAAGGCTAGTTCCTTTGCAATATCTCCATATGTGGAAACAAAATGGACTAGATGCTTATTAGTTTAGCCTTGATGTTTGCTTCATCTGTATATAGCACTACTAACAAAATTTGGGAGTTGAGGAGATTTTTGAAATGCTTCTCACTTTATGCTAGAGATTTTGGCAGAGTTATACTAGATGTCTATATATGACTCTCCAAACTCAGAATATGACTCCTTATTCCTTATGTGAAGAGTATGGGATTACACAATTTGGTGTACAAAGAGAAGATGTTCTCCAGTACATTCTTCACACTATCTATTTTGGTTGCTAACTCAAGTTGTGATAGTACAATAGCACTTGATATCTTTTCATCAACCTTATGTTGGAACTCTCTCAAACCGTTCAAGTAATTTTACATTTGAATCTAGGTCTATGTCATTTAGCTTCTCCACTAAGTTGGTTAAGTGTTCAATTATTGGCTTGTTTTCCTCTGGAGCCAATAGACTGAATGCATGAATAAAAATGTCCTTGATATCTATCAAGACTTGCTTCTACCTATGCTCCTATCTGAATAGTTCTTGTTTCTTCTTCTTTGCTAGAACATCCTTTAGTATGCCCATCTTCTTAATGGTGATAGTTGCATAATCAAACTTAGGAAACTTAATCACTTCATCCAAGTTCACATTACTGAATGATGTGACTTCATCTATTAGCTTCTATACTTAGCCTATGAAGAGCATGATTAGGAGGAGTAGTAGTTTCTAGTAAAGTTACCAATGTTTGTATTGCTAATTGCTCCTCAGGTTTGGTAGTCATACCTAGCTCTTCGGTCTTTTCATTTTCCTTCTCTACATTCATAGATGCACTTTGCTCTTGTGTTGTAGGTGTAGGAGTATCTACCTGACATGTTTGAACTTGTGTTCCTTTAGTCTTCTTTGTTTCATTTTTTTGCTCTCTAATTATCTCACCCTTGTCATGTTCACTTTCCTTTATAGTGACTGAGATTGGAGTACTTTGTGCCAATGTATTAATGGTAGAAGTAGTTGGCTCCTTCCTTTGATATACCACAAGGGGTAATGTAGGTTGTATCATGGAAAATTGAGGAGGGGTTGTAGGTGTAGCTTGTTTCTATACTTCCTCCCCTGCAAATACCTTGTTTGCCTTCTCAATTTCATCAACACTCACTAGTATAGGATTGTCACAAAGTTTTCTGTGGGTAGTGGATTCTACCAATATCTTCTTTAAGTCATCCTCTATGAGGGGATTGATGTTCTAACTGACAGTATTAGAAACATCCTTAATCTTTACACTATCACATTCTATATTCACCTCATGTGGAGAACTGGCACTCAACACTAGTGTATCCTATACACTCTGTACTGTCTACTGCTCTTCCTCAGCTGGTGCTTGAGTTTCTTTGTTTGTTTTAGTGCCTTCCTCTTGTGTAACTATCTTAGTGTCAATTGTGATTACCTTAGTTACCTATTGTAGCTCTTCTTTGTCCTCACCTACCTTAATAGGTGCTTGCATTATTGCCTTGGGTGTTGTCAAACCATATAGTGATTTCCAAATCAAAGTGGTCTTTTATACAACATCCTCAACCTTGTTCTGCAATATGTTGAATGCCCTATATTTTGGTGCAAATTTTCTAGTATGCTTCTTCAATTCCTTGGCCATTGTTTCCCTATCCAATTCTAGAACCACTCTAGCAAGTGTAGTCTCTCTAATTTGTCTTTCTATGTTTAGACTATATTGCCACTTTTGTTCAACTCTATCAGATAATTCCTTTGGTAGAGGTTTGGAAATATCAATTGGAGATTGTTTAAATGTTTCCATCATGACATAAATCAACTCCTCTACTTGGTTCATCTCAAATTTTCCAAGTGTATCAAATTTAATATGTGAGAGACCAAATAAATCAACATTGTTCCTTATATTCTCACATATATTGTCTATATCTAAAGAATGACTATGAATTACCACTTGAAACTATTTGTTGTCATCAGATTTAGTCTTCTCTTCATCAGATTTAGCTGGCACAACATTTTTTCTCCTCGATCTCTTCTAAGACTCTTCACCCTTGCTACCTTGACTAGCTCACTTTTCGTTTTACTTGGCTACTTCCTTAGCCTTTTGTGTAGTGGTTCTTGTGCTAGCCCTTGTTGTAGGTATTGTAGGCTGAGTAGGTTTTGCAACCTTCCTTGGTTTCCTAGCAGCTGGTGTCATAGCTTTCCTCTTCTTTTGCTTGGGTGCTTCATTGGCTTCCTCTCCCTTGACACCTTCTTCGATTTCCACTTCTTCTACTTGATCTTCTCCTTGACCTTGAGATAAGGACAATGGTACTTAAGATAGTATATCCTCCTCTTCATCATCATCATCATCATCATCATCTTCTTCTTCTTCATCCGCTTCTTCACCAAATTTCTCTTTTAACTTCTTCTCAAATTTTGTTATTTTTCCTAATGACTAAGGTAGTCTTCAAATCCTTAGTTATCTTTGATTTGGCCAAGTCATAGTTTCCAAAGGTAGTAGCTTTAGCATCTACAACTTCTACAAGTAATGTTGTTATTGTTTTAGAGGCTTCATCAACATTGATTTCATAGCCTAGTGGCCTTAGTGACCTTACCCTTGGAGCAACAAATTGAACATATGTATAGTTAGTATCAACTAGAAAGAAAACATCATTAAAGTGTTTCTCAACTAGTGAATTGGCATCCTTAGTCTCTTCTTCATTGATTTCTTGAAGTCCTCAAAATAACTAGTCATAACTGACTCAAAATTATTCCCAAGTTGCTCAATAAACTCACCTATCTACACTACAATAGATTTGTTTGTTTTCCAAGAGACTTTACCAAATGCGGGGAATGCATTTTGTACATAAAAGAACATACATACAAGAATTGAGCCAAATTTACATTGTGTACTTTTGGTCTTCCTTATAGCTCCCAAACCTTTTGATAATTGGTGAATCTGCAATTGAGAAAGGTCATAGGTATGATCCTTCTTGACTATCTTATAGCCCATGTCAACAACAATACATGGTATTGATAAAGATGGCCCTATTCCACACACCACTGCTGATGATGCGGGTGACTCCCCGGTGAGGGAAACCAAACTCTCCTTCCTTCACTCTGTTAAATAAAAGCTGACTCTTTCTTTCAGGTTGATTCTTGGTTATATAATGAAATAATGGGGCTAAAGAAGAAAATGGATACCTTGCAACATAACCAGGAGGCTGACCAAGCTATTATTCAACACATGGAGGTGAAAATGGGAGATATCCCAAAAAAACTAAAGGATTATGAGTAGAATCTTAGATTTCTCATAAGGGAAAGTGGAACAAAAATGGAGCAAGTTACCTCTAGCATCTATGCAGTTGCAGCGACTTTAGGTAAAAGAGTTAATGAGGGAACCATATCTTTTGAGGGCCCAAGAAAGAGGACAAGATAGAGTTCAAGGAAAAAAGCTTTGATTGTTGCTGCTTCTTCGGCTACTAACTCCATCTAGGACATGACTAAGATTGGTAAGGAGGCTATGAAGATGATTATGAAATTTCAATATTTTCTTGGGTCTTCTTCTCTGGTTGGGTTCCTATGCAGGTCCTGTTTGCTGGCTAGTTCTTCTGGTTCCTGTGTTTGGTCCTATTTTCTAGTTTTTAGGTTTTAACTTGTACTGTTGGTTCCAGGTCCTTGTAAAACTTGGGTATTTTATTTGGACTTTTTTAGTGGTTTTAGGTCCCTGTAAAACCTGATTTTGATGCTACTTTTCAATAGGTTTTTGGGCTCTTTCCTGTTGGATGGCTTGTTTTTTCCTTTTTTGAGGATGTGAAAGGGTTTCGGGGTCCCTTCAAAACCTATTTTTACCGTAATCTAAAACAATACATGGTACTCTGTTGAGCTTGTTTGATTAGTAGAATTTATGTGCTATTATCTTCACTACAAATGCAACTAGGGGATCTAAAATAGTATCAATTATCATTTCTCATTTGTTCCAAACTACCCCTATATTCTTCTCAATGACCTCTTTAGATTCACTTCTCATTGTTTTAGGTTAGTCAAGTGTTGGATACCCTATTACTCTATGTACAATTTTCTTGGTGATCTTCACCGATCCATTATCCAACCATATAGAATTATCATAAATTCTACACAAAACTATCTTAATCCATTCAGTCTTGAAAACATTTGGAAAATCTAGGGTATGGGTCAACCCTTTCCTCTCTATGATATTTAATTCATTCTTCAATGCTCTGTTTTCACATAATTTTCCATAGATTTCCCTAATCTCCATGTCTCCTATGCTTCCAAACTTACATGTATAGCAACATCTAACATCTTGATTCATTAAAACTCGAGGTGGTATCATCAACAATGCACTAGATGGATCTTGCTTGTAAGCGATATCAGGTATGGCTCTAAGGTTTGATTGTCTTATCTCATTACTTATCAATTGCACATTCAAAACTTATTTACCCTCTTTAACCTTAGCAGATGAAGAACTAGACACTATAATGTAAACTAGGGTTTGCAAAAATTCAAACTACGTAGCTTGGCACATGATAGGTACCTTTTTGAATCTGTTGTGATAGTGTCAAGCAACTATTGAATTTGGCTTGCAAAAACTGGTATGATCTCTTTCAATTTTCCTTTCACTCTTCATGCTCTTCGTCAAAAATCCTTTTGTCATCTTCAACCATGACTTTGTCCTCTTGAACTTTGTTTTTTTGCTTGGTCACCTCACATAGTAATACTGATTGGATTTCTTGTTCTCTTTTGAGATTTTTGACTTCTTCAGTTAGGATTCCATTCTTTTCCATTAGATCTACAATTGCTGCATCAAATTCATTAGAGTTTCCATTTGCAAATATTTATTTGTATCAATCTCTTGGTATTATGCTCATTATTGTCAATCTCTTAGTATTGTATGTCATTCTCTTCAATAGCAATTTCCTTCCTTCTTTTCAATGATCTCTTTAACTCATCTCTTGCTTCATTCAATTGATGTAGGGAAAGTTGTATTTCAATTGTCTAGTTCTCAATAGTCTTTCCCAACTTGTAGACTTCCATTTCCAAGATCTTTCCTCAAAGCTATAAAACTTTACTTTCCAGAGAATTGTGCCCTGATACCAATTTTTGGAAATATAATAGGGAAGTAAAGTCTAAGAGGGGGGAGGGGGGTGGTGAATCAACACTTAAAACTTTCAACCTCTAAAACAATTCACCACACATACATCTCACAATCTATGCATATAAATTGAAATACCAAATTAAGCATATACATCCATAGCATGAAAGAAAAATATTCAACACGTGTGATACAAGATATTTGGTTACCCAGAAACTCTCCATGGAGACGGTAAAATTGGGGTGGGGATGACACCTAAAAATCTTCACTACTATAGTAATAAAGTGTATCCAATGAAGGTTACAATGTTTTACCATGAAACATGATCTACCCTATGAAATTTTTGCCCTATTAAAGTCTTACAAGATTGTTAGATCTTGTAGAAGTTGAAAAAATCAACTTCATAGTTCACTAAGAACACCTGCATGCAAATAACCTGTTACTGAAGAGAAACTAGAGAAGGAAAAAAGTGCAACTTGGAAATCTCAACAGGCTGAGAGCAAAATGTATTCCAAGATAATGAAAAAGAAATTAAAAGAGTTCAACCTTAAAGGTGAATGAAAACCCTAAAGCCTAAGAAAGCTAGGTTACACATTAATAATTAATAAAAGGATTAATTATTAATGCACCTAAGAGAAAGCTTAAGCACTAAAGAGTAATAACTTAACTAATTAAATCAAAATGATTTAAGTAGTAAGAAAAAAAAATATTACTCTAACACCCCCCCCTTAAGCTAAACAAAGGGGATAAGCTAACCTAGCACAACTATGAAAATAGGAAATGGGTCCTAGCAACAAGACTTGATTAGGTACCCAAAAACAAGGAAATCTCTACAAACCAGAGACAAAGGAGAAAACTGAGTGAGAAAAACTCCTCTCCAAAAAGAGATGAAAAAAAAAAACAAAAAAAAATGGCTCAAGAGACTCTCTCAAAACCATCCGTACAACCAGCCCCCAATGAGAGAGAGAAGAGACACCAAAGCCCCCCCGAAATGATGGAGCCCCTATAGAAATGATTGAACCAATGGAACTCCAATGCGGAATAAACAAGGGCATAGAACAAGGAAACCCTTGAATGAGAGAAGAAACTTGAAGGCCTAATTAATGTTCAAAGGAGAAAACATGAGGATCCTAAAAGGGAATCCCTAATGTAAGTGTATTGACACTGTCATGAAAGAGAAGATGAATGTCCTCTATAGAATCCTCAACAAGTGCACCTAGAGGGTCAAATAGAGCTGAAGAAGAATCCTAATGAAGAGAAAAGACCTCAACTAGATGTGGTGAGGTAGTCAAAATAGTGATCTCAAGAACAATACAAAGGTTCAAGTGTCCTGACTGCACCACATGATGCTCTTGCAAAAGAGAAGAGTTGTGCTTCGATAATGGAGATGGTGGAGTAAAGTGTGAGAAGGTTTAGAGATAGGTGGTATGATCAAATGTCCCTGTAGCAATAAGGCCTCCTATTGCACTATCCCAAATGAAGATTAAATCTGTAGTGAACTCAACTATCTTCTCTGATCTACTATGTGTAATCTGATAAATTGAGAGAATGTTTGCAGATAGAGATGGAACATACAATACATCATTGAATGTGCCATCCTGAATGCCAGCTAAACCTTTCCTGTAGACTATTAGGGTAGTGTTATTCCCCATGAGAATATGAGGAATGAGAGAAGCCTTAATAGTGGAGAAGACCCTTGGAGAAGATGCCATATGGTGAGAAGCACTTGAATCTAGTATCCAAGGGACCTAGGAAGGAGATGCAAGGGATGCCCATAATGCACGACCTTGTCCAAAATTTGGTGTAGATCCCAAAGAGATGGAAGAAGATTGAAAGGCAGACCCCTTGAGGTAGAAGAGGATGGAAAGAAAACAATTCTTTTCTGAAGAAGAGCTTGTAAATTGGCAATATGTTTCTAATAGCCATCAAATCTCTTCTGAAAATAATGTGACTCATCATGAGGTCTCTTTCGATAATAGGAATAGGTAGGACTTGCAATATTCTTTTTCTCCTTCTTAGAAGAAGATGATGGACCAATAGAGTGCTAAGAGGAGCAATCTGATATCTGCTTCAGCTTCTGCTTTTGTGTATCCTGAGGTGACTTGGTAAGAAATTTCTATGACTGTGAACCTATAAGTGAATCCATCTAACTGAGCTTGGACTACTCAGAGTTAGCTTGTCATAAAATGTGTCAAAAGAGGGCATAAAATGTTGTGCACCTAGTACATCCATAGTGGAGTAGAAGGTAGAAGTGAAAATCTAATAAGGACCTCAAAACTTTGAGAGTATCAGAAAGATACACTCATCATTTGACTTTTTATTTCTAGCAACTTGTAAAATAGATCGAAGAGACTTGAACTTCATCAAGAAGTCCTCAATGTTGGTGAATGATTCAAGAACCAAGGAGGTGAACTCTATAGCTATCTATAGAACCCTAAATTGATTCATTGTGCCAAACAAGGTGGAAACCTTGTCCCACATAGCCTTGGGTGTAGTCAAACCATCCAGGTGAAATAGTAACCCATCTAAAATATTCATTGCAATGAGGCCCATTGTCTCATCCATCTTATTGTGCTGCATAAGAACCTTATAAGTCCTCTATAGAACTGGCAAAGCTACATCAAGGCATGACAATAACCGCTTTTCCATAAGCAATCTGGTCATCTGTCCTTTCCAAGTATGGTAGTTGTGAGGTGTAATGCAGGTGACAAAAGAGTCTTCCATTGAGAGAAAGTAGACAAAAGTAGAAGGGTCATTTCTGAATTAAATTACAAAAAGGAAAATGCATCACCCCATAATGTATAAATTTATCCCTCATATACCAAAGAAACAACTAAGGAAAGCACATAAAACTAGAAGAAAACCTAGACGCCAGATGTAGAGAGGGAGGAAACTGAAGCCTCTACCTCAATGCCAAAAATAGGATCTCAAATGGCCATGTCATGAAATGAAACTAGCATCATCATCTCTAGCTCGAAACTAGCTTTTCAATACCTTTTAGATAAAAAAAAGACCTCTGTATGCTCAAGTTATGGCCAAAAAATGAACTAATCCTTCAAAAAATGAGCTCTCTAGAAAATTATAGAGACTACAAAAAATTTGACAACTGTATAGCCATCAAAGTGCCATCTACTAGAAGAAAATCTAGTTGTTAGGAAATGATGTAAGTAAGCCAAAAAAGTTACATCAGCAACCTAAAAATTCTATCAGCAAAAATGATGATGTTAGCCTAACAAAAAATGACATCACCCTACTATTTTTCTATCGGGCAAAGGGACGGTGGCGGCGATGGTCATCAGGCGATGCTGTGGTGACGACAGTAGTGGAATGGTGGCCAGCTAGTGGTAGTTGGGTGTGGGTCAAGCCACGGTGGCTCACTGACTGAGGTGGGGTACAGGCTAGGCATGGGTAACATGCTAGTAGTGACGAGGTGGCACGTTGGTGGCTGTCTTGCGAAGCGCCCAAAAATAATGAATTATTTATTTATGTTTTGTTTTTTTTCAATTTTTGAGTTTGTACGGCCCTCGGGAGGCCAATTTTTTTTTTAGAGGCTAATGTGGCTGAAATTTGCAAATTTTATATGAATTTTGACTCTACCAAGCCTTTTGAGCATGATGGTGGCATCCGTTTTTGCCCAAAGTGCACGAAAAAAAGGTGCCTCTAGATTGAAGAAAAAAAACCTCAAAAAGATGGGTTTTCTATCTTTGAATCGTGACTTCAAGATCTTCAAACTAGGCAGTAGTAGGGAAGCTCTGATACCATGTAGAAGTTGAGAAAATCAACTTCACAGTTCATTAAAGACACTTGGATGCAAATAACCTGTTGCTAAAGAGAAACTAGAGAAGGAAAAAAGCGCAGCTTGGAAATCTCAATGGAGTGAGAGTAAAATGTATTCCAAGATAAAGAAAAAAAAATTGCAAGGGTTCAACCTTAAAGGTGAACGAAAAACCTAAAGCCTAAGAAAGCTAGGTTGCACATTAATAATTAATAAAATAATTAATTATTAATGCACCTAAGAGAAAGCTTAAGCACTAAAGAGTAATAACTTAACTAATTAAATCAAAATGATTTAAGTAGTAAAAAAAAAAATTACTCTAACAAATCTTACCCTATTAAAGGATTTAAATGCCCTGCTAAAAGTGTGCCTGGTAAAAGGACTTTAACTTACAATAAAGTAAGCACCTTGTTAAAGGATTTATAACAACCTGTCAAGACTACTCTATTAGGATTTAACTGCTTCACCTATTAAAATGTCACAGCAATTATCCTTCGGTTAGCACTCTATTGCTTGATGTTAGATCACATCTATACTAATGTATACTTGATCCTTTCCTATCAGATGTATCTTTGCTATCCTCTGATTCCTTTCCTCCATTCTTGTTTAACTGATGTTGCAATATTACTCAATTCATAACACCTTAATCAACGTGAATGCTCTATTTGTGCATGCAAACTCTCTTCAATTCTCTTTAAGCATTCCTTAGAAATTTTAGGGTTTGTCTTCCTTAAGAAGACCTTGGTGACTTACGATTAGGTATGAATCAATGGTAGTGATTCACCCATATTATCACTTAAACCTTCCCTTTTTCTGATTGGATGCATGTAATGCACAAGGATTCACAATTAAGGTTTTTCCTTATCATTAAAGATCATAAAACAATTCTCAAGTCAGCCCAAAAATGGTTTGCATAGAAGTTTGTGCCATTACAATCATTTATTTCAAAACTCTATAACTCATCACTTGAAGTCCTTGATGCTCAACATCAACTACAACTTCAATGTTGTAACTCAGCCTCTAAATGACTTAGCATTCACCACTCACTTGAGATCTGAATAGCTCAACACATACCATCTGCTTAACACTTGAGTGACTCGACACTTACTAGTTACTCAGCTTACACTAAATATATATCAGTTCGCATATACTATCTGACAACTTATGCTCGACATGTATTACTTATTCAGCATGAACTAAGTAAATGACTTAAGTATATTGTCACTTATATGTCAAACCCAATATGAGATTAATGCCAAGTGTTTTTTCCTTTTACAAGATTTCCACATTAAAAATCTTGGCATCAAATATATGATTATTGTTATGTTGCAAGTTGATTTTCATGATATTTACTTTTTACTACAATTTGGTAACAACTAGATAATAGTAAAGTTATATTTTTGATATTTGGTAAAGTAATAAATAAAGAGTTAACTATTTGGAGTAAATTAATTGTGAAGTTGAACAAGATCACTAAGTGGCTTCTTTTGATGTGTATGAATTTTTGTTGGTATTGAAAGGTTTGAAGAGACTATAGGGTAATTGATTATAATTGATTCACCCACCTCCCCCTCTTAGTTATCAAAAAATCAATATTAGAGCTTAGTGTTTGGAGAAATAAATTTAAAGGAATGTGAGCTAAAGATCAAAAGATATATAAGAGAGAGGTGCCAAAGTTGAATAAGGAGAATGTATCCTAATGGTAAGACAGAATGATGCTACAACATTTGGAACTGGAGATAATATAACATAATGGTTAGATAATGAGTAAACTACACATGTTGCTCCTATGATTGTGGAAAAAATGAATGAGAAGAGGAATCTTAATTGTCTAATGACTAAGATTGCATTTACTCCTAATGATGTCAAGTTTTATGATATCAAGAAATGCACTAATGTAAACAGATGTGGAACAAATTGGCACTTGTACATGGTGGAGATCCAAATGAACTAAGAGCTAGAGCTAAAAGTCTTAGAGGCAAGTATGATGGAATTATAATGAAAGAAGGTGATAATGATGCACAATATGTAAATGAAATCAAAGAAGTTGTGAGTGTAATAAGAGTTCTTATAGGTATTATTAGTTACTATAAAATTGTAAGTAAAGTTCTTAGAACTATCCTACCTATCTATTCTATAAAAGTTTCTACAATTCAATAAGTAAGAGCTATTCTAGGAAATATATTGACACTCGACAGTTTAGTTGGTTGGTTGACCATATTTTAATTGAGCATTAATTATGATAATAGTATCGTTATACTTAAAAATTCTTTCAAATAGTTACTAACCATTGGTAATTCAAAGAAAGAGAAGAAAAGTAAGGAAGAAAGTGAGTCTAAATATGAAGATGATCTAGATGAAATTGAAGCATTTCTTGCAAGAAGGTTATTAAGAGGTAAAGATAAATGCAAATGTAAACTACCCATAATTTATTTTAAGTGCAATAAAGTTGGTAATTTTGTGGCTAAAATTCCTAATAAAAGTGAGAGTGATAGAAATGAAATGAAATATTATAAGTACAGAAAGAACAAGGGAGACAAAGACAAATGAAAGAAATCATTTTATATTTCTAAAGAAGAGCACACCAAAACCATTACTAATGAAGAGAAGGAAGTATATAAGTTGAGATGGTATATGTTGCTATCATGAAAGATCCCAATGGAGAAAGGTATGAAAGTAAAATACCCCTTATCTCACATGTTAGCAAGAATGAATCATGAATTATAGATCGTGGATACTCACATCATATGACTAGTGACATAAGTAAGTTTGACAAATTTGAGGAAATTGATGATTTTGGAACTGTTAAGTTAGGTAATGGTGTTCCATGTCCAATGAAAGGTAGAGTATCACTAAGATTGAATGATAAAATTAGATGTGATGATGCATTTTGGGTACAAGGACTAAAACATAATCTTTTGAGTGTTCTTTAGTTGAACAATTGATCTGAATCATTTTATCAATTTAGAGGAAAATACTAGAAAAAAGAATAGTGGTATTGTAAATACATAATAATTCATATGAAGACTTCTATTTATTCATAATATTAAATATTTTATAAATTTTTGGAGAATCTCGTAAGTGATATGTATGCCTATGAATCAATCAAATTTGGAAAAACTCGTGGATGAGATGTATGATTAGTCATAAAAGTTGGGCAATCTTGTGAATGAGATGTATTCCCATGAACTCAATAGGAGATGGGAAATCTCATGGATGAGATGTATGCTCATGAACTCCATATACAAGATTTGATACAAATTGGCAATCTCAACAAACAAGGTTATCTCCATATCCTTTTGTTGTTCAATTCATCTTGAGCCTCTTTATACATCTTCATGGAAGTTGAAAGTCACTTCATCTACATCTTCATTATAAATTGAATGGACAATTCAATTTTTTTTTGAAAAGTCTTTATAATCGAATATAGACAATTATTAATTAAAATATTTGATTTAATCTAATATGCAAATCAATTATGATCATTCCTTCCTCTTACAAGGCAATGGGCCCTATTGTCTTATCACCTTCTACAAGATATATACTCAACAATGATTTTTCCATGTAGCCTAAAAATGAGATCTTTATTAAATATCTTTATCTAGACACCTTTCCAAGTCTACTATTAACCATCTTTTCTTTGTCAGTTTTGATGTGACTTTAGAGATTAAGGGAAAGAAATGTTGGTAACATCAACCCTGCAATGAAAACTATTTCCCATCTAAATATTTCCAATGGAATGACTGACAAGCGTGAAGCATGGATAACTAAAAGGAGAGAAGACCCATACAAGCACCATAGTTGTACAAGGCCCGATGGTATAGAAAGATACTTTATCACAAAGTAGACAACTGAGGCACAACCCCAACATAGCCATAAAATAGACAAGCTGACCATGTAACTTGATTTTTGTCATAGTTCCAATGTTTGTAGTGGGTCTTGCGAGAAATATATGCTACCACATTTCCCAATGCTACACCAACAAATATAAGAGTGGTGCATATCCAGAAAGGACCATATAAGTTTGGGTTGTTAACAATTTTCTCATAAAAGGTGCCTTTGTATGGAAGTAGGGAATCTCAAATCCTCTCCAAGACATCAGATGTATCCACATTGAAGTATGGCTAATAAGGTGTAACACCAAAAAATCTCTACCAACCACTAGGCTGAATATTATCTTGATAGTCTTGAAAAGGAATCATCAACATCTGAGGGGGGTCAAAATGTTACGATAATCTTTCCTTATGTTTCAGAAGGAGGGAAGATCTATAAATTTCTCTCTAGAAACTTCAACTGAACATGATCTAGACTTGAAACAATTGACACAAATTTGGAAACATTCTGATTGTCTATGTGGGTGTATCCACTGAACATTATCTTTGCCAAAATGCTTCTTCTTATCTTAGTGAATCGCGCGCTCGAGAATTTTCTTACATAGATCTTCAGCTGCTCATTGATTTGAATCATTTTGTCAATTCAAAGGAAAATATAGAAAGACAGAATAGTGGTATTGTAAACACATAATAAGTCATATAAAGACTTCTATTTATTCATAATATTAAATATCTTTTACAATTATGGATAATCTCTCAAGTGATATGTATGCCTATGAATCAATAAAATATGGAAAAACTCATGGAGGAGTTGTATGTTCGAGTTATAAAAGTTAGAAAATCCCATGAATGAGATGTATGCCCATAAACTCAATAGGAGATGGGAAATCCCATGGATGAGATGTATGCCCATGAATTCCATATACAATATCTAATACAAATTGGCAATGTCAAAAAACATGATTATCTCCATCTCCTTCTATTGTTCAATTCATCTTGAGCCTCTTTATACATCTTCATGGAAGTTGAAAGGTCACTTCATCTACACCTTTATTACAAATTGAATGGACAATTCAAAAAAATTTGAAAAGTCTTTGCAATTGAATATAGACAATAATTAATTAAAATATCTAATATGCAAGTCAATTATGATCAACAATCTAGGTCATAAGTTGGACTTTCATAACAAAAAAGTCAAGGTCTATGATGATGAAGGAAAACTAATTGGAACTAGAATGCAAAAAAAAGGCAATATTTTTTTATCTTGATCCTATTGTTGAGACATGTTTATTTTCTAAAGTTGAGGTTGTATTGTTGTGGCATAAAAATTTGTGTCATGTAAAATTTGAGAACATGATGAAGGTTAGTAGAAAGAAAAGATTTAGAGGCTTACCAAATCTACATAAACCTGAGAATGCTACATGTAAAGAATATAAATTTTGTAAGATGAAAAAGTCAAAATTTTCAAGCAAGACACACACTTCCAATGATATTTTGGAACTAGTACATACTGACTTATGTGGACCTATTGGTATGGAAAGATATTATGGTAAAAAATATTTCATCTTGTTTGTTGATGACTATTCTAGAATGACAACTTTTAATGTTCATGAAGTTGAAATTGCATGCTTTTGATATGTTCATAAGGATAGAGTTCAGAAAGAAACTAGTAAATTATTGAAATGTTTAAGATCTGATAGAGGTGGTGAGTTTATGTCTATTGAAATTAGTAATTTTTTTGCCAAGAATGGTATTAAAAGACAATTATCTACACCGAGGATATCACAAAAAAATGAGATTGTTGGGAGAATAAATATATCAATTGTGGATTGTGCAAGGGAATTGTTGATTGAAACAAATGTTGCACAAATATTCTAGATAGAAACTATTAGCACTGTTGTCTATACTGTCAATTGAGCTTAGTTGAAGAAAGGAACAAATAGGACACCCTATGAACTCTGGTATGGTTATACACCTAATGTTAGTTATTTGAAAATATTTTTAAGTAGGTTTTATATTCATAAGGATGGAAGCAATGGAAACTTTGACTCAAAAGGATATTAAGGTATATTTCTTGGCTATTCATCTAAGAGTAACACTTATGCATGTTTGAAGAAAGATACTAACAAAATGGTTGAAAGTGCCAATGTGAGAATTGATGAGTTTGCAAGTAAGAACAATGTAGAAAGAAAGAAGAAACCATAAGACTACAAAAAGTTTTTATATGTGTATAAAGAGGCAATTAAAATGCTACCCAAGTTACAACAGAGAGTTACTAAGAATCAAATAGTATTAACTAAGTCATAGACTAACTTACCCTAGAATCAGATAGTACAACCTGAGAAAGAAGTTAAACCTCAACTGAGTGAAGAAAATGTTGAGAATTAGAGAAGAACCTATATTAGCCAAATATGTGAGAAAGAATCATTCACCTACACAAATCATTGGAGACAAAAAAATTACAGTGTTGACAAGAAGTAAGTTAAGAGGCAACACATATTCAACAGTAGAATAGTTAAGGTTTCTCTTAAAAACGAGGATTGAAGAAATGATATGAATGAAGATATTGATCAGATAGAGAAGACCAACACATGGACATTAGTACCAAGACCTACATACAAGAATGTGATAAGAACAAAATGTATTTTCAAAAATAAGTTGAATGAAAATGGTGAAGTGGTGAGAAACAAGGCAATATTAGTTTTTAGAGGTTATGCACAAGAAGAAGGAATTGATTGTGGTGAGACATTTGTACCTATGACAATATTGGAATGTTTAAGAACATTGTTGGCCTATGCTGCTTACAAAAAGTTCAAAGTTAATTAAATGGATGTTAAATCTACATTTTTGAATGGGATACTTGAAGAATAAGTCTACACAAAACAACTAGAAGGATGCATTGAACTTGATCAGAGGAACATTCTTTGTAAGTTGAACAATGCATTGTATGGAATGGAACAAGCATCAGGAGCATGCTATGATAGGTTAAATTCTTACTTGATTAAGATTGGATTTGCTAGAACAAGTGAGAACAATAACCTATATTTGAAATGTGAATATGAAAGTATGGTGTTGATTATTGAAATATGTGGATGACATTATATTTGAAGGAAATGATATGTTATGCAAAACATTTTCTAATCAAACGAGTAATGAATTTGAGATGTCCATGTTTGGTGAGATCAAAATTTTCATTGGATTACAAGTTCATAAAAAAAGGAGTTCTATTTATGTGACTTAATATAAGTATGTAAAGGAAATTTTGAATGTTTTTGAAATGGATGAGTCAATTCTAGTCTGTAGACCTATGGTGACTTGAGTAAAATTATCTAAGGAAGACAATACTATAGAGGTAAATGAAACACAATACAACTCAATGATTGGTAAATTATAGTATGTTGTACATAGTAGATCATATATTTCATATGCTATTGGAATGTTGCAATGTTTTCATCTAATCCAAAGGAAATACACATGACTGGTGTGAACAAGATATTCAAATATCTAAAAGGAATTAAAGATTTTGGACTGTGGTGTAAACAAGATGGTGACATTACTCTTAAAGTCGATATTGACATATTAGGATAGCCATATGGATGATAGAAAAGGCACAAGTGGTGGAGATTTCTTTTTAGGAGAAAGACTAATTACATGGTTAAGTAAGAAACATAGTCGTATTTCACAATATACTATTGAAGTTGAGTATGTTGTTGTTGCGATCAATTGTTCAAATATTGTCTAGATTAAACAACAATTGGAAGGTATGCAAGAAGAGATAATTGATCCTATTACTATTTATTGTGATAAAATTATTGCAGTATATAAAATACTACATGACTCAGTTATTGCATGGTTTGATATGTGTGTAAAATACCCACAAATAGACATTTCCTTAGTCAAACTTGAGACCAAATTGAGCACTATATCCATCTCTTCTAATGAAGAATCTTGTTTTGAGGGAGGTATCTTATCATTATCCAATGGGGAATCAATATCACAGTAGGAAGAATTGGTATCTTCATCTTGATGACTTTCTGTTTCAAAAATCTCACCAACCTCAGGATCTTCTACATTTCCATCACTTTTTGCAACTTCATGGAGTTTTGAAACTTCAAATTTTTTTGCATCCTCAAAATTTATTGGCATATCCACACTTACTGAAACATCAACTCTTGGAAGAATTTCTTCATTGAATGGGAACACAAACTCCTCTTGATCATCTTCATCATTTTGTCCTCCTATAGATTTATCACATGATTCAAACATCATTGCACTAAACTGCAAAGGTTGTTTCTCCATGATCTTTGGAGGCTAATCTAAAACATCATTATACCCATATCCATTTTCTCTTGGACTAATACCTATAATACCATTATTCTCATTGTTGATGTTACTGTAAAGGTCAAAATTTCCACTTTGATTTTGAGAATAATTGTTTTGGGCAGCAAGTTGTCTTGGATGATTGCCTTGGTTTCTTGAGGAATTCAACTTTATTTTGATGAGTTCATTGGATAAAAGAGACATTGTCTCCTTCATGGGCTTAAACTCTCTAGCCATATTATTTTCTACTTCAGTGGATGTAGTTGTCTTCTACTCAAAGAAAATAGTCTTTTGAGACTCATACCTTGAATATGTAATTGTTGGCATTGGAGCAGCTATAACCTGCTTTGTGAATGTAATAGCCTGTTTGAAGACCTTTTTAATGGTATCAATGTCTCTAGGTGGGATCCTTCTTAGAAAAATAGAAGTTAATGAATCCATTGTTCCAAAATAGATATGGATAGTAGCCTCTTGTGGTACAATTTATGGAAATTATTTGATACATCTTATAGAAGTGATGATTGAACTGTGAAATAGTCTCATGGGGATCCCTCTTAATTGAGATGAAATGATGATTTAGGATAGCTAGATCAATATAGATCTTGAATTGTTCCAGAAACTTGCTCTTAGAAGAGTTCCAATCCCTTATAGATGTTGGTGGCAGATTGAGGTACCAATTGAATGCCATTTCCCCTAAAGTGTAAGGAAAAAGGTAGCATACTACGTCCATATGCTGAATCCGGTTTTGATTACAGATCTCCTTGAAAATTTTAATATGATCTTCTGTTGTTTGTGATTCTCAATAGATGAACTGTGGCAAAAAAAATTCAAGATTTTTGAGCAATTCATGTAATGGACCAGTTAGATTCAAAGGTGAACTTTGGGCATTGAAGCAAGACATGGTGCATAATGATGGGAATGTATGAATTAGAATGTAGAGTAGATGATAATTATGGAATATGTAATGCAAATGTGTGGAGTTCTTGGTATCTCTTTATCACTATGATGCTTGTGAATGTGACTAAATTTTAGGAACTTATGCTTATTCTGGAAAAGCCCACCTTTGAAGAAGCACACTTTCTCAAAACAATGCACCTATGCACCTCCTCAAAATTCACAGACTTAGAATTATTTTATTTTTTATTTTTAAAATTCTTTTAAAACTTATTATTATTTGAACATTTGAAAATCAAATAATTTTCAAAAAACTTAGGTTTTTTGAGCCGAATGGTTTTCAAATCCTCCTTCTAGCACTACTTCTATTGAGCTATCATTTTGCATGATGCTTAACGAAAGGAATCCTTTCAAATTCCTCTCTTGAAAAGCTAATGTGGGATCAACTCCAAGGTTCCAGGTGATCTTGTGACCTGCTAAAATCTGCTTAGTTGAAGATAAATGTATTTGTTCACAAGAAGGCCTTTGCAGGTTTGAACCAATTTTGGATCAAATGATCAATTTGTTTGTTGTTACAAAATTAACAGCAAAAGAGATATGTTTTTGGTATTTTCTATTTTTTTAATGAATGTAATCTAACAATGCAACTATATGAATTCCTAATTTAACCAGGGGTTAGCAAAGTAAATAACAAAGATAAAGTAACAAGAGACGAAAGTAAATAACATGAAAGGGAAATTCCTAATGGACATTAACCATGGAAACAACATGTCTGCATGTTAAGCCTTTGAAAATATCGGTAGGTAACCAATGAAAATAGGAGTAGCACTTCCGTAAATCCACTAATGCAATCGTCAATGGGAATTCAATAACTGTAAGATGTTTAACTTTTCATCAAATTGCAAGGACATAGAAAGTGTGCTCATGTGAGACAAAACTCTATGTAGGAACAATGTGGTGATCTCTTCTCGAACTAAGTACACCAATATAATTTGTAGACCCACAACAAACACTAGAATTAAAAGACTACACAAACAAAAATAACGCAATAAAATTTTGGCTCAATTAAATTCCATGAACATACATCCACAAAATATAACACATTTAGCCAAGAATCACTACACTCCAAATGCGAGTACCAACAACATATATTATTGCAAAATAAAAATGGTGACCCTAAATACATATTACATTCTTGAATTTATAAGAAATCCTTCTCTCAGTTTGTGTTGAGAGTGAGAGATTCCTTTACACAATCATATGCTTCTAAACTAATAAAAAAAATCTAATTATTTACAAATTGACTCTCTAACTAGTGCTAAGTAGGACTCGACCCATCTTTATATCAATTAATGGGTGCATGATGTAATACCCCAAAATTGGCTCATTGCCATTATACCAATTTTGGTCTATTTCTGATAATTTATAAGTCCTATTCTAATAGGCAATTCTCATTTTGCTATTCGCTACTTGACTTAATTGTCAGATGCAGAAAACCCTAATCTGCATTCATCATATTTCTTATTTAATTCCTATAGTATGTACTCATATTAGTTGCATTAAACCTACTTGATTTAATTATAATTTAATTATTAAGTATTTATACTTTAATTAATTAAATTATATCCTAAGGCTAATGTACTATGGAATTAAATTTAATAAAATGAGATATGCTCTCATAATTACCTTTTCTATTTAATTAAATAATCTATTAATTAATTAGAGATACTTAGATGACTCGAGTGCCGTGGAAAGGAATCCTCAAAATCCTCCAGATGTCCTCTGGAGTGATGGTCATCTCGCCCATCGGCAAGTGGAAGGTGTTCGTCTCCGAATGGAAATGCTTCACCAAAGCTGTGAGTAAGTCGTGATTCACCATCACGGTTGGAATCCGGCAAAGAAAGGACAAACCCAATCAGACAATGTGTGCCCGATCTGCATCATCCAAACTCTACAATAACTCTCCATATGGTAGATAGTGTGACCTAAATGCAACGTCTCCAAAGACCTCCTGCACGCACAACAAAAAAATGACAAACAAACGATCAGTATCAAGTCGAAATGACGCATCAAAATGAAATAAAATGCAATTTTAAAGTGCAAAAGTCAAAATTGTCATGGAAATTCGCATAGAATTCATGAAATCTCGTGCAAAATTCATGAAATCTTGCACGAAATTATAAAGTTTCGCACGAAGACATTGTTTCTTCGCTCGAAGAATCATGCATTCATGTGAAAAAATAATTGTTCATGCAAAGAAATCAATCTCCACACGAGAAAAGAAGATTTCACGTGAAAACCCAATCGACTCGTGCGAGGAATCTCTTTCTTCGTGCGAAACCAAATGCCTCCCGTGCAAAGATCCTCACCGCTGTGCGCGAAGAAACAGATAGCCTTGAATCTTTGCACGAAGAAAGAAGACCTTCGTGCGAGAAGAGATCGGTCTCGCACAAAGAAAGATTTTACCCCTAAAAAAAATCCTAAAACATGCAATAAATAACCTCAAAATGCAGGCAGAGGACAGAGGAGGAGGCCCCTCTGCAGGAGGCTCCACAGTAGCAGGTGCCACCACAGCCGCAGGCACCACCACAATAGCAAAAACTTGACATGTTAGATGAGGATATGCCAGATCAACTGGTAGGTGGGGTGTAGGACATGGTATGGAGGTACCGAGAGCAGGTTCGTGTGGCCTCCTGACAGTTGGGAGAGTTGCAGATTGCAGTAGCAGTCCGGGATGCGCATCTAGTGGAGAGATAGCGAGACAGATCGTCAAAGGGAGCGCACAGAGGCTGGAGTTGGCGCAGGGTGAGATCCACTTCCAGTCTGCTCAGGCTACATATTACTATGCTACATACACTAGTGACGTGCCAGATGAGACACTGCAGGTTCAACGATTCTCTCAGTACACGCGAGAGCCTAGAGGCGCATGACCTCCTGTCAAGCCAGATATGCCACCACCGCCTCTGCCACCTACTACCCCTGCTCCTCCTACTCCTCTTGGAGGTGAGGGATTAGGATAGAGTTAGACACTCTATGCATGATTTTTTTATTTTGATCCTTGGCTATGTATTGATTGGTGTGCCAGCACCACATGTATCATTTTTGATCGATTGCGCTCGAGTAGCGCCCATTTTTGTACTGACCCATTCTTTGATATATATATGAGATTTTGAGCTGAGTATTGCTGTGTACATGTCATTGTCTATTTTGTTTTGCTTTGATGTACATGAGATGTATGTTGTACTTAGATAGAACGCATATGTATGAACTGACATCTTACGTAGTGTCGTGTGTTTTTTTGTTTGACAGTCACAGGTATTCCATTGAGGAGTGTGAATCGATGAACCAAATGCTTGTGCAGTCATGGAGGAATTTGATGCATGTGGAGTATGAATAGAATTACCATCAAATTGCATGCTAATGTAAATGAAGTATGTAATGCAAGACTATTTTAAATGCAACCCTAGGTCTGGTTACCAAGCCTTGACAATTTATGATCATTGGATATAAAATAAAGCTCGTATGTTATACAACTCCCACTGACATTGCAATCATGAAAATATGAATATAACATACATTATTGGGATGTCAGGATTAAATGCAAGCATTCAAGGCACAAGAAGCTAGAATGACCAAAACATGTGTCCCTTTTAATATAGCAAGTTAACATAAGCATCAGAGCATAAATGCTAGGATGACCTGAATGTTGCTTGCATAATAGGCACACCAAACACACGGGAGATCCCTCTTATGCTAAGCACTTAGTATTCATTCTATCCCCAATGACCCTTGCGTTCGTAACCTAAGACAGAAGTGTGCTAGATATACTCGCAGTGACCCGTACGTTCACTTAGTAGGATGAGCATCAATATTTACTATAGCATGAAGAGTTCACTCCAACAAACAAGGAGAAGCACCGACATTATTGACATATTCTTATAGAAGGAGTTGAGGTACACATGGCCATCCAATACGAGATGGAGGCTCTTATAGTGGACACCCCTCTTATAGGAATAAATCAACTTATTGGAACTAAATTGCAAACATAAAGCAAAGGAAAAGATCATGCCCCCCAGTCATTACGTCTCTAGTCAAAGATGACATCATCGAGTTGCTCAAGGAGATATGATAAAGCAAAACAAAGTAAACAAAGAAAATGCTCAGCATATCCAAACAAGTATATCATTTTTGAGTTCAATGTTTTGGGATTGATGTCAAGTGTCAATGTCTAGAACAAGTTTGAAAGAAATCTCATCAGTAGGGTGACGACAGTAGGCAGACACAATCAAAATGATTGGTGACTGAGGTCAAAGAAGAATCTTCATGATGAAGAACCTAAGAAGGACTAAGCGATAGTAGATAGACATAGCCAGGATGACTGGTGAATAACACAAAAGAGATCTTCCATAAAGGAATCTTGAGGCATGACCCGAGCAATGGTAGGCAGACACAGCTAAAACAACTGGTGACCATTGCAAAAGAGATTCTATGAGGAGAATCTCAAAAAGAGTGACACTAGCGACAGTAGGCAGACACAGTCAGAATGACTGGTGACTGTCGTGAAGGAGATTCTATGAGGAGAATCTCGAAAAGAGTGACACTAGCGACAGTAGACAGACGCAGTCAGAATGACTGGTGACTATCGTGAAGGAGATTCTATGAGGAGAATCTTGAAAATAGTGACACTAGCAATAGTAGGCAGACACTGTGAGGACCACTGGCGACTGTTACAAAGGAGATTCTATGAGAATCTCAAAAATAGTGACACTAAGGGGGAATGCCCCTGAGCTGTGACAAGAATCAATCCATGGATACATGAGTAGGAAGTAGGAAAGTGAAATTGAAAAAGTGAATGTACAGAATAGCCAGAAGATATGCTGCAAGAGGAGGCATTGGGAACAAGAGGTGCCTATTTACCAGGTTTTCACCTTCTTAGCAAGTTTTCTTTTCTTTTTAAAAAAAAAAATTCTTCTTCAAGACTTTTTTTGATTTTTAGATTTTTTTCAGGACATTTAGATATGTACAGAGAGCTTGCTAAGATCAAATCAACTATAAAACTGCTTCAGGTGGAGAGTGTTCATAGGCTCTTTAAGCACTTCTCCTTTGGTTGTGGAAAGCTGATAGGCACCAAATCCATATACTGCAGTAATGATGTAAGGACCTAGCCAGTTTGGTTCAAACTTTCCCTTTTGCATTCGTTGTTGTTGATTCTTAGGGTTCTCTCTCAAGACGAGGTCACCCAGCTGAAAGTCACGTGGCCTAATTCTCCTGTTGTAGCTTTGTGCCATTCTTTGTTGATATGCTTGTAGATGATCACAAGCCACTTGTCATCGTTCATCCAGTAACACAAGCTCTTGAAGCCGAGCTATCCTCTAGTCATCATCAGTGATAAGGCCTTTCATGGAGATTCTCAAGGTAGGAATCTCAACCTCTATTGGAAGCACAACATCCGCCCCATACACCAATGTAAAAGGAGTCATGCTTGTTGGAGTTCTAATGCTTGTCCTATATGCCCATAGGGCTGGATTGATTTGGAGATACCAGTCTCTCCCTGACTTACTGACTGTGCGATGAAGAATTTTGAGGATCACCTTATTGGATGCCTCAGCTTGACCATTACCCTGAGGGTAATAAATGGAAGACCAATGTTGTGTAATCTTGAATTTCTTACATAGTTCCTTGAGGTCTTTATTTTTGAACTATCGTCCATTGTCAGTAATGATTGAGGACAGTATACCATATCTATAGATGATGTAGTTTGTGATAAAAGCGCTATAGTTTTGCCATCAGCAATTGTGAGAGGGACTGCCTCTACTCATTTCGTGAAATAATCTGTAGCGGTGATAATGAACTTATGTCCATTGGAAGAGGTTGGGTGAATTTGCCCCACCAAGTCAAAGGCCCATTGTTGAAATGGCCATGTTGTAGTAGAGTGAATCAGCTCTTTGGCTGGAGTGTGAATGAGATTCTCGTATGGTTGACACTGCTTGCAGGACCTAGCATATTTAACAGCTTCTTACTCCATTTTAGGCTAGTAGTAACCAGCACGAAGGAGTTTGCGAGCTAGTGTCAAGCCATTGGAATGAGATCCGCAAATTCCTTTGTGAATGTCAATTAGTGCGCGTTTGGACTCATCAGGTTCTAAACACCTAAGGAGTGTTCCGTCGAGACCTCTCCTATATAGATTGTCAACAATAATGACATAATGTGAAGCGTTATGGATTAGGTAACGTTTCTCATTCCGGGTCAGACCTTCAGGAATGGTTTGATTACGAAGGTAGGAATAGATGTGATGGTAGCAGGATGATTTGTGTCCTATAGTAGAACAAATAATCCTAGAATCAGGTGTGTCATAGGCTGGGTAGTGTAACGCTTCCACCAAGAACTCGTGTCATAGATCATTTTTTGGTATTTGTAGAAGGGAGGCTAGAGTGGCCATGGCGTCAGCTGCTTTATTATCTGTGCATGGAACTTGTTGGAAAGTGATGTGTGCAAAATATTTCATCAAGTCATCAACCATGCATTTATAAGGAATTAGTTTCTCATCCTTTGTTTGATACACATCATTTACTTGGTTGATAACAAGCTGAGAGTCACCGAAGATATCCAACTGATGTACTCTCCATTCAGCTGCAATTTGCATACCATTGATCAAAGCTTCATATTCAGCAATGTTATTTGTACAAGGAAACAAAATATTGTATGCTTTGGGCAATGAGTATCTTTGTGGTGTAATGAAAAGTAATCCAGCACCTGATCCTTGTTGTGTGAAGGACCCATCAAAGAACATAACCCATGTATGGTGAGTGAGTGTTAGAATTGACTCATCTGGAAAATCAATGTTTATTGGTAGAAGAGTCTGTATGGGTGCCTCGGCCAGTTGGTCTGCAATTGTTTGTCCCTTTATAGCTTTGCGTTCAACATATTGGATGTCGAACTCACTTAGTATCATGACCCATTTAGCCAATCTTTCTGTGAGAGCTAACTTACTGAGTACTTAATGGATCTATTTTAGCCACAAGCTGTGTAGTGTGGGCAAGCATGTAGTGTCTCAACTTTTGGGAAGCAAAGACAACTGCCAAGAAAGCTTTCTCAATAATGTTGTATTTTTTCTCATAAGAGACCAATGTTCGGCTCAAGTAATAAATAGCTCTTTCTTTGTTGTCATTGTCTTCCTGAGCCAACAGGATTCCCAAAGATGTATCAGTGGCTGAAATGTATGTGTGAATATGTGGCCTCTGCTAACACACACACTTCAACATGGCCACTGTATGCAGTTTCATTCCGGAATGAACATTGGATTGTTCATCCGAAAATCAGCTGGCAAAGCGACCTGTTTCCTTCTATCTAAAGGGAATTGCTTGTCAGATATCCTCAGATTCAAGGTGTTTAAGCAACTAGACCCTGTAAGAATGAAGGATTTAAAGAAATGCAGCTAATCTATATGATTGTGCAGATTAATCTATAATGAGAAATGCATTCTAATCTAAGAACATGTAAAAGAAAGCTATGCTAAAATGTATGCATATTATGCTAAATGAGATTAAACTAGAAAATGAATATGAAAGTAGGGAGCTCAAATGGATGCACAATCCAACAGCAATTCGATGCAAATTCTCATTCAACCTCCTCTCAAAATGAAGTGATGAGGGTCTCTTAAATAGACTTTTCTGGAATCCATCAATATTTGAGATCGATTTCAATCAACGGTCAGGATTAAAGGTGAAGTTCAGTCATAAAGGGAGATTCCCAAATTAAAGGGAGTTAATAGATTTAATTTGAGTAAAATAAGGAGTTAACTTATTCAATTTGAGTAGAAAAAGGAGTTAACTGATTTAACTCATTTTTTATCAATAGTGAACTATAAATTTCCCTTTTTTGAATTGAAGAGAGATTTTGGTGAAATATTTAATTTAATAAAATGAGATATGCTCTCATAATTACTTTTTCTATTTAATTAAATAATCTATTAATTAATTAGAGATACTTTTCTTATTTGATTAAATAACTTCATTTAATTAATTAGGAATGGCTTCCCATTTAATTAAATAACTTTGTTTAATTAATTAGAAGTAAGTTCTCCATTTAATTAAATAATTTCATTTAATTAATTAAAATAGGCACATTTATTAAATTAAATAAATTTAATTCCATAGTACATTAGCCTGAGGATATAATTTAATTTAATTAAAGTATAAATACTTAATAATTAAATTATAATTAAATCAAGTAGGTTTAATGTGACTAATATGAGTACGTACTATAGGAATTAAATAAGAAATATGATGAATGCAGATTAGGGTTTTCTGCATGTGACAATTAAGTCAAGTAGCGAATAGCAAAATGAGAATTGCCTATTAGAATAGGACTTATAAATTATCAGAAATAGACCAGAATTGGTATAATGGCAATGATCCAATTTTGGGGTATTACACATGAGTCTTTACATGTCTTAAAAAAAAGAAAGCATGAGAAAATAATAAGAAGAAAACTATCAGACAATGTAGGAGTCTATGGTGATGCCAAAAATAGAAGCTCAACCTTCTCTGGATGCTTGTAGAAGTTAAACTACCATCAGAATGTGTTTTTGATGCATGGATAGCTCTAAATTTAGAACTAGCAATTAACTGTTGGTGCACCTCTGAATTCTTCCAAATCTTCCAAAACACCATTGAAAAAGTGCACATGCACACCTGGCGCACCTATGCACCAGTGCACCTAGGAGAAATTTGTGCAAGGTGCTTAATTCATGAAAAAATCAAAGTTCTTAGTTTTGAAAATAGATTTTAGGTTTTTCTCAAATGGGGTTTTAGATCACTTTTGTGTACTTACTTTGATCCTTTTAATGATTTATATCCTCTTTATAGCCAAAAACTTTCATAGACCTGAACTCATTCTGCTTCTAAAATCCTAAGGCACCTGTGTTGAATCTTGTCATTAATAGTTGCATAAGATGAAGAACCTATTCTAATTCATGTGTCTGACCTCTATATCTTTGATCTTTTCTTCTCTCCAACTACTCAATGCTTTTGGGTCAGAGACTAGGTGATCTAGATTATCAAATGTTTGAAGCTTTTTCACAAGATTTTCTAGGTCCTTTTAACTAGCTTTTTCGAAGGTCTTTTGCTCAAAATTTTAAGTTGAAACTTTCACTGGTCCACAAAATTGGGCAGCCAAGTCTTGTTGTTTTAAGGACTAAAATTAGATATTTAGTTCTTCTTTCCAAAGGTGTAAACGGTTTTGAAGTCTGAGCTCTAGGTCAAAAGTTATGACCCTAACAAGTTAAGGATGCCTTTTCATCTACACAAAGAAGCAAACATTAGTTTGGAAATTTGAAAATATTAATTAAGAAAAACCCTAATGATGAAAAAAATATAGCCCAGAATCCTCAAGTGCTAAAAAACATCAAAAAGCCTCAATTTAACCTTGATATGCAAAAAAGGGCACACCAGGCACACCTTGGAGGTGCGCTAGGTGTGCCTTTTTTCCTTGGAAAGCCTTAATATATGAGAGTGCACACCAGTGCACCTCATGGGGCGCACTTGGTGCGCACCCTTATAGTACTTGGGTGCAAAAAGTGTCTCTCAAAGGTATAGAGGTGCACACCTGTGCACCTTTTTGCTATTTTAACATGTTTTTTGTTAGTGTGTGTAGGTGAAGTGAAGGAGGGGAGGTGCATTAATGAACCTATTGTTGCTGCATAGGTGCAGGAAGTGATGCTCGAGGGAAGAAATAAAGGTGAGAAGGGGTGGAGGTGTGCAGCTATGCTTCTGCACACTTTCCAAGTGAAGTGCTTTTCTTTAATGTTTAGCGCACTAGCACACCTAGGGAGGTGCACTAGTGCATACTTTATTTTCACAAAATGAACTTCTCCCACAGAATTCTGATTCTAGAACCTGGATTTTGAGGTAGAGACCTAGATTCGACCAAAGACATTATGCAAAACCCTAAAAAAAGACTCAGACCTTGGACTAGGGATCTGGAAAGCCAAAAAATAAAATAGAGGGTCCCCATTTCTAGATGAAATGGGGCATGCATTGTGAAACCACAACATCTCCAAAACCTCAAGTTTTTTGTCATGATGAAATTGCTGATTTTGTACAAGCAAGTTATGATTTAAATTATTTAAGTTTTTGTCATGAGAATAGATTGTCAAATGATCATGCACAACAAAATCCAATGGAAATGCAAGCCTTGAAAGAAATACCAAGAAAAAATGAAAATGAGATTCAAATCCAAGACAACATTGAAAATGAAATGCTAATTCAAAATAAAAATGGTATGAATGTAGACATGGAAACACCAAGTATTGAACAAATATGTTTGGATGATACTGAAGTGCATGAACATAACTTTCATTTTTCTAATGATGTGCTAGATAATCTTCATGGATTGATTTCGTGGAGACAGATTGTGACACATACTAATAGATTATATAGATTTTATTTTTTTATATAATAAGAAATTTGGGTTTCAATGTCAGTTGATGTTGCAACTAATTAAAATGTCTAAAATGCAAAAAGTAATGAAAGTTTAGGAATGTATGCAAAACCCAAGAATAAAAATGAGTCTTTAAAACAAGTTGTATACACTTTTTCTAGTGCCTTTGAATTTTTGATTAAGTAAAAAAGGTTTTAGTGGGTGCCTCGAACCCAAAAGTAAACAAAATAAATTGACATTATGTTTGGAGCATGAAGCAATTCAACAAGAAAAAATAGGCCAAAGAAGGCCACAAGTTCTTGACAAAATAAAACACAACCTTTGAAAGCATAAGCAAGCCTAGCAAACAAAAAACCAAAGGAAAAATGGAAAAGTTAGGGGAAATAATCAGGGCATCATATTTTTGACCAACTCTATAGCCTTGAGCTCTAACATTTCCATGGTCTCTGTTGCTTCACTCATCAACTAAATTTCTTCAAGAGAGTCATCCATGTCCCTCTTCTTCTTGTTCGATCTCATTTTATTGCTTGGGCTCTTAGCAAGGGGGTTGACATCATCTTTTGTTACCCTGTTGTCCTCATTTTCCATGTCATATTTCACCCCTATGCTAACCTCCATCATAGTATGTAGTTTTTTTATATTACCATGCAAGCCTTTGATAATATTAAAGCTTTGGTTAGCAGTGTTGTGGAGAGAGCTCTCCATAGTTTCCATTCTTTTTTCCACTTTAGTGACTTTGATGTCTAGTTTATTGATTCTATCAATCATGTCTTCTCCTTCCTTCCTTTCTAGACCCTACAACTTGTTCTTTATCTCCTCCATTTCATGAAAAACTCACTTGATAGATTGAAAGTTGTCCACCATGTTGTTTCGGGCATTGTTGAGGAGATTTATCTCCACCTCCCTGGCATTGTCATTGAGAATCACCATGGCTGGATCAATAAGTTCCTCCAAATGAATTCTACCATAATTACACTCCAAGACCTTGGGTTGGATAGTTTCTCTTACAATGCCCATTTTCGCAGTCCAAGTTACAAAGTTTCTCTAGACTATTTTCTTGCCCTTAGAGCCAAATGTAAAAGTGGTTTTTTCCATGCCATAATCCTCATTTCTCTCCTACTAGGCATGGAGAGGGGTCTCTTGTCCCTTACCAAAATTTTGATGTGCATCCATTTTGTTGCCCCTTCTCCTCTTCATTGGTCTTTCCACATTCCTGTGAACTAGGACCTTGCTAGTACCCTCATCTTTTATACTTTTACACTATTCTCCTCATTTGTTTCCATTCCCTCATCCTCTTCATTACAGTCCTCAGAAAAATTAACTTCAAACTTAATAATTTTACCTTTTGAGCATTTCCCAACCTTGATTATATTCTTTTTGGGTTCACTTTTATTTTTATTTTTATACCCAAATCCTTTATTATCTTGGCCACCTCGTCTTCATCATCTGAATTAAGCCCAACACTATCCTTAGTGTCAAACAAGAGATATGAGCTTTTTGTGTCCTCCAAGGACTCCACTTTTTGGGCTATGGATTTTACATGGGTTTGAGCCTTAAAATACTCATAAATTAGTAACAAAAAGCCCTCATGCAAAGCTGGGTTAGCATAAGATTCCTTCTTATAACCCATTATATTCTTATTTATACATAAGTAGAAGTAGTAGGGGATGGAGATCTTAGTGCCATACTTGAAATGGTTAAGGATAAAAAAGTGATTAGTACAAACTCTATCATACCTTGTGTCCAACATAATGTAAGAGATGATCACCCTAAGATGAACCTCTAGAGTTTTTTTTATTGAAGCTAGTTCATAGTACGCTCATGTCTTCACCAAATCCTTCATCTCCTTGGAATTCTTGGAAAAGTCTTTAATAACATTGAGGAAAACTTTCTTATCCCTAAAGAATTTGATGCCCTCGGACAGGGAGTCAGTGACCTCCACAATAACACCTTCATTAACCTAGAAATTAATTTTGTTAATCTTAACTTTCCATTCTCTCCAAGACATGACCATAAGTTTAGTTACCTTAGGGTTCCAGCCATGCAATTTATCAATGTAATTTGAAATGCCACCTTCCCTTAGCTTCTCCTAAACCTTTGACCTCCTTTTCCATTTTGCCACTTCATCCTATAGCTCTCTACTATGCCTTTCTCCCACCATAGTGTTGTTAAGAGTAGCGAAAATTCTTTGCAAATTCTAAGAGTGAAGTACAAACCTTTGATAAGAATGCAACATAATGAGCAATAACAATAGCTTTAGTTAACAAATCAACTACTGAAAAAATATTGATTAGTAAAATAAGTGGATATCTTAATGTGACTCGTAATACTTTAGAAAGAGCTGTAAAAAGAAGGGTTAACTTTGAATATGATCCAACAAATAGTTTGTGGACTTCTAGTGGTAGACTCCCGAGATCTAATATGAAACTTACTAGTGAATTCAAAAGTTTGGTTGAATTTTTTTGGCATGATAATACAAGAGTATCACCTAATTCAAGATATGTTCTTAAATTGAGAGTTGGCTCAGAAATACATGATCCACATCCTAAAAACCTTTTGGACATGACTCAAATTGAATTATTTAGAAAAAATTTAGATGATCAGGTGTCAACTATTACCATTAGTCAAAGATCTTTTGAAAAGTGTAAACCATGTCATGTAAGGATTAACAAGGAAAGAATCATATGTTGTCGTAAAACTCATGTTCAATTTAGTTACCATTATGATGTATTTTAATCTATACACGATACCATGCATAGTAAAGAAATGTTGCAGGAATGTGGTATAAATTTATACCAACTCAAATTATAAAGGATTTCATATTAGGTTTGTTTTGTAAGCCACCTAATGACCAATATTTTCTTTTCAATGCATGTTTTTTTGATACATGTGATACGTGAGGCGATATTTCTTTGTTAGATTAATGTTTGCATGAAAATTCCTTGACTACTTTTGGACAACAATTAGTTGATGTAAAAGATCCAAAACTATTGAATATCCATTGAAGGATGGGAAGATTGGAAGGTGTGATCTAGTTATAGATAAAGTTAGTTTTCATGCATTTATGGTTGAGTTTAAGAGTGTGATCATACCAAAATATGTTAAACACTCTCGATAGCTAGATGGCTTGAAGGAAAATTTCACTTATGTAAGAATATGTTTCCAATTGGTATTGTACTTTTAGTTGTTGACTTTGTAGAGAACTACAAACTTGCACTACAAGATGAGGTACAAGCACAATATTACAATTCAATGTCGGTAGTAATTTTTGTTCATATAGTTTATAGGCATGCACCTGATAATAGAAAGGACGATTGAAAAATATTGAGAGAGTACCATTTCTATATGAGTGATAGTAAACTTCATTCATCTGAGTTTGTCCAATATTGTTTCAAGGTCTTTTATGATAATTTAAGAGAGATAAATTCAAATGATACAACATTAGATAAGGTTAGATAATTGTACAAGACAATTCAAGAATATTAGAATGTTTTATTGGTTGAGTAGGACACATAGGCAAACTAATATCCAACACGTGTGAAATTTTTTTGAGGTTAGACATGGTAAAGGAGAACATGATGGTGTTGGTGCATGCATGAAGAGAGCCCTTTGTAGAGAGATTAAAATTTGAGGAAAAAGCCAAATTCAAAAATGCACATGAGATTATGGAAGGTTGTAAAAAATATTTATACATAGGATCAAGTCAGAAATCTACAATTAGATGTTTCTTCTACCTAGTTGAAGAGAAGAATATCCTTTCAAGATATGACAGAGAGATAATTAGTGGGTTAGCTAAATGAAATTCATTTAGGAGCTTGCTTTTTTTTGTTAGTTTTTTCTTGTAGGTGAATAGGAAGAATGTAAGAATACATAATGGGTTGAAGATTGGTAACATAAATTATTAGCACCTACTGACACACATTTTCAAGATGATATAGTAAATAAAGGCCCAAATGTTACATTTGCATCAGAAGACTATGGTTGTATTTCAGACCTCATACAACTTGGTATGGACAATTTAATTACATTTTGTTGTGATCTTGCTTCAATATATATCATTCATTTATGTACACATGTGATTAAATTATTTATGTACTTTATCTTATCTTATAGGACATGTTTATGTTGTTATTGCACCTAATGATAATGATGAATAGATTGCGTATTAGCTAGCTAAATGTGTGGAACCTAAGAAAAAATTGATATGTCATCAAGTAGATGATGATGGTTTTGAGTATCCAATTGGGTCTATCATTGTAGCTGGCACCTGGCTAGATACATACCTAACAAGAAGAAATGGTTGACCAACATTTGAAGACTGCCAATCTAAAAAGAAGATTTTACACTATTTTGATTTGGTTGTGGCAACGAATATCAAATTAGAAAGATACAAAGGGAGACCTGCCATTAAGGTATTATGAACAATTTCAATGGATAAGCATGAGACAATCATAGATGCATTGCAAAATAGAGAGGATATAGATGGTACAATGGGATGACTACAAAATACACACATGTAAGTTTTTTCTTTATTGTGATCTTTTTATATATGTACTTATATAATTTAAATGTATGTATGCATTGTCAATATCAAATTAGAGAACTTGTATATACCTCTTATTTAGGTCTCAAGTACAACTTATGTAAATTTAAATGTTTAAGGTGGATCCAACATCAACATCTTGTGCAATTACACATAGTAAGTACATACATTACACATATTTACATAATATAGATAGGTCTTACTAATTTATGCTTTTATTAACATTTCAAATTGTGTTTTTTTTTTTAATAAATATTTTGCAGGACCTCATTTGAAGAAATGTGTTAAACCAATTTTGTTTTGAAATCAAAACATGTTGTAAACATTTAAAAATAGGAGTTCACTTCTATTTATGTCCTTTGCATTGTGTTTTTGAAATTAAAAGCAACCAAAAACAAGGGGGTCGGCCCTTACAACCAAAAGATTGGTAACCAACACATCACCAACAGATGCCAAAAGAGAACATTATTGAAGCAAAAATAGAGTAAAGAGTAACTTAACCATAATATTTTTACCCAAACTACTAACCAACATACTACTATGAACAAAAACAACTAATTTATAGTAGAAGTAAAAATACTATTGCCACCATTAGCCCAACCAAAGTCTGAGTAATAGCTGGATACTAGCAAACCAAGTAACAATATAAAAACATAAAACAACTAGGATCCAATGATCTCTTAAAGCTATAGATTTTTTTCTCAATTTTTTCCTTTCCCTTCCTAGCCAATAAAACCTGAGTCCAATCATCAGCAAGAAACTTAAAGAGGAGCTTATGATCCTCCATATCCATTCCTATTTCTTCTTTTTCCTGTGCTAGCAACTGTAGGGTGGTTGCAGCAGCATGAGTGACCTTTAGCAAAAATTTAGAGAAGGTGCAGAATCCTTCCTCTAAAATTTTAACCCTTTGATCCAATTGGGTAATCACCTCCTTTTGCTCCTTTAACTTCTCTTCTTTTTCAGTTCCCACCTTTTTAACTTCCTCTTTAGCTTTTTCCACCTGGGTATCATCCTACATAAGCTTTGGGTTAGTAAAAACCTTGGTTTTTCCTTGACCAAGGAGGAAATGGTAATGGGGGAGGTATTCATTTTGCTACTATCTTCATGGAAGGTAATGTTTTTCATGGTGAAGCTGGCCAAAACATGGGTAGTCCCCATGGTGATGACATTTCCAGTCGACACCTGATTATTTCCAATAGACATCTAGGCATTATCAATAGAATTGTCTACATAATTCTTACTTTTTTCTACCTCCTCTCTCCCTTTTTCTCTCTTGGAGTCAGAGTTATTCTCTTCCTCCCTCTCCCTTTCATTTTTCTCAGAGCTCTCCTCCTCCATGTCTTCAACCTTGAATCTATTAGACTTTTGCTTATGCCTTGCCTAGGATTTGGCAAGTCTTCCTTACCTTCTCCTACCCTTTCCTCCTCCTCTTCCACCTCCACCAGTTTTTCAACTTTAATCTTTTTACTATCCTTTTCTTCCACTACCACTTTTTCTTTCTTCTTTCTCTTATTTTCATAGCTGGGGGAAGGTTGTGGGGTATGAATTTTGGTACTAGTACTGGTACTCAGGGAGGAACTCTGGTGGTGAAGCTGATTGTCAACCACCACCACCCTAGGGGTGCAAAGGGAAAGATAGGTGGATAATGGTGAAGTAATGCCCTTTGTTCCTCTTCTCCCTAACATCATTGACCATATCCTCTACAGAAAGTAGCAGAAAAAATGGGATAGAAATAAAATCCCTAATTCTAAAATGATTCAAGAGGGGAAAATGGTAATAGTAGTAAACGCCAAACCTGCCCTCTAGCATTAGATATCTGATGAGCATAAGAAAATGTTGTCCCATGAAGTTGGTAGCCTATCCCTCTTATATCCTCCTCTATAGTGCATTGGTTCTTTGTCTTCCATGAAAAAATTGCTCATACTGGCCTCATCAGTCATTTTTGTGACCTTTCTCCATTTGTTTCCCTTCATAGATAGCTTACTGGCCATGGCAATTACTTCCTCATTAACTTGAAAAGTAATTCCATTTATGGTTACTTTGTGATAATTCCACACACTAACGAACTGGAGGGCACAATTCTCATCATCCCCTGCCATCGCCTGCATGTAAGATAGAAATCCTCCTTCCTTTAATAGGAACCAGGTAGCTATCCTGTCTTTGAAGTTCTCAATTTTTGTGGGCTCCAGCCTATTCAAGTCACCACCCATATCTTCCCCACCTTTTTCTAATTCCTCCACCTCAGTGATGTGCATCTGAACCTCCTTATCTCCAATATCATTGCTAATGCTATTAATCTTGGACCTTTTTGCAAAGAGAGAAATAGTTTTACAAGCCCATTTTTGAGACACTTCAAAATCCCATGCGAATTCATTATGAGAATCCTCCATGTTTAACATCATAATTTTTACACCCCTAAAATCTCTGATAATCTGAATAATGATATTATTTATACTTTCAAAGGAAAAGTAATTTGAATTTCATAGTATGCTACCATAATGGTGAAATGACACTCTCCTTAATCTGCATTCATTCATTTTTCCATTTGTACAGCCACATCTTCTCCTCATTTCCCTAGAACTTTTATTAAATTTAGCGAATTTCAACTTTCTAAGGAAGAAATTGCCAAATTTGGCCCCGAATTTAAATTTTGTAGTCATACTTAAATTATTATTCCCCCCTCTTTCCTTGCAAATCAATGACATAATATCCTCGTTAAGATTATCCATATTTCTCCAACATGTGACCACCGTTGATTCAAAACCCATGGAAGCTGCCACATCGGCCACCTTATTTCCTTCTTTGTAGATGTGCTATAGGTGGACTTTCTCCATCCCTTCTAAAATATACTTAATATCCACAATGATGGTTTGAATATTCCATCCCAGATGGGAGACTCCATTAACCATATCAATAATTAATTTGGAGTCCCCTTCTATAGTTATTTCCTTAACTTGAATTTCACTAATTAGCTAAAGACCCCAAAGTAGATCCATAGCTTTAGCCAAGTTATTACTTTCAACCCCCACCTTCCTAGAGTAGACTAATAGTGCATCACCATTTCCATTTCTCAGCACTCCACCTACTGCTCCTATAACCCCTCTAGCAGCACCATCAAAGTTTAGTTTGAATTGTGTTAGGGTTGGTGGTTTCCATCTCATTTTCTATCTCTTTAACACTTTTGAGTTATCAAAAAAATAAAAATCCTCTTGAAAACCCCATTTTTCAACAATCTGCCCTTCTTGTCTACCTGGTTCTTCATTCAATAACTTACATTTGGCTACCCTTATATTTTCCTTCAGCAATTTCTCCATGATTCCCATAACTATCTCCACAAGTTTTTCCACCTCTTGGAATATTTTGTCGTTTATTTCTTTCCATATATGTGAGAAAATATATGGTGGAACAATTCTCTACAGGAAAACCAATTTTGGGTGGTAGAACGAACAACTCCAATTCTCCACAAATTGACATAAGTTGTCCTTCAGAACCCAATTCAGACCAAGTTTCTCCCACACCATAGCCCAAATCTTTAATGCAGACTGACATTCAAGGAATAGGTGAGAGATACTCTCCTCCTTTTCTTTGTAGAGATAGCATTGATTTGTGATAAAAAAACCCCTTCTTTTCAGATTGTCTAGAGTTAACATTTTACCATGTTGAACAGTCCAGCAAAAAAAATTAATTTTAGGGAGTAGATTACAAATCCAAACTTTACTCCATAATGGTGGGTAGAAGTCCTTACTAAAGAGGTGTTTGTATGCCAATTTGATCGTAAATTGGCCACTAGAAGTTAAGTCCCAAACTCTAGTATCCTCTTGGATTAGGATTGGGGGTCTTTGTGCTGCTAACAACATTTCCAACTATTTTAGAAGGTGAATATCTTCTTGGGAGTAAGTGTCTTTACATAGTTTCTTCCACTTATTCCACTAGTCAATATAGTCCTCCACCTTCCTTCCCATGTCTTCCTTTAGTAACTCCATTAGCCTTTTGAATTTGCTATAGACTAACGGTTCACCCCCATCCAATTATCCTCCCAGAATCTAATATTACACCCATTCCCCACAATCACCTTGTCCCTTCCCTTAGTAAGCTTCTACTCCTAACAATATTTATCCAAATTTTGGAGCCTCCTAGAAGATCATTATTGAAGATATTCCAAGTGAAATGGGAATTTGACAAATATTTTTCTTTCATTATATTACCCCAATCCCTATTATCTTCTCCTAGTCTCTAGCCTATCTTCATAAGGAGGGCTTTATTCAAATCATGAAGTCTTCTTACTCCCAACCCCCTTTTCCCTTTCGCTTACAAACCTCATCCCAGTTAACCAACCTCAATTTATTCTTCTCCTCCATCCCCGACTAGAGGAAATTCCTCTGTATTCTCTCAATTCTATCCGCCATATTTTGGTTGATTTTATAAAGGGACAGGAAGTAAATTGGAATGCCCTATAGAGCCACCGAGAGAAATTGTAATTTACCAGCATTGCTTAGTATTTTTCCTTTCCATCCTACCAGCTTCTTTTGAATTCTTTCCACTATTGTATTCCAGAAGTCATTAGTCACCTCCTTAGTGGTTAAGGGTAGGCCAAGATAAGTGTCTAGGAGGTTGGTAGACTAACAACCTAAAATGTTTCTTATCTTCCTTTGTAATGAGGCATCAATATTAAAGAAATAGATCTTAATTTTATAGTAATTAACTTGTTGCCCTAAAATTTCTTCATAATTACTGAGAATAGTCTTCCAAGCTTTAGCTTCCATAACCAAGGATTCTCCAAAAAGGAAAGTATCATCAACAAATTGCTGTAGCACTTTAGTATCATCAGTGGTAGCAGGCTTAATCCCTTTTACACATCTTGTATTGACCAATTTAGAGAAAGACCTCCCCAAGACCTCTAGAACCATAATAAAAAGGTAGGGTGATAGTGGGTCACCTTGTCTTAGTCCTTTCTCCACTTCAAAAGTGCCTTAGGGAGAGCCATTTAAAAGAATAGAAAACTAAACTAAGCCTACCATCATCTTAATTAGATTTATGACTTTGTCAATATATCCCACTCTTTAGCACATCATAGAGGAAGTCCCACTTCACCTTATCATAATCCTTGGAGATATCTAACTTGAAGGCCATTCCAAGTCTTTTATTTTTTTTCCATTGAATGAATAATCTCATGTATGGTTATCGTAACATCTAGGATTTGTCTTCTTGGAACAAATCCCTTCTGTAGAGTACCAATTTTTTTTCTAGAAATGGCTTTATCCTATTGACCAAAACTTTAGCAAAGATCTTATAAACTATATTGCATAGACTTATAGGCCTGAAATCCATTAGGCTCATGGGTGTTGAGGTTTTGGGGACTAAAGCAATAAAAGTCTTATTAATCCTTTTTAGCGTCTTCCTAATTTTAAAGAAATCTCTAGTAGCCCAAACCAGTTCACATTTAACAATCTCCTAGAAGTGCTGGAAAAAAGTTGGAGGGAAACCATCTAGACCTGGTGCCTTTTATGCTTTCATAGGAACCACAACACATTTCACTTCCTCCTTCGTGATGTTTCCTAGAATGTGGTTATTGTCCACCACACCCAACACCTATGGTATTGTATTAATCAAACTTCTTCTGATAACTTGATTTCCTATATTGTTATCCTTAATGTAAGCCTTGCTAAAATATTCCACCGCATGTCTTCCCATCTCCTCTTGGTCCTTATAAACCCTTCCTCCTTCGAATCTGCTAATTGTGTTTCTTCTTTTATGATTGGAGGCTGACTTGTGAAAGAAAGTAGTATTTTTGTCACCCTCAGTTAACCATTAGACTCTTGATCTTTGTTTCCAAAAAATTTCCTCCCTCAACATAACATCCTTCCATTTTTTTTCTATATTCCTCTTCTTCCTGAGTTGCACTTTCTAGGTTATTTTCTTGAACAATTTCCCCTTAGAGCCTTTTAAGTTTTTCCTCCACTTCTCCTTTGATTTTGAACAAGTCTCCAAAGGAACTCTTAGCCCAACCCTTAATGTTTCTTCTTATATTATCTAGCTTTTGGTTCAGTCTATACATTGTAGTGCCTTCTAACCTTATATTCCACCATTCCTGAATTCTATTTTTGAATTCTAGGTGATATTGCCACATTATTTCATACCTGAAAGGTTTTGGTCACCCTTTTAAACCATCCTCCCACATAAAGATTAAAGTGGAATGATTTGAAGCAGTTCTAGTAAGGTTCTCCAACAGGGAATTGCCCAATCAATTCCAATTCCCTATCACCATCAACCTATCCAGTCTAACTTGGATAAGATCTCTCCCTTTTCTATTATTGGTCCAAGTGAATGGGTTCCCTCTCAATTCCACATCAATAAAATTCATTCTACTCATAAAGTCATTAAGATCTTGCAAACTTTAAGGGTAGTCCCTATTTCCTACTAATTTCTCTAAGTAATAAAGGGGGGTATTAAAATCTCCCATACACATTAATTGTTTATCTTTCATATTTTCTAGAATCCTTACCAGCTTGTCATATGTTTCCTTTCTTCCTACCCTACTATTAGAAGCATAAATATTTATAAGCCCCCAATGTTGGATACTAGTTTGGAAATTAGTTATTATGAAATTTATATCCTTCCATACTTCAACCCCCATCATAGAGCACAGGTTCCATATGGTAGCAATGCCCCACAAAGCTCCTTCAACATCCATATGCATGTAAGCAACACCTGGCCAAACATGACTAGCAATTTTATCAAAATTAGCACTAGACATTTTAGTTTCTTGTATTAACACACAATCCACCTTTTCCTAGACTATGCACTATTTTAGAGCATATTGTTTCTAGGGATTATTCAACCTTCTTAGATTCCAAGATAGGAATTTCATTTCTTACCTCTAGTTATAGTCTCTAGAGTAAGTTTCTTACCACTGGCCAAGTCCCTTGCTACTTGTTTGGTCCTAGTTGCTCTGCTAGTTGGCCTTCCAGCTATCCTACATGCCCCTACATCTAGTCCCCCCCACCCCTCTTTCTTCCTTTTCTGAACCTCCCATTCCCCATTATCCCCCTTTTGTGGTGAAGTTGGGGTTAGTTATTTTTCAGCCTTTTTGATGCTTGCCATCACTTTAGTTGCTATCTCCCCTAGAGAGGCATCCTTATGGGGGTGCATACCCTCTCCTAGGTAGCACCTTTTATGGCCATTAGTTCTTGGAGGCCCTCACCTCCCTATTTTAATGGAGAGCTAGGAAGAAGGTGGTTAACCACTATTTTTCCTTCCTCCATCATTTCTCCTTCCTTAAGTTTCCCCATTGGTGAACTCAATAGTTCCTCTAGCTCAAGTCTAAAGGGATATTCATCCATTTTCTTCTTATCCTCAAATGCTTCCCCCTCCCCAAGATCAATATGCCCCCTTGGTCCTTTGCTTGTGATGGTCTGCACCAAGTCCTCCATTTTTTGTGCATCAACAATCTTCTCCTTCAATCTTGGGGCTTCCGAGGGTTCCTCCACAACTTCCATTACAATTCTTGGGGAGCCTTCCTTTTGTTTATCCTTCTACACTTGGGCCTTATAGTCCACAATAAGGTGTCCAATTTGACCACATTTTTGATAGAACAGGCCCGCATTCTCATATTCAATGGGTTGAACTTTCTCCCCCCATTTGGATTTGAGAGTGACCATAGTTAGAAGGGCCTAGTTCAAAGCCATATTCACACAAAATCTGGCATAAACCAGTCATGATTTTTGCATACTTACTTTGTCCACAGTAACAAAGTGTCCAAAAGAATTCCCCACCCACCTTAGGATCTTCTCATCCCAAAATTTAAGGGGTAGTACAACTAGCCTTACCCAAACTAGAGCTAGCTTACTTAGCTCTACACTAGCATCAAAGCTCGGGTGCCACCTTGTTAGGGCAAGACAATGCTTCCTGTAGTACCAAGTTCTCGAGAGTATGAGGTTAATATCTTCTTCTGACATGAATTTAAAATAGAAGAGGCCACTTGGCATTGCTAAAACACCCACACTACCCCTAATTTTCCATTTCTAACTCACCCATTTATGAACCATCTCAATTGTAGGTCTGAAGGAAAAAAATCTACTCACAACACAAATTTTAAGGCTAGTGGTAACATTGTCCACCAAAGTATTCAGGAGGGAGATCACTGGCCCATCTATGCCATGATCAATCTTGGGATCCTTTATTGAGACATTAGCCACTGAAGAACCCATTAGTGCATTCTTCCAACCTCTCAAGGTCCCATCTATCAACTTTTGATCACCTTCTAGTGGACAACTAGCAGGTCCCCCACTACCCAAAACCATAGTGTCAGAAAAAGTCTTCCCAAATTCACCCAAGGACCCACCTCCATCTATCGTGTCCTCCAAATCCTTGTGCAACACTAGCACCATTTGCAGATTTGAACAAGGTTGAGGATCCGGAGGCCTAGGGCCCGGCATGAACAAATTCAAAATTCAAATCTGAGCAGTAACGGGTTGCAAAGCAGTTTCAAATCTGAGAAAATATATATGACTTCACATTGTGTTACATATATATGACTTCACTTGTTTTAAATTTATATGACTTCACTTATTTTAATAATATATGAGTTCAGTTGTGTAAAATATAGGAGTTCACTTCTATTTGAAAGTTAAAGGTGTGCACTTGATATTAAATTTTTCATCAATTCAAGTTATGATCTCCTACACTTTTCCATTGCTTTTACATTCAAACATATTTAAATTAATTTTCCTATATTTAATTAAAATTATTAAAATTATTGTTCATGTACCATTTACTAACAAAATGTCTCATAACATGAATAAAATAAGTCACAATAAAGAAAACGATTCATACTTACAACATGATAACATAATAATCTATACTAGATACACTAGCATGATAATAAGTCATTAAAATATATAACATGGTCTAAAATGTCATAACATGTAGATATGTATATGTATGTGTGTGTGTGTGTACATACATACATACATACATACATACATACATACATACACACACACACACACACACACACACACACACACACATATATATATATAGTTAATTGTCCTAATACAAAGTGCACAGAATAAACAATGTGTGTCATAAAAACACAATCTAAAGGTGCCAAAAGACCTAAACTATCTGATCTGCATCCCTCTTTACTCCACACAAAAAGGACTCAAATGGAGCATCCTGTGTAACATGATGTGTCTCATCATGTGGGACATCCCATGGGGATCATGTGTCACATCCTAAGAAGACACTATGTACATGCTTAATTGAAATAGGATTCAAAATCTAGCTTGCAAATAAATTAAAATATTTATTACTTATTTAAAATAATACCATGTGAGCTAGGTGTCCCTCTCTAATAGGAGGAGGTGCACTGTCAAGGCTACCAAATGTGGCAGTGGTGAGGTCCTATGATACAATACATAAATTTTAATTTTTTTATAAAGATTGTAATGAACTATGTATAAATCACAATACTAACCTAAAAGGATTATGTCTGTACCTCCATTTGGCTTAGTCCTATAGTCCTAGTAACACTCATGGAGACATAGTGCTAAAATCATGGATACATAAACCTTGAGTCAAAATTATACATACATGAATTAAAAAGTACATAAATTAAAAAGTACATAATTTATAATACATTTTTTTTGAAATAAAAACATCTATATCATACCTAAGTAGTAGTCAGTGTTACAAATGTGTCTAAAGATATGCTACCATTATTATCATCGACATGTCTGAAATGGTCAAAAGATGGAGACAAAAATAGACTATACTGAGGCCTATATGGAAAAGTATGATTGATCTCTCATTTGTAAAACAAAAATACATTATTATACATCAATCAAAGTTGAAGATAAGTTAATAACAATGTATACATAAAAATAGAAAAAATTATTTCTCTTCAAAAGTTCATACTATAGGTATTTGAGGCTGTGCTTCAGTGGTTGATGGATGAAGACCTCTACAAGCATCAGATTGTGTAATAGATGACAATCCCTACAAAATTAGATAAAAAGAATATATGAGCACATGTTATTAAATTCAAGTTCCAATGTACATTATTTATAGTTTAATTCAAAGTGCATATCGTATGAGGGATGCCAATGTTTGAAGGTCTCAAAAAAAGACTATATTGTCTCCTAGGAGGATCAGTATCATCCATCCTCTGTTAATTGAAAATCAACATACATTAATATGGTTAGTAAAATTATGCATATATGTAGAAAGTAAATAGTAATGTACTCTATAAATTTTAATTAAATTTTTTCCTTCTGCTCCTGATTTAATGCCTACCCCTAGTTCGCTTTTTTGTTTTATTGCCAGATTCTTTTAGGCCAATTTTATGATTATGTTTTATGATTACCAGATTTGATTAGATGTATTTCATACTCAATTGATTAATGTGATGAGTTACTTAGTTATTTCATGTGTTCAGAAATATTTTTATGATGATACATGTATGTTCATACAGTGATCTCATTTATCTCATGATGATAGTTAGATGCGTGATTTATATGCAGTTCTATGGCTACTTATCCCATACTTGCATGTGTATGGTGTACTTGTATGTTTTACTTCATGTTTGACATTTCTGATGTGGATGAGGGAGGGAGTCATAGTCACCTACTAGTCAAGATCTACATGATGCATTACTCCCTACCATTTCTTGTTTAGTTTAGATTATATGTGTATGTGCATGCTTAGATTTTATGTAGATTGTAGGTACCAGGTATTGACTTCCCTGAATTGTTAGGATGAACATACCCTATCACAGTATCTCAATGGTAAAAGAGGGGAGATAATTCTTGAGTCCAAATCCAAACCTAAGCCAATTGTCGTAGAAAGTAGGACAAGTATCTAAGTTGTTTACCCATCTGAATTCGTCAAGTGACATGAATTTGTGATTTTGACCCTGGAGTTTGATTATATTATTTGTCTTCAATTGAGTTGTCATATTTAGTCTTGTGGGCCTGTTGTGATTTTCAATTATAATTAAATCAAACTAAAAGAGTATTTAATGATTTAATTTAATAAAAATGTTATAAAGTAAATTCAATATTTAATCATATTTAATTAATTAAATAAAAGAATTAAATTTAAAGATATAGTTAAAGTTCTAATTTAACGTAATCATATTTATTTAATTTATTAATAACATATTAGGAGTTTCATTTTTTTATAATAAATTCCTAAATATTATTAGTATTTAAGTCAATAAATATTTTATCAAAAACATCTCAAGAATTAATTAAACAGAGAAAGAAATTGATTTAATAAAGATATTTTAATTAAATTGTAAAAAGGTTGCACATTAAAATAAAAATATAATAAAGTAATTAAGGAAAAGGGATTTTGCAAGATTGCACAACTGAAGCCCTAATTTGGGGGGAAAGACTCTTTATTAGGAAATTAGGGTTCATTTCTTAATACTGAGAATTGGGAGGAGAAAATTTTCAAGAAGGTTTTCATAAGAAAGGGAACTGCTTCTGAGCTCTGTGCATTCGTGGTTTTAGCACTAGATCCATGTAGGATCTTGTGGGTTTCTTTGCAATAGTTTCTGTTCTTTCAATTCTCTGTCTTTTTCATGTCTGAATGGATTTTTTTTTCAAAATTTAACTAGGTTGAAACCCTTGTTGCAAATTTTATTGTTTCGAAATCATATGTATATGTTTGATATTTAGAAACCCTTATTTGTAAAACTTTAGAGAATCGTATTTTGATACGAATAGGGTTTGGAAAGGAAATCAAGATTTGAGATGTGAAATTCAATTAGTTAATTGTAATTTTTGTATTAGATCTGTCACAAGAATTTATAATATATATATGTATGTTAATAAAATTACCATAGTAAATGATTTTTACTGTGATAATTTTATCACATATTATTTGAAAAAAAAATTAAATTTTATACAATGGGCGGGGGGGCTTGAATTTGGTTTTGTTTGTTTTAAATAAACAAAAATAAATAAATAAAATATGTGGGTGGGAGGTAGGCCACCACCCCCACCTCCCCTTTTTCTCCCAACTCCCGACAACGATTGTTATTGCAACAGTACTGCTGCGACAACCTTCGTCGGCAGGCTGACGAACCTTTAAAAATGTTTTTATTATTTTTTTAATTTTATTAAATTTTAAAAATATTTTAATAAATGTTATTAAATATAGTTTTGTTAATTAATTTAATTAATATTAAATGTTATTAATAAATTTAGATTAATTTTTATTACATTATTAATTAATAATTATGGTTAATAATTTGCATTATTTTATTAATAATTTGATAATTATTATTTTTAATAATTTAATAATTATTATTTAAATTATTTTATAATATTTAATAAAGGCATTAGTTTTAGAAGTTAGTGGTAACTGTGTTTTCTAATTTAAAAGGGAAAATGGGTTCATTTATAAGGGGAAATTTGTAAACTTTATTAAATCAAAAACTTATAATGAAATGTAAACTTGAACCTTAATTTTAATCAAAATTGTACCTTTTCAAAACCAAACAAAAACTACACTGCGAGTTTTATGATTTCTTTTGACTTAGAGTGTTGACTAGTTTTGGGATGTCTACTAGAGGCCAGAAGTTACTATTTTGGTGATGTCATGTGATGTCATGATGATGTTTATGTATATGATCTTTTATACCCGACCATGGTGATGTGTCACGTATTTTCTATGATGAGTTTGTTTGGATGTGTGTGGTACTTTCCAATTTTCTTGTGTAGAAATGAGGTGAATGGTATGACTTCCTGATATAACCTTTGAGTTTTTTGATCAGTTGTCTTTTGGATGCTTTCCAGTTTCTTTTATAGGATTGAGGTGATTATTGTGATTTTTCTTGTGGTGCTTTCCAGTTGCTTGTAAAGAACTGAGGTGAATGTTATGATTGGTCTTTAGGTGCTTTCCAGTTACTTGTAAAGGACTAAGGTGATTACTGTGTTTTATCTATAGGTGCTTTCCAGTTTCTTGTAAAGGGCTGAGGTGAAAAATGTGATTATTTGATTTGTACATTTATGAGCCTAGGGTAGGTAATCTATGTGTACATTGGGAAGTGGCTTGCAATGGAGGCCAGAGCTCTAAGTGGCTACTTGGGTAACCCATTGTAAGTTGTTTTAATAAGTGATAACATTTCATTAAATGAGAGTAAAATGAATTGATAAGAGTCTTTTTTTTTCCTCGCCCATGCCTTGAGTGCTACTATAGGCTAAGATGAGAGTAGAGAGAATGCTTGGTTGTGACCTTGCTTTGTTAGTATGCCTTGTCTATAAGAAAGGATACTTGTGCTACATAGAGAAACTAGGGGGCTGAAATCTAGAGGGGCTGCTAGGATAACCTTAGAGTTGGCTCATCTAATGAAACTTTCCCACTTACATAGTAGATTTCCTATGTGTCATTGGTGCCTCTAGGTTTAGACGATACTTGTGTTTTGGTACCCATTGATATAGTTTTCTTTCAGGTGTTTCCTTTACCTAGATGTTGGTTATGACTTGTATTTTGTTATCCATATGGGACTTGAGTTTATCTCCTAAGCACGATGGGAGTGGGCCTTTTAGGTTCCATGAGGTCAGGTGGTAGTGCATTTTTCTTATACCATTGAGATCCAACTGTTGGATGTTGTTGCTAGATGTATTTGTGTAGTTAATCCTTTCTTTCTGATCTTGTACTTGTATTCTATTGTATTGTATTTATATTCCAAAAATCTTATGAGATGATGTACTTTATTGATGATGTATATTCTTTGAGCTTTTCATACCCTATGACTTGTATAGTGGATGATTATGCATTTTGATTATGCCAAGTGGCATCCTATAATTGTATATTATTTAAATGAATTTTTACTTGTAATTATTCCTTAATGTAGATTTGTTATGTATTAGATTTAGTATTAATTAAACTTAAATGTGATTCAACATCATGGGACCCTTAGTAGATGTAATATATTTTATGGTTTGTGTTTATGTATGTGAGTTAATGCTTCTGCTATATTTTATCTATTGTTGTTATCTTTAAAATAAAAAAATGTTTGACAAACTTGGTGAAACTTTAGGTTAATTTATTTTGGGTTCCCTGGTAGGGTGTTGCACCTAACTCTCTCCCTCTCCACAAAGAAGGTCAACAAATGATGATAGATCAATATCATCACTACCACCACCATGAGCAACACACACCTCATCATCAAAATTAGTGCCCTTAGCATCATGGCCATCATGTGCTACATTAGCATTGCCCTGGGAGCCTCTACATATACCTTCACAACTAGTACAATTGTGTCTAAGTAGACGAACATATGTTGCTTACATCCACTAGTCTACTAAATTGCCTGAAAGAGCACTCAATGAAGTAAGAGTAGATGACATTGCTTGATGATGGAGAGGTACTGGGACAACTGGTGTAGGTAGAGGAACAAGATACTATTTTCTCCTTAGTTAAATACTTTCTATAATGGTCAACTACTTGTTTGTAGTTCATCTTTCAATCTAGCTAGGAATGTTTTCTATCCTGTCTCTTTTGTCTTCAGTCTAGATAGGAATGTTTCCTATGCTATCTTTAGTTTTGTTTCTAATTTCATCTTCAGTCTATGTTGTTTCTTTTAGAAATAATGTCCTTGTAATTCTTTATAAGGAACACATTTGTTCCTTTGTTAATCAATCAATCATCTGAAAATCTGTTAATCTGCCAATTCTTGAATCTTGTAACATGGTATCAAAGCCATTATAAGAAAATTTTCAAAAACCCTTATAATTTTGTGATTGAAAATTTTGAAACTCTTTGGGTCCGTTTTCTTTTGAATTTTTTTGAAAATCTGGGCATAGTCTTTTTTTAGTGCAGTTTATGGTGTCTTTCTTGCACAAACAGTGTCATTTTTTACTTCACAATCTAAAAATGACTTCATTGGTGGAAGCCAATAGCGTTTTGTTTAACAAATCCACCATTATTATCAAGAAGTCTAAGTTTTTTTCAAGCTTTTTTCAACTAGGGCCTTTTTTTGAAACCCTAATTTTTGGGCTTGAATTTTTTTTCTAATTATAGATTCTTGGTGGGGTTTTTGAGATCTCAAATGGGTTGTCAGATTTTTTTGGGTGCCTCAATTTTTGTGCCTCAATTTTTGAGCTAGTGAATCTAGATTCTGATAGCATATTACTTCTGGGTTTTTCAAGCTTCCTAATCAAGTCGAAGTTGCATTTTTTTCCTTCTAAATCTGTTTCTATTTTTTTTGGGTTTGTTGATTTTCTCCTTAAAAATCATTTTATGTTGTTTGTAATATGTAAGGCTGCGTGAGATTCTGGCTTTTACCATTTTTTTTCACAAAAAACAAAGTTTTGTAATTGCAATCTATTTTGAGTCATATCACTCTTCTAGCAAAGCTTCTTGGTTTCAACATTCTATAGATCTAGGGAGGATCTCAGTTATCCCAGAATGTTTCAACAATCGTATGTTGACCATTAAGGGAGGGTATTAAGATTCTCCCTAGTTAAATACTTTCTATAATGGTCAACTACTTGTCTATAGTCTATCTTTTAGTCTAGATAGGAATGTTTCCTATCCTATCTCTTTTGTCTTTAGTCTAGATAGGAATGTTTCCTATCTTGTCTTTAGTTTTGTTTCTAATTTTTTCTTTAGTCTATGTTGTTTCTTTTAGAAACAATGTCCTTGTAATTCTTTATAAGGAACACATTTGTTCCTCTGTTAATCAATCAATCATTTGAAAATTCATTAATCTGCCAAGTCTTGAATCTTGTAACAAAAGAGGCTGAGGATGTCTGCAATTCCTTGTATTATTGTTGAGCTTTTCCCTAGGCCTATCCTGAGGCATCCCTTCACATACCCCCTAAAATGGTCTAATATCAAAACAATTGAGTTTCAAACCCAATTCAAACTTAGCCCATATTTTTCTAAGAAAGTACATGGGCACCTCATGATTAGCATGTGGTGGATGGTCAAATACCATCCACCACTGCTCCCAAAATCGTTGTGATATACAAGGATGTGTGCACCATCTAATAGATATACGAGGCTTCTTCTTGCTTATCTCAAGACCTATCTTTGGGTTTATAAAATATCTTTTCAAAGGCCATCAAAATAAAAGGCACACATGTTTTTCCTCCATAGTATGAAGCTATCTATGTCACTATCTAAATGCTCAATAACTGTACAATGCCTTGCATGCTATCTACAAGGCAAAGTAGGTGGGAGGTGGGGTGTGGTGGGGAGGGAGGGCCTCACAGCTAATATTTTGTATATCTCACATGAGGTCGAGAAGGTTGTGCAGATCCTCTACGATAGGTGGTGGAGGATGACTAGGTGGTTGTGGAGGTGGGGGTGGAGGTGTAGGTGGAGGTGGAGATGGAGGGGGTGGGGGTGGGGGCGGGGGCGAGGGTGGGGTGGGGGTGGGTCCATCAAATATAATCTGCATATATGTATACAACATAAAAATTTGCAAAATTACTATTTAATTAAAATAAATATAAAATATCAATATAAATACATCTTTAAAACCATATATTTACATCTAATACATCTTTAACTACTTGAATATAAAAAAGAGAGGAGGAAAGAATATGAACATGGTAATGATTTAATATATTTGGATTAAAGAAACATTGTGGACATCATAAACATACATAACTGTAAAGTATAGGTTAGGATTATGGTATGGATTAAGATTCAAATTATATTTAGATTATGCTCAAGATTAGGCCAAGGATTAGTATTGTTTTTAAAAAAAGTTAGTGTTATGATTGTGCGTAGACTTCAAAAAAGTGTTCTAAAGTGTTAATCATTTACAAAATTAGTTTTTACTAGATTGAGCATTAATATATGTTGGTTAAGATTTAGGATTTAATATTTTGTATTAAAATTTTGTCATTTATAATTAAGGTTACAATTTAGTACAGTTAGGATTTAAGGGTTAGACTTAAATCTTCATTTTTTACATTAATTATAATTTTTTTAGGAATAAGGTTTGAAACAAGCTTATATTATCTAGTTACATGCATATAACATTTATGGTAAACCTAAGGATGGAATAGGGCTATGTACAAGTAAAGGGAAATATTGTAGTTAAGAGTTAGGGTCAAGAAGTGAATTATATTTATGATCCAAGATTATGGCTATCTAGTTTAGTTATTAAATTGAAGGGTTAATTTATACCTATGATTTAAGGGTTAGTTAATACCTATGACTTATATCTAGTTTGGTATTTAAATTGAAGGGTTAATTTATACTTATGACTAATTTATAAATAAGTATATTATTTAAGATAAGTACTCATATTTCCTATCTCTCTAATAAATTCCTTACTCTTTCTTTTTCATCCCTTCTACAACTATTATTTTGAAATGTTATATTATCAAACTTCATAAATTTGAGTGGAAATAACTTCACTTTTAGAATTATGGAAAAAGGTGGACATTTTGAATAGAGAAATATTTATAGTAATATAATTTTGTTTTTTGACTATAATTATGTGTGGATAATGTTTATGCAAAAGGTATTTTATTATTTGAAATGAATAATTAGATATTTGAGAAAAAAATATTTATAATTCCAATCAATATTTTATAATTTCGATTGTATTGAATTTATTTTTTATCTATATATATATCAAATACATTGAATTTTAAATTTTAATTAATTTGTATTTTTTATTAAGGTTTTAAATTTGTATTTTTATTTAGTAGATATTTATATCAAATTTATATTTATATTTGAATTTGAATTAATTATATTTAAAATTATATTTATTGCAATATCACTTTTTTACAATATAAATATCAAATATATTTAGTTTTAGATAGTAATAAAATATTTTTAAAAATATATTTGTTGTTTGATTATATTTTTGGATTGTAATACATTAGATTTGGAAGGGAAACATGACTTATTGAAAATTGCAAATAAAATTTAAGAGAGTAGGTTTATGTCATAATTAGGGCTAAGGTTGTGTTAAGGATTTGATTATGATTGTTTAGGATTAGGGTTTTAGTTAAGGTTAGGATTAGAGTTGGGCTTAGGATTAGAGTTACATGAATAGGTTTTTGAGTTAAAATTATGATTTTAAGGTAAGGGAGCACATTATACTTAGTTTTATGTTTAGGGTTTATATTTTTATTACAATTATGGTTAGGTTGAGGTTAGACTTAGGAATATAGTTAGTTTTATGGTTGATTTTTTAATAGGGTTAGGCTTAGGATAATGGTTTAGATCTATGTCATGATTAGTATTAAGATTTTGTACCTTGTTTACCATTATGATTTAATATTTGTGATAGGGTTTGATAAGGTTAAGGTTTATGGTAATAGAGTATGATTAGATCTTCCTAATTATAGTTTTTTTAAAAATCTATTAGTTGTACAAATGTACACAAAATAATACACCAACATTTTTTTTTCTAATTGACCTTCGGCAATAATTTTTTTTTTCTAATTAACCTTCAATATCTGTTTGGCATACCTATTGCACCCTAAGGTACGATTGCTAGTCTTATCCCTAATTAAATGAATTCTACCTTTGAGTAAAACTTTTATTTTACATACATTTAGTATATATGTAAGCTAAACAAAAATTCATTATTATGTTACACGTAAAATATAGACAATAAATTCAACATGTGATATTAGCAAAACCTTAAAAAAATTAAAGGAATGGATCTATATTGTCTTACCAAGTCCTAGGGGGCTATTCGATGTGATAGAGGAAATTTTCAAGTTTAATATACTAAATATGAATCAAGTTGTTGTTGTGATATGTACATATATACATGTACATAGCTCTAGATCATTTGATATATAAAGGTATTACTTTTATATATTATTTGATATATCATTTAGAATTTATTTTAATTTTTAAATAATAAATTTTAATACATAAAGATTGATTATTGATTATTTAAAACTTAAAATAAATACTAACTTAATTTTTTCATATAATGTTATCAATTCATACATGTGAACATATGTGAATAATTGATAGAGTGCAACACTTACCAATTTATAAATTTAATACATCTACATAAAATGTTAAACTTAAATTCAACTCAAACATACATACGTCGCCTTAAACTACAAGATTAGGGTTACATGGTTAAGTTTTAGAAATAACATTTTAGGGCATGCGTTCATAAAACATGGTTAGGTTTAATGTTAGGGTATGGATATGGGTAACTAACATCATGGTTTACATTTATGTTTAGAATTTAGTGTCTATATGGTAGGGTTAGGAATATAAGGTTTGAAACTTAACTTATTATCTAAAGCTAGGCATTTAAGGTTTAGAGTTAGATGTAGGATTGAAGTAAGGGTTTTAGATTATGTGAATTACATAGGGTTTAGCAAGGACATACATAAATTAAGGTTAGTGTTACTATGGCTCTAGTTAATATTGGATTGCATGGTTAGCATTCAAATTAGGATAGAGTTATATACTTCAATTGCTCTTATGGTTGAAGAATAATTTTTACTAGACTTAAGGATAGAATATGGTTATGGTTCAAGTAGAGTGAAATATGAAGTAGTTATATTTAAGGTGAAAAAGTGAATTAAATAGTTATGGTTCAAGATTATGGTTAGAGTTGAATTAGGATTATAGTTCAATTCAAGGGAATATAGTTACCTAAGATTTGGATTATATAGTTGAATTAGGGATACAAATAGGGTAATAAGTTAATATATAATAGAGGTAGAAAAATATTTCATAAACATGTATTTAAGTGTAAACTGCAGGTTCAAGTGTAGGGTTTTTACAAATCCTAACCATAAAGTTTGGTTAATATTTAATATGCACAAAAAACTAATTTATAATTACTATTTAGTTGAAAAATATCTAAAACATCAATGTAAATACATGTTTAAACAATCTAAACATCTAATGCATCTATCTAATCATCCATCACTTTAACTTTAATTATGTGTCATATAAATTAAATACATCGAAACATCTAAAATAATAATTTTTAAATGAACATCTACAAAAAATAATAATTAATGAACATCTAACTATCAATAAAGGGGGGATTTTAATTTGTGGAGATTTTAAATTAACAACAATCTAAATATAAAACTATTAACAATGGAAATCTCTAACCGATATGTACCTTTCGATTAGACAAAATGGGAGCAGGAGTAGTTGATTCAGGTGTGGCGAGTGGGAAAGGTGGTTTTTAAATTTCAAAAGGGAATGACAATGGTGCAGGCCCATTCGACAAAGGAGATCAAGGGGAGAAGACATTAGATGTAGAGAATGGGAAGGATCTTGATGGAGGTGGGGCACCTAGGGACCCAAGGGGGCCCAGGCCAGTGGAGCGGCAAATATTCCTATCAAAAAATGGTCAAGCTTGTTTGGCATCAAGTCGGTGGAAAACTAAGATGCTTAAAGATAAAGTTGAAAGTCTGTTGTTGTTTAAAAGTGGAAATATTATAGGGAGTGATGTTGATGGGGCTTTAGGAGGTATGGCTATTTTTTGGAATGATAGATTTATTTGTGGGGAACTTGTTTCACAGAATAAAAATATGATGAATATTAGATTTTCTAATACTAAGGATGGCACTTCATGGGTGTTAACTAATATTTATGCTCCTAACACTAAATGAGGTAGGAAAGATCTTTGGGTTGATCTTTCTAATCAGAGAAAGAATTTTACGGATGAGAATTGGGTTATTATGGACAACTTTAATACACCTGTAAAGAAAATGAGAAGATGGGGGGCAGTCAGACCAATTTGGATAGCAGGTTGGATTTGATGGAGTTTATTGATAGCCATCTTTTGCATGACATGGATTTACATGGTGCTGACTATACTTGGACAAATAGAAGGTTAGGTAAGGACCTTATCCAAGTGAGGTTGGATAGAGCCCTTATTAGTAATGATTGGTTTTTGTATTATAAATGCTCCCTTTCTGCTCATGTCAGATTGGGCTCTGATCATCACCCCATTTTTCTCCTGGCTGACGCAATCACTAATAAGAAGCGTCATCCCTTTCAATTTGAAAAATTGTGGACTCTGCATCCTCAGTTGGAAAACCTTATTAAGGTCTGGTGGGGTATTCAAGTGGAGGGAACAACTATGTTTAAAGTTGCTAAAGAATTGAGGAATGTTAAAGATAATATCAAAAGATGGAACAAGGAAACCTTTGGGAACATCTTTGATAGAAAAAGGAGGATCCTTGAGGAATTAAAAGAGATTTAGGACAACATTCAGTCTATGGGTTATGAGTATGTTTCTAGGAAGGAGGAAGATCTAAAGTTGATAGAGATGCACGATATTATTACCAAGGAGGAGATGTACTAGAGACATTGGTCTAGAATTTTTTTTCTAAAAGAGGGGGATAGGAATACTAAATTTTTCCATATGACTACTTTGAAGCATAGAATGGTTAATAAGATCTCTAGACTCAATGTTCATGCTCTTTTTACTATCGATGATGAGGCTATTAAAAAGGAAAGCCATGAAATATTTTAGTGGACTGTTGGAGAGTGAACCCAATCTGGATAAGGATAAGCAAAAAGAGTTTCTGGAGTGTATCCCAAAAAGTATCTCTAATGATCAAAATAAAAAACTTAGTGGCATCCCTACCAATGATGAAATTACTAAGGCTATTTTTCCTTTGAGGGAGACAAGGCTCCTAGTCCAGATGGTTTTCCCTTCCTCTTTTTTCATACTTACTGACATATCATTCAAGAGGATATTTTTGATGCTGTTAAAGAGTTCTTTGGCTCTAGAAAACTCCTTAAGGAATTGACTGGTACTTTTCTGGCTTTGATCCCTAAAAAGCTCGTTGCTAATTGTATGGACCAATTGAAACCAATTAGTATTTGTAACTCTTTTTATAAAATCATATCCAATGTTCTTACTCTTAGGATTTTATCTTTATTACCTTCTCTGATTTTGAGACAATAGAATGAGTTTGTTCCAAGCAAGCAGATTTTGGATTCTATCATTACAGTGCATGAAAATATTCACTCCCTTTCTAAATCCAAGAAAGAGGGGTTCTTATTAAAGCTTGATTTATCCAAAGCATATGATAGTGTGGAATGGGAGTTTTTGAAATGTGGGTTGGAAGCTTTTGGATTTAATAAAAGATTTTTGGAGGTAGTCTTTATGTTGGTTTCCTCTGCCACCTTTTCTATTCTTGTCAATGGTTCTCTGACTCCTTTATTCCTCACTTCTCACAGCTTAAGACAAGGGGACCCACTATCTTTTATCCTATTCATTCTCATGGTTGAATGTTTAGGTAGATATGTGGAAAAATAGTTCTTAAGGGGGAGTTTGTGGGTCTAAGACCTTCTTCTAAGAATCTAACTTACTCTCATTAGCAATTTGTTGATGACTCAATTGTAATGGGAGAAGCCTCAGTCAATAATGCAAGAAATATCAAGAAGGCTCTTGATGATTATGGGCAGGCTACTGGACAAATTATTAACTAGAACAAAATCTTGATTTACTTGATCAATGTTAATGAGAAGAGACAAGAGAAAATCAAAAGAATCATTGCTTGTGAGGTTGGCAGCCTTATGGGATCTTATCTTGGTCTTCCTCTAGGTCCTAATCCTCCAATGTCCTTTTGGAGTTCATTGATAGACAAAATCCACTCAAAGTTAGTTGATTGGAGAGGATCCCTCCTTAGCCAGGCTGGTAAGATTATTGTTCATAAATCCACTTAACAAAATATGCCTCTATATACTTTGAGTGTTTTTAAGATTCCTAGGAAGTATGGTTTGGCCATTGAAATTTTTTAGAAACATTTCTTATAGACGAATATGGAAAAGAAGAAAAGAATTGTGTTAATCATCTGGGATAAAGTCTACATGCCAATCAAAAAAGGAAGACTAGGACTAAGAAAGATCAATAGTATGAACGATTATTTACTTGCCAAGCTAATATGGAGATGGTATAAAGAGGAGGGTAAATGGAAAGACATATGGATTCATAAATATAATAGGGAGGATGAAGGGTTTAATCTCTTCCTTTGTAGTGAGGTCACTCAAGGAGGATCTGTGATTCGGAAGCATGCTCAGAAAAATAAGCAGTTGATAAAAAAGGGGGTTAGATGGAAGGTTGGTAATGGTAGGACTATTCATTTTTTAGAGGAGATTTGGATTCTTGATCATGCCTTGAGTTCTAATTAGAGGTGGAATGGGTATATGGATCAATGCAAGAAATTTTTTGGTAATTCTGTTGCTAATTATTGGGAAGCAGATAAATGGGTAAACCTTAACAGAGTGGATGAGGACCTTAATGAACTTAACAAAATTTTGAATGTTGTCTTTCTAGTTCAAGAGGAGGATTCTTTTTTATGGAAGTATAATCCTAATGAGTTGTTCTCTATTTCCTCCTTGTATGGAAATGCTTTCAAATAGTATTAGATGCCTTGCTAGGATCAAGCCTGGTTTAAAGGCTTGACTCCTAAAGTTAACATATTTTTTTGAATTCTTTTGTAGGATAAAATTATTACCATTGAAAATTTAATGAAGAAAGGTATGTGTATTGTCAGTAGGTGTTATCTTTGCAAGGAAGAGGAAGAGTCAGTTGATCATCAGACTATTCAGTGCTCTTATACTTGAAGGTTATGGGAAATGATATGTGTAATGCTAGATATGGATTGGGCTTTCCCCCCCAATATTCAAGAGTTATTCCTTGCATGGAAGTATCGTTCTTGTAATACCTTGATTATGAAGTTATGGGAGTTAATCCTCTTGTTTCTTTGCTAGGGTGTGTGGGAGGAAAGAAATGATAGGGTGTTCAGAGGTAAGGAGACTAATTCTTTTCAGTTATTTCATAAGATTAAGCATATGGTGATTGAGAATATTTTGATTCTTAGGAAAGTTCGTGAACCTCAAAATAAATGGGAAGGAAAAGTGATTTAGAATTGGAATTTGGAAGGGTTAAGAGTCTCTCATAATGATATTAATCTTAGGAATTTGGCTAGGTGGGATTATCCACTATAGGGTTGGTGTAAGATTAATTTTGATGGGGCCTCAAATGGAAACCTAGGGATTGCAGGTTGCGGTGTCATTATTGGAAATATGAATGGGGATAGTTTGTGTGTTATGGCTATTCTTATCAGGGAACAAACTAACCATGTTGCGGAAGCTAGTGCAGCTCTCCATGGTCTTATTTTTACCAAGAGTATGAATTTGAAGAAAATTTGGCGTGACGGGGATTCCCTTAATATTATTAATTTTTTAAATAAAATTAATAATCCCTCTTGGACTATCCATAATATTATTTGCAAGGCTATTAATCTAATTAATTCTTTTGAGGATTGTGTTATCACTCACAACTATAGAGAAACAAACCAAGTTGTTGACTGGGCTACGAATGTGGCATGCAATAGTCATGCAAAGCTGATTTGGAATCAAGGTGACAACATCCCTACCGATGGGCTATCCTTGATAGAGTATGAAAATGTTAGAAGTTTGCAAAAAATCTTTAATAATGATGAACACGACATTTAGGAATAATTATGAAATGGGTAGGAATGGGGAGTTACGGGATATGATTAGTTTTGAAGGGACATTTCATTCATTGCCACACAAATTATGGGTCTTTATGCCTAACAAAAATGATGTGACATCGACACCAAGTTTTCCATATTGTCTATTTATGTTACGACTGGGAGAATTTGCTATAGTTTGAGGAAGATGGGAGGTAGGAGAAAGAGGGTCAAGCCAACAAGCTACAAGGAATGGAAGAAGAAGACAGACATTTGGGATATTCTGGAACAAGGTCATTTCATGAACTTTATGGAGAAGTTAAAGTGTAGTAATCCTTTCTTTACTCGTCAATTTATTAAGGCCTAGAAGGATGGTAGTATTTTGGTGGGAAACCAGAGAGTGGATGTCACAAAGGACATTATAGCAGAATCTACTAGTCTTGATATGGAGGGTATCAATTTCTACAATGATAGGAAGCTGTCAGATCTTGTTGTTGAAGATTTCGTAGAGACAACTAAGGAGCATAATAGGTTGGTTAAAATTGCCAATGCCTATTTCAGCCCTGGCTCCATTTCTCGTTCTTGGAGGTTTGTCATGTTCATGGTGATTGAATACCTAATCCTGGATGGTCATTTTACTAAGATATTTGGGCATCATTTTATGTTGGTTAACCATTTTAGGCATAGGATTATACTTAATCTCCCCTTCTACCTCAGGTAGTCGTTGGGTAACACCATTCTAGCTATACAAAAAAATCTTGAGGGTGACCATGCTTGCCATGAAGGCTTGACAGTTCTAATTATGAATCTTCTTAAAGAAAAGAAAGCGGAAAAACCCCATTTTAGTAAGAAAAATTTGGAGTGTGAAACTAAGGGGAGTGAATAGGATGAGGGCAATGATGAGGACATGGAGGAGGAAGATGATGAGATGGAGGTTAAGAAGAGGAAAAAGCTTTCTCTTGGGAGCTCATCTGCGAAGAAAAGGAAGACTAAGGAGGTGGATTATGATATTGATACAGAATCTGAAGAGGAGTCAAAGGAGGGTATAGGGAAGAAAACCACTGGTAGTTCTGGTATTGCTACCGGAAACAAGGGGAAGAAAAATGATAGGGTTTCAAACATTCCCTCTAATGATGAACCTCTAATCAAGAGGATGGAGCGAAAAAGTAAGAATGTGCTTTCTCAAGGAAGGGCTGATGACAAAGGTACTATGGAGAAGGATGCTAAAAGAGACAATATGGAAAGAGATAAGGATTACCTAGTTCATAACAAGGACTATGAGGAACAAGGGTATTGGAAGGGAATGATTGGTAATCTGGGTTGATGAAAAGGGATATCGATAGAATGCAGGAGTAGATGTAGGACATTAGAAGAGTGTTTGATTAGTTAACCAAGACCGCCAGAGGTGAGAGAACTCTCGGTCAACATCTTGATAGACTTTCTATGGTAATTGGTAATGCTGAAGAGGTTAAGAATCTTATGAAGAGAATTCCACCCTTGGAAGCTAATAATAGTGCTATGGAATAGAAGATGAAGGATCTGCAAAAAGGCTGGATGTAATGGATAATAGAGTGGTCAACATTGAGAAGGTGGTTAAGAAACTTCCTAATAAGAGTTGCTCCATCTTGAAGACTGTGGTAGACAAAATTAACACTTTGCTAGACAAACTGGAACATGGGAGAGTTCAAGGCTTAAAGGACTTGAAAGAGGACCATGACCCCAACAAATGAACCAGGGCTAACTCTAAGAAGACCAAGGTCATGGAAGCCAAAGAAATGGATGATCTAAAGGCCTCTGTGGTTAACATGAATATCCTTGCAAATCAGGCTGCTGGTGTACTGAAGACCCTATATCTGTCTTATTATTGTCTTTTTGCTATCCTTTCCTCATGTTTGTATTAAGGCTCATGGTCTTAGCTCTGTCTTATTGTTGTCTTTTTGCTATCTTTTCCTCGTGTTTGTATTAAGGCTCATGGTCTTAGTTTTGTTTTTTGGTGCTGATGCAAAGTTCTTCTGGGCTTGTTAGCTCTTGTTGTTAGCTACTTTGTAAAAGGTTTCGGGTCCTTTAAAATCTATTTTTACTTAATCAAAAAAATGGAAATCTAGAATTTTACATATACAAAACTATTAAACCTAAAAAAAGAAATAAATTGAGGAAATTATAAAGAAAAAAACTAAAAACAATAAAAAAAATAATATAAAACAAATTAAAATACCTAGAAGTTTGAAAAAAATAGATGGGGTCAATAGAAAGCTAAAAACGGGCTTCTATTTCCCAGCACAAATTGAGCTCCCATCTCCAAACAACAATGAGCAGTGAAAATGACAAAAAACCCCACAAAAAATGGGTTTTATGTTTTCACAAATTGGGCACCCAATTTTTAAATTACGGTTCGGGTGCCCAATCCATATTCAAAAATCAAGTGCTCGATTTTTGAATACGGATCGGGCACTCGAACCATAATGGGTACCTAGTTCTAAAAAATTGGGTGCCCCTTTCTAAAGAGGTCCCATTCCACAGAATTGCGACCCAACTTCTTGCACTTACCCTCATATGCAAGCTTGAGAGATGATTGATCAACAAGAAAATTATAACATATTGGAATGAATTTAAGTTATTTAGATTGAATTGATTAAATTGAATATATGGATATATTATAATTCAAATTAAATGAATGTTTGTAAAAGCATGGATATAAAATCTTAGGTAGGGATTAAAGTAGATAATGACAAGTTTTGACATTATCCTATTATGCAACATGACCTATAATTAGCTTGATCTAAATATAGAAAAACATTCCTAAATATAGTTTAAGAGTAGTAAAGTAATAGGGAACCTTAGTTATTAATTATTGATTATTAGATTACAAAAGTGATTAACCTAATTAATCCAATCTGTATAAAGAAGACATCATTCACAACAAGAAATCAACCCCCATAAGCACAACCAAACTTAATATTACAATTTGCTACATTGTAAACACCTTAGAAACATTCAAACAAGTTCTAACATACAACTTTTCACATTGATAACATTGTTCAAAAATCTTTTTTTACCATAATGAACCTATTGTTCAACAATATTTTTAACTATTTGACTAACCAAACTTTGTGACATTACAAAATGACATGATTTATGCTATGACAATATTATGAACAACAATACAATAATTTTTAAAACTATCAAAATACTATCCAAACTTCTTTTTTTTCAATCTAACACCACACCTAAAATAGTCAAATTCAAATCTCTTGCTTGTGATTCTAAGTAGATCTCTATGCCTTGCTTCAACCCAATCTAAAGAGGTTACATGCCTACTTTGATGTCTATGATGCTTATTTTGGTGTCTATCAAACCTACAAAAGTTAACTAATAGTGAAGGATGAATAGTAACATAATTCGTCTTTCATTGATTTTACATTGAATTGATTATGTTACTATTCATGACTCAGCACTAATTAAAGAAGAGTCCTTTGATTATGTTACTATTCATGACTCAGCACTAATTAAGAAAGAGTCCTTTTCCTTAATCAAGTCCCTAAATGGATTGATTCCACATCTAAGATCAAAGATCAAGTGGTCAAGAAAGGATACCTAAGATAATATACACTATTGTATCGTGTAATAATATTACTATAAGTGGATCGTGAATGCTATACAACAATGCTTATGCTTAATGATAAAACCATCATATCTATAATCATAACAAGAGCTACGTGCAACACTAGTCCCTGCTTGTGGCAGGCTTGGTGAGAGGAAGTGGTGAAGGAGAGTGTGCAAGTTGGTTTTCATTGTAATGAGTAACGATTTGCACCAAAGCCCCAACATTTGAGAACATCATCAAATTGATAACAATTATGCACCCGTAATAATGGGGTGGAATTGTCAATCGAACAAAAATATTAGGGTTCCTCCCATGCCTGTACACTATGGAAAACTTGGAACTTATACAACACAGGTTCTAGAATCTGCGTTCTTACACCTATAGCCCAAAGATATGAGTAACAGATGTTCTGATGTTACTAGCTATATGTCCTTTGAAAAGACTTAAGACTTTATGTCATTCTTGGCAGAACTAGGCATAAAGGTAGGACTTTATTTTATTGTTCTGATAGATTAATAGCACCAATAGAAGCACTAGGAGCAGAGATTATGAGACTATCTTCTGTAGATTGTCAAAAGCTACATTAGCCCAAATTTTCATTTCTACTAATTTGCTTGAAGACACAATACTACATAGCAAGCATGTAACCATTTCTTGAGCATAACTTTTGATGACTCAAATTTTAAAGCCTAGTAAATATGACCTTATATTAATGCAACATAATAGTGAATGTGGTGGAAATTATTTTTGATTAATTTTTGATACCAAGGAAGTGTGACAAAGTTGATGGACTGTCAAAAACTAGAGATACAACTATTGATAAACAAAACTAACATTAAAGTACCAAATTTGAAGCAAGGGAAGGATTCATTCACTCAAATGAAGGCCATTTTTCGTGTTGTCTGAGTAAAAAGATTCTAGAGGAGTATATAATAGAATGGTTGAAAAAGGAAGGAAATTTTCTAGGTCTCTTTCTACATCTGATTTCTACACAGAGCCCATCAAAAAAAATCAAAAGAATTCTTTTCTCTAACTAAAGATCTCTTTGGTGCACTGCAATGTATCTTGATGAGAAATGTCTAAAAGTCTCATCATTGTGAATAGTTTAATGCAAAAAAAATCGCATCATGCGAAAGGCTTGAAGGTATACAAATTTGAATAATTCTCAGGAAACTACAATAATCAAACCATGTACATACAACATTGTAGTTAAATCCATAAACAAAAGCGACAATTTCTTTAGGAGAAGATGACTGGCCACTCGAGGACTCCTACAACTGGCCGCGTTTCCCAAATATTGGGGCCGCCGCTATTGTTGTGGCTACCGCCACCGTCACCATCACCTATGGAGCGGCATTTGGGAGCAGAGACAGAGGTTAGAAGAACATGAAGCCAGTGTTCAGAGAAGATTAGAGAACTTTGCAATGAGCTTTTAGAGATGTTCTCTATTTATGCCCTATTTTGTCCACATTAACAAAATATTGTTCCTTGGTATGGAAGGGGAAGAAGGTGTTAAGTCTAAAATATAATGCCTTATGAGGGAAGGCTCTACACCAGTGTTCAATATTGAGATCGGCTTTGGCTGCTGCGAGAATGGATGCATTGATTTAAAGGCTAGGGTGTAGACAAAACATAGACGTAGGCCTATGATGAAACATAAGAAATAGAGAGAATGAAATTGAACTCTAACAAACAAACTAAGACAAGAAGACCACATAAATTAATGGAAACCACAGATTTGAAGAAGCATACCTTTCAAATCGTCACCAGATGAAACTGACAAGCAAGATACATCTAAAAAGCACAACCAGAAGTGAAGTAATTTTCTGGAATGCTAGAGCAGTTGATGATAATATGGAAACCCCATCATGAACGAGTACTTTGAGAAAACAAGCAATTGCCAGGAAAATTGGGAGGCCCAGGAATGTCAGCCAAGCATGCAAAGGACAGAAAGGGCACGCCAGAGCAAGTGGAATGGAATGTATGCCTTTTCATGTGAATTTTCATAACAACATAATATAAAGACTACCGGGAAAATCTTCCTCAACCAATAGAAAAGGATGGAAAATCAGATCTAAAATAAGGATAAATGAAAATGTGGTATGAAGGTGGATTTTTGTGGGCTTCTTTAAAAATTTTCCCGAATCTTGAGGCAGCAACTAATTCAGAAATGCGGTGAAAACATTAGTCCCCGCCTATGGGCGGCAGGGACTAATAAACATAACCTTAATCAATGCCACCTAAAAATCTGGTCGAAAATGATAATTAAAAAAAATTCTAAGAATAAGTATTTAACACAATTTTGTTGTTGGTACTATTCGAAATTCCATTTATATGCAAACAAAATATCATTGTCTGCAGATTCTACATTCTTGGAAACTATGTTCTATATTTTTATAGTCTCTCACGACAAAGCGTCATTATATTCATATTTTTATTTTCTATCACACACGATTGTTGTATTGATTATTGAAAGCAGAAACTGAAATCACATCACGAATCTTTTGTTCTTAATTATTTACCACGGCCAAATCCCAAGTAAAAACAGGGGACTTCTGTCTCCTTTATTCGCTGCGTTGGAGTGTACGAAAGTTTAAATTAAGGCCTTCTAAAGTTCATCGGACGTACAGGCGTCGTGCAGCGTCTAAACTTCTTTTTGAAACGTCTTTTTCTGTTTTTCCTTTTTGTTCCCTGAAGTGCATAGGAAACATAATTCCTAATTCATATTATAATAATAGTAGTTATTTATATTAATAATTGTATTATTAATATATTATTTGCTATATTTTTTTATGGGAATTGGTCTTCAGGGTCATAAGTGTAATATTTTTGGTATTAAAGTAGTCAACAACAGGGGGCTGATTCTTAAGAATAAAATAATGGGTGATCAATTAACAACAACAAAAAAATAGTTAGTTCACAACTCCCATATGTAATATCAAAATTCATTCCCTCAAAATCTAAAAAGGAAGTTAAAGTACTTATCTAACTTAACACTTATATTGTTCATAACAGTATCCATCATGAAAAGCATAATAATGAAAGTAATTCTAAAGCTACGAGCAAAGTTTTTAAAATCATAAAAGGCCATGGAAAGCCACTTCAGAACATTCACTGCTGAGTCATCCTAGTAGATCCACAACACTATAAACAAAGCACAATAACCAAAGGTCTAGTTCTTTTTCGTATCCTTCCCCAACTTCGATAAGAGGATCCTTGTCCAATCATCTACTAGAGATTCATAAAGGTTTTTAGAGTCTGCACACTCCAAGGTCGCATCCTCTTTATTTTGTTTTAGGAGTTACAATGCAGTGGGTTTTGCATACATAACCTTCACAACAAATGTTGTGAGTGTATTGAAACTCTCATATAAGGAGACAAATTGACCTACATGGAGTCAATGTCCTTTTTGACTTTCTCTATGGTGTTCTCCAGACCTTAGCAACGAACACACTTTCCTTTAGGCATATCAAAATTATGAACCTGCAAAATAATAGGGTTAGAATTTTTTTAAAATTTTCCTATTTTGATAGCATGCATTGGGGAAATAGGTGTCATACGAGAGATGTCATTTATCGTAGAAGCAGCAGGAGGGGTAGGGGAAGTGAAGTCCACGTAGTTGATGGTGAAGCTGGTAGACACATGAATCGAGTCAAGGTTGGGATCCTTCTTCTTCTTCATTTTATCCTCATCTAATTATGTGGTTTCCTCATCCTCTTCAACATAATCAGTAATACATTTGACACTGAATTCCAATGGCAATTCTATCAAAAATATTGCATCACAACCTGTCATTAACGCAATTACAATAAAAAACTATTGGAATTGCAACAATGATAGGTTGCGACAACATAATTATGACGAAAGCGTCATCAAACTTTAATGGTATTAAATGTATTAGTGACTTGTCCCTAACAACTTTCTCCTTCCTCCTAGATTTCTTTTTCTTTTTGCTCACCTCTGACCCCGACTCATCTTCTTCTGTCTCTATTCTACTATTAGCCATATGCTTCCACCTTGCCTTACTTTTTGACAATTTACAAGACGTGGTCATCTTTAGACTCCACTAATTCAACATTCATGGGGGCTCCAATTTTGGGTTTCTTAACACTCATCTAGGAACCGTGTTGTTTTCTATTTTTTGGAGGTTTGAGAGGGAGTGCATGATGTGGACAACTAAGGAGTGGTGGTTCCATAACAACTTCAACCCATAGCTCCCAAAGGCTTAGGAGGGCCTTGGACATCAGGCATGGCAACACAACGGAGAGGGCACAAGGCAAGATAGGATTTATAAAGGCAAAGAATGAGCCTTGGGGTAATATTATATATTTTTTTCTCTTTTTTCCCTTGTCCCTAACGTCCATCACTATAGCCTCTAAATCATGTATAAAGAAGAATGAGATAGAGATTTCATCATGGTGCCTAGAGTGATTTAGTAAAGGGAAATGGTGGTAATAACAAATACCAAATCTACCCTTGAGAGTTAGATACTACATTATCAAGAGACATATCTTGTGCCATGGCTTTGGTAGTTCCTCCCTATAAAGTTCACTTCTATGCTTGTTCGGGGCTTCATCATTCTTATAAGACCCATTGAGACTAGTTTCATCTGGGACCTTGGCCACCTTCTACCATTTCCTTCCCTCCAAGGATAAACCAGTAACAATGGTGATAATCTCCTCATTTACGTGGAATGTAATGCCATTTATTGTGACTTTATTGTTGTTCAAGAATTAATGAACTGGGTTGAGCAATTTTCACCATGCCCTTCCATCACCTCCATGAAAGGCAGAATAACACCTTCCTTAATTGGTGCCTATGCACTAGGATTTTTTTTGCATGTAATCCTTAATTTTGGGAGGCTCCACATCTAACTCCCTCCAATTGAAAGGCTAAGCCAGCCAATGAATCGTCCATAATATTTCCCTATCTATAAGTGTGTTGTATCATGTATCTCTCCAGGCTAGTGAGTAGCATCCATATGTCACAAAAATGCTATAAATTGACCAACATGGCTCCATATTTCTCTTAACCAACTCCACAATCACTTTAGAATCATCCTTAATACAAAGGTGTGTCCATCCCATATTAACAGCCAACTCCAAATCCTAGAACAACACTAAGGCTTCAACTACATTGTTAGACATGTGGCCAAAGTTCCTTGCATAAAAAATAAGTGAACTACCAACAATGTTTATAATCACACCCCTACTCGCAACAAAAACACCTCTCACAACACTAACACAATTTAGTTTCAGTGGAGGGAAGGGGGTGACCCATTTAGTATTTAACCAAATTAACAATTTAGAGGTTTCAAATATCTTAAAGGTTTTAATGAGGTTCCAAGTTAAATCAACTTCCTAGTCACCAATAGAAGTAGGATTAGGGGGAGTTTTCCACTTACAAACAACTAAGTTCTCCTTTAAGAGATTAATTATAATAAAGGCCACTACATCATGTTATCATGAATGGTGATGGTATTCCCATGGGGGAGTATCCTAGTAGTGTTAGAGACATGATTTAGAGGTTGTTTTTGTTTCATTCATGACAAAGTTTTTCATTGATGCCAACATACTGGTTATTTTGTGAAGACTAGTAGAACAACAAACATAGTTTGGTTTTGTGTAGTTTGAGGATTGAAGATCATATTATACATGTGTGGGGTTATGTTCCAGAGTATGTCTAAATTCTATTGTTAAGAACATATAAAAATATGAAGATTGTACAAAGAAATGATGAATTTGGTGAAGGTAGCTTTTAGACAGTATTTCTGGAAAATGAGTATTGTTGTTTCGATTGTATCTCCTAACAAAGATGGAATCTAGTTGAGTGGATTGGGAAAGAGGTTGAAGACATGTTGAAAATACTTTGGTTAATCACACACATTAAGATTATTATTTTGAGAAAATTTATGAAGATTGTGAGCTAACAGATTTCTTGTAATTTTAATTTAAAGATGTAATATTGTAATGTAACGTGTAATGTAATATCTTAAATTGGTCCTATATTATTATTATAAATCTAGAAAAGCCTCAAAGTCGACTCAATAATTTTTTTAGGACTTGGTATAGAGGAAATGTCGAATAATATCCAGTGCAGATGTTTTGTTATCAATGAGATCACTTCTATGGCATGCGAGCTTAAGAGTGAGTGCGAGATTACACAAAAATATCTTTTGGACTAGAGAATTGATTGGTGCAATTGAGGCATGGTGAGATTACAAGAAACTTTATTTGGAAAAGAAGTTGCTATTGGACAATTGTTGATGTACACTTGTATTATTCAATTGGAATAGTGTAGACACCTAAATTTGATTACATCATTCAAGTAATCCTATTTAGTCATCTCCTATGGAAGTATTGATTGAGTATTTATTATTTAATTAATTTAATGTCATCCCCTGGTTAATTAATTTAGTGAATTGACTATAGTCCAATTGATAAAATCAAATGACAATCAAAAGTCTAATTATCAATTAAATCCCTATTCTTATATTAAATTAAAAATAAATGCATAATATCTATTTAACATAATTCAAAATTCCACTTTGAGTAAATAAATCTTTTTAATCAAATCCTCAACCCCAACTAACCCTTGACCCAATCCTAAATCCCTAGTTTCAATTCAACCCAATCCATTCACCTATACTAACCCATTTAATTAACTAATTAAACCCATTTAATTATCCAACCAACTTGCATTTCTCTAACATGCCACTTGCTTCCTAATCGTCCCTCTAATCCAAGCCTAATCCTCATCCTAATCATGTGCACAACTTTAATCATGGATTAAGAATTCATAAGCCAAGCCAAAGTTAAACTTCCCATCCCATCTCTTACACCTCTCTTACATCCCCACCCACATGCATTAAATGCTCTTACAGAGACTTAATGACCCATTACACATGACTTACACTCCCTTACATTCCTCTTACACACTCCATATCCCTAATAACTCCTTTTCCCCCCCACTTTTCCTCCATTTTGCCCATCCTCTCACTTCCTCTTTCTCACAAGGCTATGGATTTGAGAAAGAACAATCCATGTGCTTCCCTCTCCTTGAATCCTATCCCTCCCTCATTTTATCTCCATATTTGCATCTTGACCATCCATCTTTATCTCCCTTGGCCTATAAACAAAATCCTCTCCTTTCACAGTCCATATCCACTCTTATGCTATAGTTATAATGCTCTCATTAAGAACAAAATAACCAAATACACCCTTACCATGCTTGAATTCACATCCATCTCACACTTACATTTACCATCCATTGAAGGTTTGAGGTACACTTGAGCACAAAAATCCATCACTTGGACAAATCTTCATCAACTTGGAGCTATTTGGAGGAGTGAGATTTGTACTTCTTTTTGTTTGTTCTTGGCTTCATGTTGAAGGTCTTCTCATAGCTCTTAGCCGTGTATATTTTGTTGAATTCTTTGTCTAACCTTGGTATTCCATTGACAATAAAAATCATAGGTGATACATTTTAGCACACTTGGTGTGACCCCACAAATGGGTCATTCATTCATCCATTTCAATCAATTTTGCTCAAAAACTGACAATCTAATATTTGTTGTTTTTTTATTGTGTTGTGAGTTGGTTTGGTTTCTTATGCAGGTCAGGAAATGAATTTGGAAGGAAAAACCACACTTTGAAGATCTTTAAACACGCTAAATAACCTCTTAATAACCTGATTAGATTTCATCTAGGCTGTTTTAGCACGTATAGCATTTCCTCTAATGCATCTATGACCTATTTTGGCGCACTTAAAAAACTCCTATAGCGCATGGTGAATAGCTCCATAATGCCTTTATTAGTTCAAATAACATATTTACACCATGTTTTAGAGTATTTAAACTTGTGTTAACACATTTAAAACTCATTTTAGCACATCTATCCTGCCTTTAGCACATAGATTCAGTATTTTAGCGCATTGGTGTTGATCTTAGTTTAGTTTTGACAATTGAGTGTCAACACACTTAAGACATTTACTAAGTTCATGTCAAGCTAGTAACACATGCCAAGTATAATATGTATAGATGTCAAGTCGCAATGAGTGTTGAGTCACTCATGTGTCAAGAAATTAAAGTACCAAGTGAACAGTTGATGCCAAGAAAGTTCAAGTGCCAAGGAAGACAGACTTATAGTAAGTGTCGAGCATTAGTATTATCAAGTGCCAAGTAACACAAAATGGACCTAGTTGTTTGTGATGGCACAAACAACTATGTAAACCATTTTTGAGTTGACTTATGGATAGATCTTGAAGCTTTGAAGATAAGATCGAATCTATTTGGATTCCCTATGCAATCAACATGCAACCAATCAGAAAAATGGAAAGAATTAAGTGGTAAAATGAATGAATTTTAGTCATAGATTCATACCTAACCCTAAGCCACCAAAGTCTTTTTAAACGGAGAGAGTGAATGTGTATGCAAGGAAGTGATTCGAGTGAAGAATTAAAGGAAGTGAAAAGGGGTGAATTGATCAGTAAACATTCAAGGTGACTTAGAAGTGTGAAAGAATTGTAGAACTAGTTTGTAGAATAGAGGAGAAGCTATACAAAATTGATATAATAGATCAAGAGGATCAAGATGGATAGAACTGTGATATGAAATCAGCAAGGAAAAAGTTGTAAGTGTATTAGATCAAACATTCTACTATTACTTTCGAACAACTATATTAGCAGGGTGAAATCCTTCAGACTAATGTTGATTTAATAGTCATTGTAAAATCCTTTAATAGGGTGACATTCCAAGTGAGTGTTTTAAAGTCCTTTAGGTAGGCACACTTTTAACAGGGTGTTAAAATCCTTTAACAGGGTAGGATCTAACAATCCTTTGTAAGCCTTTGATAGGGCAGGCCATTCATAGGGTAGATCATGAAAATGGTCAAACTATGTAACCTTAATAGGTAACACTTTATTGTTGCAGTAGTGAGGAATTCTAGGTGTCATCCCCACCCCAATTTTACCTTCGTATTGGAGGGTTTTTAGGTAATCATATCTAGTTTCAAGTGTTTATGTGGATGCATTTACTCTACATGTTATTTCAATATGTTAATGCATGCATTGTTTTAAGTTAAAAAGTTTTATTGGTTAGAGACTTGTACTTTTGATTCACCCCCCCTCTCAGAAGTATATATTTCCCATTTGTATTTCCAAAAATTCATTCATTCTTTTAGTGCATTTGTGCATTTATATAGTGCATATGTTCATTTTTGTAGTGTATATGTGCATTTCTATAGTACATTGGTAATCATTGCAAATTTTCATTTTATGCATGCACCAGAGGACCTGAACATTGTTTTTCTCATTTAAATAGTGTTTTGGTACATTTGCAAGTTATTTTAGCACATCCATACAGACATTCAATGCTTTTATTTTGTCATTCAGTGCATATGCATCATACTATAATATATTTAAGTAAACATTTCTACAACACCTAGTGAAGTGTTTTGTAGTGCTTTTGCAGAGCGTTTTAGTGCTTTTGCATAGTTTTGTAGTGCATTTGATTCTTTCTATAGCACATTTGTTAAAATTCAAAATCTTAAGGATCTGCCTGTGGATTTCATCTCTTGTGTAGGTAGAGGAGCTTAGGAAACTACTATTTCACTAACTGTTGCTTGCAGGGTGTCATTCAAAATCAATTTTCTTTGGAATTAACTTGCATGCTTAATTATGGTTTAATCACATGTTCAATTTAGAATTAACTTACATTCTTAATCACACTTTAAATTTGGGCTTATTAACTCATCAAACAAGTCTTGAGTGCAAAGGGATAAAAATGAACAAACTCATCACATTTCAAATTGGGTGCTAAAATCAAACAAATACAAACTCCATCTTGAATGCTTAATAGATTGATAATATTTCCATTGGAATGAATGCATAGAAATCAAACACACTCTTGAAAGCAACAAGGATCAAAGAAAAATGCTATGAATCACACTTCATTTTGGATCTGAAACATTTTCATCAAGTCTTGAATGCAATAAGGATCAAATAAAAATGCTATGGAATAACACTTTAGTTTGGACATAAAATAATTTCATCAAATCTCAAATTCTTAAGGATAAAAAACTATTGCAAATTCATCTTTTTCAAAAGCATTCCAACATGATTTATTAAGTTGACTCAATTTCTTATGTTGACATATACTGTCAAGTTGGAAAGAACAATACATGCTTAATCATGAGTGTCTTCAATTACAGATAGAAAATCTAAAAGCTTCAAGGTTGAAATGAACCTAAGTATTTTGTGCGTTTGAAGATGTGTTATTGAACATGTATTTTGAGTTATCTTTTATTCAGTGCAAATTAGAACAATTAAATACATGACCCATGTACTAAAGTTGTTAGCAAGACTATCCACAATGACCTAGGAGTTCTTCTAGAGAGTTATATCCTTTGGAAAAAGTGTGTCCCCTTAGGAGACAAGCTCAAATTAGTAAAAGCCTTTTGCCGATACATAAATGAGAAGTAAGGTAAACTTTTTCTCTATCCACCAAGTTTGAATGATGTATTTCTGATGGTAGTTTGAGGCAGGGAAAAGAGTTTGTATGATTTTAGCATGGTTAGAATAGACTCTTAAGTGGGTTACACATGTAACAACCATTTGGGAGGATGTCATCAATCTTATTGCAAACCACTTAGTAGCTAGCCTTTCATCCTCGGTGTGTTACTCATGGTGCAAGAGAATATAAGGCTTCTATGAAGTTACCTGACATTTGTGTTTTCCATAGTAGAGGCATAAGGCTACTTGGACTTTATTCCCAAGATTCATTGTCCCCGTAGAAGGGGGAATTCTATTTTTCATACTTTTAAGGATCATTTACTTGTAAGTTTTTTGATAGACTCTTATATTGACTCACCTCTTAGATTGAGAAGGAAATATCACACTAGATCTAGAAAACATCAAGATGGCCTCCTCTTGGTAGGCCTAATGAGTAACACATTAAAGCCAAATTGACCATAGGGATAAAGTGTGCTTGAACTATCTTCTTTGTGAAATATCCTCGTGAAAACATTTGTCAAACCATACACATTGGTTGCTATCAAATCCTTTTGTTGAAGAGATCACTTGTTCATCTCTCTCAAAGTTGCTTTGTCCTTTGAGAGATTTTTTACTCACAAAGTCCTATCTAGTATCATGAAATCTTATCTTTTTTTTCTGAAAGGTTGTTAGCAAGTCCATTCGCAACAACTCTAGGCCTAGTTTTTTATATTTTGTATTTTACTTCAAACCAAATTTATTATTTCATCCTCTGAGAAAATCATTTTTACCCACTCGGAAATGATTTTCTATCCAAAAAGTTCATATTTTCCAACCCAAGTAAAAGGCATACTTAGTGTAGTCACTGCCTCAAACCAAAAGTTGAGATATAACTAGAACAGCTAAGTGGAAACCTCATGTCAGAAAAATGAAAGCCCAAGTTCAAAAAGGTCAAACCCAAACAAATAGTAGTGTAAGGAGAAAAAGAGGCCGAATGCATAAAACATAGACCTAATCCAAGACTTTCTAAACTTGACAAAATTGAGAAAGAAGGTATTGAGGTATCTCTACAATAAGAGTGAGATCAAAAAGTTCAAAAAATGACCTTAATATGTGGATTCAATCAGAGCCTCATCAAATACACTAGCCACACCCACTTTGATTAGGTCCATCTTCTTCCAACACACACCTTGCACTTATCATAACACTATTATCCTCCTTAGGCATTTTGTAGATTCATCATCCTTAGATCATGCTTTAGAAACCCATCCCCATCCAAATCAATTATAGATCAAAATCCTCCATCATCCCTGAGCATTTTGTGTTATTTTGTTAGATTTTTTTGTCCTACATCCTACATCCATCATACTATCATGATTAACCATTCAAATAAGCATTGTCTAGGGTAGTCTATATTTGTCACTTGTGTCCCTCATCACCTTTTTGTAAAGGTTGGGATCCACATTTGATCATCACTAATCTCCTAAAGCGTCATTAGTCTATCCTAAAGTTGACATAATATTCATATCTTGAGATTACACATAGGACACACATCTCTTTTAATTTTTCATCATGCCACTAATCCTTTAGGTCCCTTAGATAGCATATCCTTAGAAGTAAGATCCTCCATCATCCTCTTTTGCACCTATCTATGTCTCCACATCCTAGGAAGTCCTTGCATCATAGGTCATCATATATTTAGGAAGTTTAGAAGTCATCTCCTTGGATATTGCACTCGCTATCATACCATCTTGCATATCACCTTTAGGAGCATCACCATTTCATGCCACCTACCGCATGTCAAGTAAATAACAAAAGGAAGAAGAAAGACATGAATTCTAATCTTAGTAGTGGTTCAACTAGTACAAAACTTGACCCAATGGTTCTCATGATCACACATGACCCACCTCCACATAATCCATAAGATTTGAAAAGCTCACTATTAGACATTATGCCTTAATGAATCAACCAGCACATGCAACCCTTGTCAATTCCATCATAGATAGAAACAAAGAAATTATCATGGAAATTTTTTAGAGAGACAATCTTGGTGTCTTTGGCTTTGGGAGACCACCACCTTTGGACATACTAGACCTCACACATCTTTTTTTGGCTATTTTCCACCACCCATTGGTCCCTCTGATCCCAATGACCCCTTTTTCATACCTAGGAGAGGACATCAATCAATGATACAACAAACCCTAGACCCAAATGTAACATCTACCCAACTTAGTGCTCCTACTCTACAAAGTAATCAATTCTCCCTTACACAAACATGTGTCCACATAACACCTCAAGAACCCACCATCACACAACCCACATATGGATCCACTTTCATTACTACTACTACAACTTCACAACCCACATCCATCCCACTCAATATTGTAGAACCTTCCACCTCCCAAGTCAATGTGTCAACCTCATACATACCCACTAGTAGTGTATCCACCTTATTCCAGTAGAACATCCAATCAATACGTCTGTTCAACATAGGGATTCTGCGAACATGGCCTAGAAACCAACCTCTCATCACCCCTAATCCATTTTCTTCCACTCAAAAGACTTCCACTTCATTCCCACTTGGCCCTTGGGATTTTGCACAATCACAAGGGGAGACAACAAGCCTCCAAACTAGTAGCCCATTCATGTAAATATTCCAAGCACAACAACCACCACTATTGCAAACCAATCTTCTACCACCCATCACCAACTATTTTTCCATGCCACTATTTGAAAACAAACAAATGATACCATATTGATTACAATCAACAATGAGGACAATCCCTTACATTAGCTATTTGGCACCCCTCAACACTGTGTTACCCTCTCAAGCAGGAGCACACCCAACTTACATTGGAAAAAATGTGACATCCCAAACCATCGCATCGATATATCCACCACCATTGTAGCAAAAACTATTATAGCAACAATATGTGCTAGCACCCATGCAAAACCATCCATCCAGACAATAATCCCACACCTACCCAACACAACAACAACCAAAATATCAATAACCATTTTCCCAAAAAGTGTAGTAGTATGTCCAACCTCTACCACAACAATCCATAAATCATGTCCAAGAAGTAGGACAATCCACATTCCACCCATAGTATTACACCCATCAAGATCATCCATATTCATCTTCTCCATCTAACACATACCATGCGCTAAGGGCACCGAGAGTGGGGGCACCAAAAATAACACTTGTTAGCCAAGAGTGGAAAGAGATGAAGAACACTCTAAAGGAACTCAAAGATGGGATTGAATCCAAAACCTTCAAATTTCAAAATGTTTTCCTATACCCATTTGACAGGGCTATAATGATGACATCCTTCCCCAAGCACTCTTAGATCCTCAAGTTTGATAAATTTAGGGGGAAGGGAGATCCAGTTACACATGTCAAAGAGTTTTACATGAATTGTTAAGAAGTGGCCTACAGTGATGTGTTGCTCATGCACCTCTCTCCCAAAAGTTTGGGAGGCCTTTCTCTAGAATGGTTCTATCGGATACCTTATGACACAGTAAACATATTGACTAATCTTTTAGAAGCCTTTGTTATACAATACACCATCTTGTTGTAAATTAAATTGTCTATGGTTTATTTGGTTCACATTAAATAGAAAGGAGGTGAAATCTTGTTGATTACCTAAAAATGTTGAAAAACTCTCACAACATGAATTTGTAATCTACTACAACACCACCTTGTCAAAATGTTTATTAACAATGCATATATAAAACTCTCTCACCACATGGTCATGAACTACCTAAAAATATACAAAGACATCAAAGAGAAGGGCATGGGCCTTGTGAGAGGGATAATTAACAATGGAATCATAAAAATTTACAAATAAAATACCCAAGAATGAGGAAAATCTAATGAAAAACCACGGTTTTAGAACATGTACAAGAACACACTAACAAATTGTGCAATTGATACTCGACATGTCCAAGTGATTGATGCCATACCTAGCACATTAAACACCCCTTATTAACAAACATTCCAGAAACAACCATCATATCAACAAAATGCATACTATCAACAAGTAGACCAACCACATATACCAACAATATCAATAGAATAGTCAAGAAGTGCCATCAAATCAAACTAATGCACCATCACAACTAGAAAAAGACCAAAGGTCCAAAAATCGCCCTGGGTAGAGACCCCCTTGGGGGAATCACTTGACATAATTTTTGACAAATTATCCCAAGATAATCTCATTCACTATCCATAAAAACAACTATTGGGTTCGAGCCAACCTAAAGCACCATGGTACAAAGAGAACAAGTTTTGCAAATTCCATCATGTCAAAGGGCATCTCATCATCAAATGTATGCAACTCAAAAATTATCTACAAGATCTCATAGATCATAAGGAAATCATGGTGGGAGCACAAGCCTCTCCAAATATAGGCCTATTGATATATCAAAATGCATTCCCACCACACAAAAACAACAAGAATGCAACCAAGGTAGTGGTATAGAACAACAATACCAACAACAATAGAGAAAACACTACCCAATCCAAGCAACATGATAATCATGATAGATCACAAGACTATACTTCAGCATAGCTTGACTATGGTAACTTGATTGGATCTATATCCCAAGATGATCTCTCTATTAACATGCTAAATATCAAGGTCCTAGATAATCAACGTGCAGTCACAACATGACAAACTCAATTCAATATTGTAGGGCCATCTGTACCTACTCCTTCATGGATGCAATATAATATTCTACAACACCTTGGGAACATGCGAGCCCAAATATCTATCTTGGACCTTCTCTACACCAATTAGCTTCATAGGGAGATCCTTAAAATTACACTCCATGAATCTCATTTACCCAATGATATCAATGCCAAACAATTCAAAGACCTAGTGGGAAACCTCTTTGCCTCATGTGCACTATCCTTCAAATCCTCTTACATCTCATAAATTGAGTCAAACCACATCCTCCCACTTCATTTTTTTGGTATGGTCTTTGACTTCATAGTCAAGAGGGTCATGATAGATAATGGGTTGACCCTAAACCTATGCACTTTGAGGTTCATTAAACAAGTAGGATACATTGAGGTAGACATTATAGATGAGGTCATCACCATCAAGGCCTATTATAACTTGGAAAGAACCATAGAAAGAACTATATTATTTCCCTTTAGAGTTGATCTTGCTACTTAAGAGACAATGTGCCATGTAGTTGATCTTAACCTACCCTTCAACATCCTCCTCGGTCGACCATGGATCCATGTCATGAAAGTCGTTCCATCCACTTATCATCAATGCATCAAATTTCTACATCATGACACTAAGATAACCATCCATGCTGATCCAAACCTCTTTTCATATTGTAATGTGGTAGAAGCATCCTATGATAATTATTTTCCTGGAATTATGATTGGTACTACCATTGCCAACTCTTCTGGAACCTATCATGACCTCGACATCATCCTTGCCTCCACACTCTCCATCATTAAGATCAACTACTAGGTTTGTGGTGAATATTGTCTCTTAGATTCATTTTTTTTGGCACCTTGGGACTTGACCCATACACACGAGGGTGACCAACCCATCACAAAACAAAGAATGACACAACTTCCTAGCTCAAACAACTTGGACCCACCAAATTTATTTCCAATGGGATCCTTAATGGGAAAGAAATGACACCCAACATTAGCACATGGTTATACAAGGACCCACCTCCAAAAGATAAACATCTCCTTAACTTCCTCAAATAGAAAATCCCTACCCACATCAACTTTCTATTAAACAATGGGATTATCAAGGAGGTGGCTTAGGACTAGAGGAGTCAAACATTAGACAACCCGTAGAGGCATACAAAGAGGAGAAGTACAAAGGTCTAGGCTTTGGATGCCTCATACCTAGGAGCACTAGTAAGGATAGTTATTCCTTCTTGAACATCCAAGGAAAACTCATTGAGGTCACAAACATCCTTGAGGAAGTTAAAAAGAGATCTTATCATGATATCCATGATAATGATATCTCTCTAGTAGACTTTATATTCTATGAACTATCCATCAACCTCATAGACCTTTCCCTCACCCATCCTGAACTCATTGATTGGGACCAACTAGGTCTACTCCAAATTGACAAGTTCCCTACTAAGGAAGCACTCCTACGATTCATGGGGGCTGAGACACCCCACAAGAAACCAAATCCACCATTAGAATAACTTTATAAATTGGACCTGAAAGGCTAGTCTAGGGATGATGAAATCTCCAGTTACAAAAATGAACAAAAAAGAGAAAAGAAAAATAAAGAGGAAAAACAAAGGCATTCCTTGGTGAAAACTCCTTTGGAGTGCCATCAGATCAATCAAAAATGAAAAAGAAATAATGGATGTATCCAATAGTGAAAACCTCTCCAAGGCACCTAAGGATGGAGACTTCTTCCTTCCCCTAGAAGATCATAGGCCTAAAGTATCATCTATCATAGTTGAAGAAAAAAGACCTATTAACATCATTTTAACAGAGATTTTGAAGATCACATACATCATAGCATCCTTACCACAAGTTCAAGAATACCTTCTCATATAGGTCCTATGAGAAAACATTGGTCGATGCACATGGTTGTACCAAGACATGTTGTCACTAGACCCTAAATTGGTTGTACACCACTTGGCAGTAGATCCAAAGGTCAAGCCAGTCAAGAAAAAACTCTAAAAGATGCATCAAAATATCACCTTACTGATCAAAGCAGAATTGTAAAAGATGCTAGAAGCAAAGGTCATTGTCTAATCAAGTAGTGAAAATGAATTTCCAAAATGGTGTCAGTCACTAAACCTTCTGGGGATATCAACATCTACACAAATTTTAGGGATCTTGACAAAGCTTGTCCCAAGAATGACTTCCCTTTACCAAATATTGATATGATCGTAGATCTCATGACTGTGCATAAACTATTATCCCTCATGGATGGATTATCTAAGTACAATCAAATACATATAGTAGAAGAAGATCAACATAAAAAAACATTCACAACCCCATGGGGTACCTTCTGCTACAGCATGATGCCTTTTGGGTTAAAGAACATAGGAGTAACCTATCATAGGGCCATGATGACCATGATCTCATTCATAAGACACTCAAAGATTATGTGGATAACATATTGGTAAAATCCACAAATGTCATAGATCATTTGTTTGACCTTGAAGAAGTGTTTGACTAATTATCAAAATATCACCTCATGCTTGACCCAAAAAAATGCACCTTTGGTGACACATATAGAAAGCTCTTAGGATTTATTGTATCATGGTGTGACATCAAGATTGACCCTCAAAAAGTCAAAGTCATCATGAAGATGCCTCCACCAAAGATATTAAGAAAAATGCACACCCTTCAATGGAAATTGTAATTAATTAGACAATTCATCTCATAGTAGTAGATAAATGTCAGTCATTAACACATCTATTGAAAAAGGATCATCATTTAAAATAGGATCTTATATGTCAATTTATCTTTGAAAGGATCAAGAAATACTTGGCCAATCCACCTATCATGGTTTCACCAATTGTAGGGTGATCATTAATACTATTCATATCATCTACTCCAATGGTACTAGGAGTACTCTTAGCCCAACTTGATAACAATGGAAAAAAGAGGGGCATTTACTACATCAGTCAAAATCTGTTTAGCTATGAGCTTAATTACACCTCGATGGAAAAAGCATGCTTGGCAGTGGTCTTTGCCACTCAAAAGCTCTGCCACTACATATCGAGTCACATAGTTCAACTCATCTCCAAAATTGAGAACTTGAAGTATATGCTATCATGCATAACACACACTAGCTGCCTAGAAAAATGGTTCTTGCTCCTCAGTAAATTTGACATCTAATATGTTGACTAAAAGACAATCAAAGGACAAGCTATTGTAGATCACTTGGCTAATGCCTATCCACTAGCCATGAAATTTCTAGATGAACACTTATGCATGATAAAATAACAACCATCATGAAAACTATATTTTGACATATGATATACATCTCACCAATTAGGAGCATATATATTTCTAGTTACCCCTCAAGGAGACTACATTCCCAAAGCCTTTAAGCTACGAGTTCAATACACCAATAACATCTTAGAATATGAAGCTCTCGTTGTAGGACTCAAAATGACAATTGAGTAGAGCATCACAGAGTTATAGGTCTTTGGAGACTCACAATTGATCATCAATTAGGTTCTAGATGAATACCAAACAAAGTACGACAAACTACTACCTTACAAGAAATTGGTTGACCAACTAAAGCAACTCTTCATCAAGATTCAATTCATAGAAGTACTAAGGTTGCAAAAAAAGCTACAAATGCAATGGCCACTATTTGCTTACTCTTGGAAATCTCTTGGGAAACTAAAAAATCTAGGTTCTTGGTCAAGAAACTACATGAGCCAACATATGAGAATGATAACTCAACACAACTATGCATCTTGGTCAGTCCCCAATCTCCATGGTACCATAAAATCCATGCTTACCTAAAAAATAGCATAATCTCCCCCCACCTCACATGAAACCAATGCCAAAACCTTATTCATAGAGCATCTTGATACATTATTGCAACCAATACCCTATATCATTGAGGCTATCATGATACTCTCTCTAGGTGTCTAGACCAAAGTGAGGTCACAATGACATTAAAAGAGGTACATTATGGGCTTTGTGATGCTCACACAAGTGGTATAGTCCTATCACAATAGATCCTACAAGATGGTTGTTATTGGCCTACTATTAAACATGATGCTTATGACTTTTTCAAAAGGTGTCTACCTTGTTAGCAACATGCAAACTTGATATGAACCTCAGCTCAAGATCTCCAACCCATTGCACTACCATGAACACTTTTATGCTGGGGGTTTGACCTTGTTGGTGTTATTGTACCCCTATATTTAGAAGACCATAAATGGATAATCATGGCTATAGATTACTTCACCAAGTGGGTTAAGGCAGTCCCACTTTCCAATGCCACAAGAGTTTAAGTGTCCAAATCTATCCTCTATCATATTTTCTACCGCTTTGGTATCCCAACCACTATTTTAATAGACCACATAGGTAACTTTGAAAACCTAAATATGGAAGAGTTGTGATCCTTCCTCCACATTCACCACTACTTCTCTAGCACAAATTTTGCATAAGGTAATGTTAGGCTAAGACAACTAATAAAACCCTACTCAAAATCCTCAAGAAAGTTTTTAATAATTTTGGATGCTACTAGCATCTACAAATTAATCCAATCCTATAGGGTTATCATACTTCATTCTATACATCCATGGGTACAACTTCATACTACCTCATCTATGGTGCCAAATAAGTCCTACCTACTGAGGTTGAACTCCCATCCTCGTGCATCTTATTGTGAGGACAAGTATCAGATGAAGACTACAAAGTCACTAGACTCACATAGCTAGATCTATTGGATGAAAGAAGGAAACATGCCTATAACCACCTAACTATCTACCAAAATCAAATCAAGTGTAGTTTCAACAAAAAGGTGCACCCACAACAATTTCAAGTAGGTGACATGGTCCTCAAAGAAAACATGAAATTCCAAGTAGACCATAAGAAGAAGGGCAAGTTGTAGCCCACATGGCTTGGCCCATATGTGGTTACAACATCTTTTTTCTTAGGATCATATCAACTATCCACACTAGAAGGAAAACTTGTGAAAATCCCACCAACATCATTCATCTCAAGAAGCTCTATGCTTGAGCCCCTTAGTGTATCTTGCTAATTTTGAAAAAAGAAAAAAAAACATTCTAAAAATGGCCTAAAAAAATCTTCATCATGCTGAAAACCTGGCAATTCAGCACTTGATGATAACAAAATAAAAATAAAAAAAAATTAGAAAAGACCACAAATAGTAAAGAAAAATAAGTTTCCAATGGTGAAAAATTGGCAATTCAAGTACCTTGGATAGATACCTTAGTGAAAACCTAGCAATAGGTACCATGTGTACTTGGCCTTCCCATTATCTATCAAAGATACACACCCGTCCACCCTCTCCTTGCATCTAATAATTCATCTCCCTATGTTCTCATGGTGTTCTAGTATCACATCGCAACATTATGTGTATTACTATTGCAATTCCTAAGCTTGAAAATAGAATCAAAGTAGTGTATTATATCATGACAATTCCACATGTATCATATCCATGTATCCTATCACATGTATCATATCCCATTTATCATATCCATGTATCATATTCATGTCTCATACCCCTATATTATAATTAGTGTATTATAAATTCCTGCTATCTCCTCATCCTGAGCTTATTCCATTGTGCTATATCTTGCTCCTACTATTGCCTCATCCTAAGCTTTTCCAACTATCAAATCATCCTGAGATTTATCCCAGTTGTATCCGATGTCAGATTGGTTCCACTATCTTATCATACTAATCTTTTGTATAGTCATCCCTTTTGTAAATATTTTGGCCAATTTGTTGTATATCCCCTAGAGTTAGTCCCTATTTTAGTCCCATTGTATCTATCTCATTTTTTTGCATCAGCTTATGTCTATTCACAAATTATAGTTCTCTTGGCTAGGTTCTTTAATACATCCTCATACAAGATCCCTTGTCATTAAAGTGTTTTCCTAAAGGTTATAATTGCTCATCTCATCATAGTTCTTGATACTATTGATAGGTCCTTGCAAAATGCATCCTTCCTCTCATTTGATCTTGGTCCATCAATATCTGGTCTTACCAATCTCTTTATAAAACAATCACATTTTTCATGGATTTATATTTTGTTTCAATTTATTTTCTTTTTAGGATTTCGAGTTTGGTTCTTAAAGTATCTTTGCCAAGCAATTTACTTGTTCCCTCCTCAAAGTTACCATGATCTTTTATATCATGGTGTGCTATGAATGGGGCAATTCAATAGAAATATCTTGATAAGGTCTTTTGTCACTTTCTTTCCTGTTTGTGAGTCAATTGGAAATATCATTTTTGCATGGTGCACTTGAGAAATATCATTTTCTTGTGGCTTACCTAGTATCGTTTCCACTCTAATTCTTTTAGGATTCATGTATGTTGCTAGGGAAATCCTTGCGTGTTTGTTTTGAGTTAGTCCTATGTAATTTTGCTGACAAGGCCTTGATGTTCTTCATAACCTTGGTGAGTCTCCAATATTCCTATATCAAACTAAGCGCTCAATAATATGGTGGTGCTCCCCTTAGGAGTATCCCATGCTCAAGCTTCAATATTTTCCACACACCTCTATCCCACTAATCCCATGGAAATACAAGCCATTTTTTAGAATCCCTCAAAATCTAAAAGAATCAATTGATCCAAGTAATCCTATCCAACATCACCAATAAAATCAGTCCTATAATCATCCAAAAATAAGAGGTTTAGTCCCAACAATATCCAAAGTTTCCACAACCCCCCTTCATCCCCCAAATCATATATCAAGGGTTCATTTTCAAATCTAATCACCCCCTCCCCCCACAACCCAACCTCTTAACCCATGGTTAAAATTGTAAAAGTAGTTTCTCTTTTTCTCGTACTCCCACTTTGAGCATATGATTCCCTTTTGGCCATCTCTTAGCCAACCTAAGTCCTCCTTCTGCCCTAGTTTTTCACACTTTTCAACAAGCAGTCATCTTCTCTCCCCACCACCTTCTCAAGGGAGCATCACACAGTCTAGCCTCTACTCTTTCTTTTCAAGGTTGGAGAAAACTTGTTGCTTTAAAAATTTTCTTTGCATCATCTATCTTCAAACTTCTTCAAAATAGTGTTGTCTCGACACTATGTAAAAGAGGGGCAAAATGTAGACACCTAAATCTGATTACATCATTTAAGTAATCCTATTTTAAGGCATTATTGATTAATTATTTAATATTTAATTAATTTAATGTCATCCCCTAGTTAATTAATTAATTTAACTTACTGTAGTCCAATTGATAAAATTAAATGATTACGAAAAGTCTAATTATCAATTAAATCCCTATTGTTATATTAAACTCAATAAATTCATAATATCTATTTAATCTAATTCCAATTTTGCCTTTGATTAAATAAATCTTTTTAATCAAATCCTCAAACCCTAACTAACCCTTGAACCAATCCTAAATCCCTAGTTCTAATTCAACCCAACCCATTCACCCATACTAACCCATTTAATTAACCAACCCATTTGTATTCATTTAAGATGCTACTTGTTTTATAATCCCCCCTCTAATCAAAGCCTAATACTCATCCTAATCATGTGCACAATTTTAATCATGGATTAAGAATTCCGAAGCCAAGCCAAAGTCAAACCTACCATCCCATCTCTTACATCTCTTTTACATCCCCACTAACATGCATTAAATGCTCTTATAGAGACTTAATGACCCCTTACACATCCCTTACACTCCCTTACATTCCACTTACTCAATACACCCCCCAAATAACTCTTTTTTCCCCACTTTCCTTTTATTTTTCTCGTCCTCTCACATCCTCTCTCCTTGTGACATTTTTCACAAGGCTATGGATTTGAGAAAGCATAATCCATGTGCTTCCCTCTCCTTGCAATCTTACCCTCCCTCACCCTTCCTTGATCTTTGCATCTTGACCATCTATTTTCATCTCCCTTGGCCTATAAATGAAACCCTCTCCCTTCATAATCCATATCCACTCTTTATGCTAAATTTATAATACCCTTATGAAGAACAAAATCATGAATTACATCCTTACCATGCTAAAATTCACACCCATCTCACACTTCCATTTACCATCCATTAAAGGATTGAGGTACACTTGAGCACACATCTCCATCACCTAGAAAATATTTCTTCATCTTGGAGCTATTTGGAGGAGCGAGGTTTGCACTTTTAGTTTGTTTGTTCTTGGTTTCATGTTGAAGATCTTCTCATAGGTGTTAACCTTATTTCTTTTGTTGAATGCTTTGTCTGACCTTGGTATTCCATTGACAATAATAGTCATAGGTGATACATATAATACTGAAGCTATTTGGATAGTGGGCTCATCTATCTTCCTTTCAACTCCTAATAGGGTTGGCACAACTCTTAACTAGATTAGGATCTCTTAATATTAAGGGATTCGAATTATCCTAACATGGACTCATATATATTTGATGGTATTTCATTGAATCTTAATAGGGTCCATCCTTTTACAAGGAACTTTTATATTAGTACATCATCTTGTGGGACTTGGCTACCATCCCCATTGTGGATTTCCCTTTGATCAAGGGTTTTCCTAGTTAGTAGATCTAGTGTTATTGCATATGGTTATCTTTCTATGGTTTTTTCATCTACTATTTACATGTTTCAAAATCAAAAAGGATATTGAGATTTGTTATAATTACATAATTGATTCACTTTCCTTCTCAATTATCTTGGTGGATTTTACGTTCTAATACATTAGTCAGGCAATCGTCCCCCCTTGAAAGCCTAGTTGTTCCTCTCTTTTTGAACTCCCCAACAAATACATAGTGGGCCATTTTCCAGAGTAATATGATCAAATGGTTGAAGAAAGGGGAATCCTAGCTTAGGATAAATTGTTGCCATCCATTTAAAAAAAATAAATAAATAGAGAATTTATGGAGGACCAACACCCAAACTTCTCTAGAAAATGGACAATATATAAATATGTGATGAATATCCCCCTCCTCCACTTTGTACAAATAAAATTTGTTTGGAATTTGAAATCCCCTTTCCTTAATTTATTGATAATAAGTATCTTTCCATGCAAGGAAGTCCATAAATAAAAGTTCATTTTAGGGATCAATTGGCCATTCCAAACATTCTTCCACCTCTAGGGGGTTACATCCTTCTTTAAAAAGTAGGTAAGAATATTTATCTATGAATTTCCTAGAAGCATGTTTTTCCCAAAAAAAGTTTCCCTCTTCAAATAATTACATAATTTTATTCTTGTGTAAGCTACTTTGCAACTCCCTAGCAAGCAATTCTAGGTTATAGGGTATCATTTCATTAATAAATTTCCTCCACTTTCTTCCTAGAGTAAAATATCCAATAACTTTCTCCCCAAAATTTAATTTCAAGATATCTATGAACTGAATTTTTTTATCTCATCATTAATGACTTATCCCCAAGCTAACTATCTTTCCAGAATCTTACACTATTTGTTGATCTCATATTGGTTCTGACATATGAGTGACAATACACTTAAGTCATTTACAAGACATAACTTAGTTCATGTCAAGCATAAAGTTTTTCAATAATGTATGTTGAGCAACATATATAGTATGTGTTGAGTAACTAGTTAGTGCCGAGTCACTCAAGTGCCAAGCAAATAATATTTGCCAAGCTATTCAGATGCCGAGTGATCAATGGATGCCAAGTCATTCAAAGGTTGAGTTACAACATTGAAGATACATTGGATGCTGAGAATCATAGACTTCAAGTGCTAAGTAAAATATTTTTGTACATAGTAGTTTGTAATGGCACAAACTTCTATGTAGCTAACTTAAGCATTGTTTGTTATTCTAGATGATAAGAATGAGTCTACATTGAGTATCCCTATGTAGTACATGCAACCAATCAAATAAAGGGATGAATTAAGTGATGAAATGGGTGAATCAAAATCATTTATTCATACCTAACCCTATGTCACTGAGGTCTTCTTAAGGAAGGGAAACCCTAAAATATTATATGAGTGAAGAGAGAAGTTTGCATGCACAAACAAAGAATTCATGGTGACTAAGGAGTTTTGATCAAGTTATGAATTGCAAAATTAGTTAGAGGAGAATAGAGGAAAGGAGTTAAAGGATAGAAGTGATACATCTGATCAGAGAGGATCAAAGATACATGCAAAGAGGTGATCTATTACCTAGCAATAGAGTGCTAACCAAAGGATCAAAGTTGAGACATTCTTACAGGTGAATCAATAAAAATTTCTTAATAGAGTAGTCCTAATAGGCTGCTCACTAGTACATTTCCCCCTAATTTTTGACCTAAATTTTTGACCAATGTAAATATTGGCCTATGAATGCTTTTTTATTTTCCCTAATTTGGTCAAAATTTTGACCAAATTAGGGTTTCCCAATTTGGTTGAAATCTCTACCAAATTGGGTATAATAATATAGGATGGGTAAAACAAAGCAAATCAGGTTTTTCTTTTGGCACCACATTCATGGATTTTTGTTCACTGAGCTAATCTCTAGAACTGCCGTCTCTCATCCCAACCAGTGCAGATTGGCTCCCTGCCTAGTTTCCTTCATCACTCTTCAAAGAAAATATGAACATTCTTGTGTCTTTTATTTGGTGGAAAAAGTAAACAAGATATGCATTTATTGATATATTTTTAGCATCTTGTATAGCTTTAAGTGGTTATATATTGTTATTACCATACATGTGAAAATGAAAATCTAGCACAAGAAGCATGCCCAATGTAATAGAGCTATCTATAACTCTTAAACCTTTCAATAGCAATCTTTCTCAGAGACACATATATTTATATATACACTCACTTGGTCAAGCCACTCCATAAACACATTGTCCCACCTTTCAATAGCTTCATACTCAGTTCATAAATCTAAGTTTGGTCATTCTTGTTACAAAGATGGAATCTAACAAGACCATGTTTTGGTCGATGATGGGTCTCATGTCCCTTCAAACTAGAACTCTACCTAACCTCCTAAGAGATCTTTACAAGCTGTTGCAAAGATTCCCAAGTATAACAGTTTGTTAGTGATGTGGAACAATCTATATAACTTCCATAAATACTGAAAATCATATAACACCTTGGATGATTTCAAAATATCTCCCCTATGAAGAAAAGACATCCACATAGAGAATCAAACCAAAGAAGATGGCATGGATGAAATGTTCATGAATAATTGTTAACTAAAAGAGGTTTATTTTGTTGAATTGATAGTGCCTGGGGTGTGGCAAGCTACAAGTCTTGAAGTGGGTTTGCTTTCAAAGTGAATTGAAGAAAAAAAATACTGTTTCAATCTTGATGCAGTAATCTTGGAAACATTGGACAGAAAAACATTGACATTATTTGTTCCAAGTTTAGAGGTAGTGTAGTCAATCATGGACTCTAGTGAGGTTATGCTTGGTTGAAGGAGCTATGAAATCTTGTGAGAAACACCATCAACCATTAACAGAAAGGGAAATTCTATGGGAAATCTTATGAGATACACCATCAACCATTAAAAAATTCTAGGTTCTTTTCTTGAAATTTATCTTTATCAAACTACTGTAAAAAGACCTAATTTTATTTCCTCTTACACTGAAGCCTATACTATAATAATAAAATCAGTGGATAGTTCCTCTCAAGATGAATACATATTTTCTTTTTCTTTTGGACTGAGCTACAATCTTTTTGCATGAAACTCATTAGCTTCCTATGCGCCCAATGCCAAATTTAATCTATTTCTTCTCTAGCCAACAATATTGAGTTGCACTTTTCAGATACATCTTAGATCTTGTTCTTTGCAATATAGGAATTAAGGTGTAAATATGGTAGAATCCAAAGCTTATCCTTGAGATGATGCCATTAGTAGTTTTTTAAAATATTGATCATGTTTTTAAAAAAAAAAAAATTCTTGTCTAACATCTATGTTGCCTTCAAAAATTTATCTATTGAATCCATATTTCACATGGATTGGAGCTCTTTCTCAAGCTTGAAAAAAATCAAACAATACTTCTATAAGCCTACCATCTCTTGTCTTAAACTCTTAGCTGGCGATATCATAGAAATAAAACTAATATTTCAAAATGACTCCCTTTCATTTTCATTGGTCTCCCCACAACTTGGTTGGAGCTATTAACCTTGGAATGTTGGGAGTAAAACTATTAAATTTTTACCTTATGATGATGTTTTTCTTGCTGATTATATTTGGTGAAAGAGATGCTGTGGTGTTTTCTCTTAGTTCCATACTTCAAAAAAACCTATGAAAATTTATCATTAGGAGATGTAAGGTGTTGGGTGATGCGACGTGCTCCCCTGCCCACAGGTGGTTAATTATTTGGTGTTCCATGTTCACTAATAGTCATGGCTTTTGGTGCAATGGCAAATGGACCCTACAATTGGTATCAGAGCCTAGTTTTGGCCTGGTCATGGGTTCAAATCTCCCCGGTGCCTTCCCGACCCGCGTAAGCACCTGATATGCACGTCGAGGGGGAGATTGTTGGGTGATGCGACGTGCTCCCCTGCCCACAGGTGGTTAATTATGTGGTGTTCCATGTTCACTAATAGTCATGGCTTTTGGTGCAACGGTAAATGGGCCCAACAATAGGGAAATTTGATGTTTATTTGTTTCATTTTCTTAATAATTCTGCCTAAAGAAATTTGATGTTTATTTGTTTCAAGTGCCATAAAGTTTTGAAAAGGTAATACTGAAATTTTAATAACAGAAATCACTTGAAATTATTTCCTTCACTAATCAAATTATATTCTTCAACATCATTTCTACTTGAAGCCAACTATAAAAGTAGAAAACAAATGTGTTGTGATGATAAGAAAACCCTACTATAAAGAAATATAGGTTATGAAGCCTTTGCAACTATCTTCATTTTTTTCATCCACAGTTAAATTTTTCTTTTAAGCTCTTTCTCAAGGCCTTCGTTGTTGGTTGATTATTTTTTATTTTACATTACCTAGATCATAGTATCTATATGCATCTATATTGTTCTTGTAAATATTGAATGTCATCTACCAGTACAAGATTTTTTATAAGATAATGTGATTATATTCAAATATAGGATTATATAATATATTTCAATCTTAAAATTAATGCTCATTCTACTTGTTACAATAATGAATTTCCCCTAATCCAACAAGTAATTAATAGCATGACTTACATAAAATTGTCAACAAGCCTAGTTGAGAGAATTGACCAAAACTTGGCACCTCAAACTAGTTCAAACTCAATTAGTTTGCTAGGTACATGATATGTTGTAGGAAACTTGTTAGTTTGTAAAAGACTCGTCTTATAATTCACATTTCAAACATAATATAGGCTAGATGGCTGTTAGGAATAAAATCATCTCATTAGTTTCAACTATCTAAAAGTATCTACATTTTCTTTCCAATTCACCATAAAAAACATAAGGAACTACATGAAATAAATGACTTTCCAATTAGGAAAGAGGCAGAGGGTGAAATTGAGCAATGGATTTTCTAATTATCACCATCCTCCCCATACTAACAAATTCTTATAGATAGCATTATTTGAAAGATTATCAACTAAAAGGAAACCATAATGGTGAACCAATCAGCCCAAGATGTTGCATACAAATTCAAAAGGAAATTGAAACCATTTTTTATTTTTCTTGCGACAATATTTTTATCTTTTTTCCATTGAACCTAATTATGTAATTATTATTCTACTAAGTTACTAGAAAGAAACTTGCAGTAGCCTTGTTGCTTACATATTGATCTAGAGTCAGACCATGTATATGAATAATTCCACAATTTTTTATATGTACAAGTAATGGATGGGACTATGTTGTGTCCACTTAGATAGAGTTGTATTCATAATACAATATGTAGATTACCCAGATAGACACAATCATATGGAGATATTTTTTTCCTATATAGTCATGATCAGTTATATATTCTCTATATAGATAGAGAATACATTTTAGTAATCATATAATGTTTTTTTCTTGTTAGTTATTAAAATAATGATCATGATAGAGAATACATTTTGGTAGTTATATAATGTTCTTTCATTGATAGTAATATAAATGCATTCAATTATATATTTGTTTTTGGTGCATATCAGGACATGTGGCATCTATTGTCTAGGTGTTGTTAAAGATAGGTTTTTCTATTTTCCTAGAATAGAGTGTTAGCTCTTCCTGCCCTTGATGAGAATCATCCACCAGTGCTAGTTTCAAAACATGGATCAACCTTCCATTGTGTCTATATATACTAACCACAAGGACCTAACAGAGATGCATCTACCTTGAGTGGGGTTAACATTGCACTTTCCTTAGACAACTAATTTATTCCAAGGTGCTAGACTTAGATTTAATACTCAAGTTTGACAAAATCTCATCACAAGGCATTACATCTTCATTTCTATCTTTATCCAATATCAAAATAATTCATTCCATAGTGTTAGGCTTAGATTAAACACTCAAGTTTGACAAAAGCTCATCATGAGGCATTAAATATTCAATTCTATCTTTATCTAACAGTGGACCTTTTCAACCAACTTAGCTTCCTCATGATCATCATGGTTTTCAATTTAGCAGCTCATACTTCTTGAGTCCTTATGGTCATCTTATATGGGTTTGACCTGTTTGTTAAGACAACTGTATAAACTATCATCATAGTCATATATGTTTATTAAAATTTTCATCTTCTTAGATTGTTGGTCACTTTCCTTACTTCACTATCACATGTTGTCAAGCATGTTAACTATCCTTCAACTGACCTATTGATAAAATGAGTGAGATAAATCTAAAGTCACATAGACTTGTGTTTTGGAGGAGTAAGTAAATAACATAACACGAAGTAGAAACCATACCATATAATACAAATGAATTGAAGATAAATAAATGACCATTTGTATATGGCATCAAAAAAATTCTATAACCATGTGTCATAGGAAAATGCATTGCATCAATCCAACATGACCAACATATGATCATAACTAATGTTATATAATTCCATCTTCAAAGTTCAGAAAATCCAAAAGTCAAGATTTTGGAGTCAATCATTCCTTGAATTGTACACTTATCCAAAATTGAAATATGCTAGAGGACTTTGGAGTTAAACTCAAACTTTGAAGCATTGCTTGCAAATGGGATATGAAGAGAATTTCAATAGTAGTTAAATGTTACAACAGTCATTGCAAGATATGACTTGCCCAATCTATCAAAATCAGATTGTCTACATTACTCTTGCCCAATTTGTCAAAATGACTTGGTTGGCGACCTTTGAGGAATATTTCTTTTGTTCTTCCCTTATCTCTTAGCTTTAGACTTTGTACCAACCATTACAAGTACAAGCTTGCTTGGGAAATGCCCCACAATAATCTTCTCATTTTCCCTACAGTGATAGCAACACCCTCCACCTCTCCTAGGCATTTCTCTATGTGGTTCATCATATTAATTGGATTCATATGTCGTTTATGCTTTCAATTTGGACCAAAATCTATGCCTTTTTGCATTCTTTTTGTGGTCTGCATATTACCAATAAAAATAAAAATGACAAACTTCCAATTAAGGGACTCACCTCTTCAAAGCTTTCCTACCTCTCTCAGGTAGACCATACAAATTTAGTGAAGGTAATTTGGATGACTTCTTATTAAGCTTACAGGGCTTGAAGTATATACATTCTAGCTTACAACTAAAAACCAAACAACAACAAAAAAACATTCAGTTTACAAGAACTTGTTTCTTTTCTTGAATTGGGGATCTCTCAATGTATAGAAGTGTGTCATTTTAATTTTTTTTTTCAATCTCTTATATGAAGAATAGTAGGTTTTTAAAGAAACAATAAACTAGCCAATTCATCCCATCCCACTACCATAACACATGAAACACACATGTGTAAAATTAGAAATTCATAATAGCTCATAAATGTATAGAGCTTCAAATCATATTCATGTAGGCTACGGTCAAATTAATCAGCCACATAATTTTCAAGGTTTGAAATGAGCATATTCGACTTTTGAATAAGGAATACTAAATCAACCACATGCTTTCCTACGATTCAAATTTAACTACATGAGTCAAACTCCTTGGTGTCAATGAGTTTGACCCAAAATCTATACAACTAACTTTTGATATAATTCAATACATTGTGAAAAAATATCATAGTAACCATATCATTCAAAAAACGTATGACATAACAAGTTTAGCTAATGTGTAAACAATGTTGTGCAAGCATATGCAACTTAATTAAATTTGACTATTCAATCTGGGAAATTGAATGCAAAAGCCACATAATTTTCAAAATGAACATATATGTAGAAACCTCAAATAGTAATATTCAAATAAACATGGAAGATAATATCAACCACATCTTTTTCTAAAAAATAAAAATATATTCAATCATTAAAACTTAACAATTTTAAAATAATTATATGTTATATATTTCGATCTGAAAAATATGACAAACAATTGCCCAACATCTAAAAGTATGCAATCGATCCAAAATTATATGCTTTAACATATATGTACCATGTTGCATACCAACAATATAAAAGCTACTAAAGCCTTGGAAACTTTATTTGAATGTAATCTACTCACTCCTCTTCACACTACACAGTTTGTCAGATGCCTAACAAAAACTCCTTAAGCAATAAGCCACTAAAATACATTTCAACAGAATCCTCTTTTAGGAGCTTCACTATAGAAGAAGTCCATTGTTCCTACCAAAACAAAGAGATCAGAAATTCCAAAAACAAAATATTGAATCCCAACTAGAATACACTCATTGGAATAAGTGGCATAACTACTAGTATTGTATCTATCATTCCATTCTCTTTTTCTACATGTTTTCTCTTCACTTCCATAATAGCAACAATACTCATTAATATCACAACCAATACAAGTCCAACTCATATTCTTTGCAAGTGTGTTATCCCTGCTTCATGCCTAGTGAATCTTCTTACAATTGGAACAAATATTCTATTGTATATTGGAGTAAGAATGAATAGAAATAGTAAAGGAATTATTGATAAAGGAGTTGCTGGGATTTTGAAATGCTCTCCCATGCTTTGATCCATTATCAAACCTTGAGACAAATAAAATATTTGGAGTTGTGATAGATCTGTACTCAATAGTATTGTGCTTGCAAAAATGGATGCCCTTCGAATAAGAATTTTGGCTTCTTCTACTTGGGTCACCGTGCATATTCTCCACCCCATTTTCAAATTGAGAAAAATCCTCCCTTAATATTGCTGCTTTGTCAAAGAATCTGTTAAACAAATTTAAATAAATGAACATAGTTAGCATTTTTATCCTCTGTTACACAATTTATGTAAGATGTTTAATAATAGCCCTAAAAAGTGCTGAAGATTATGTACATGAACTGGTTTGTATGTACAAGTCTCTTGGTAAGGATATTTTCTTCCTTATCATGTACTTCATATAAATCATTTGGATTCTATGGAGTTCTTAGCTTATTGCTTAAGTAGTATTCTAAACTATCTAAACTATTCTCTTGATTTATCTAAATGTACAAGGCAACACAAGTAATGTATGCATATGTTGCTTGGACTGTATTTTCTTTATATCATTTTCTTCTTAAATTAATCATGATTTTGAATTTTGTTTTTTTTGTATAAAGAGCTATGATATTACTATTGTATTTTAAATGGGAAATACAAGAGGCTTGGGGTAGTCTAAGAAAAGTCTAAGGTTGTTAAAGGTAGTGTGGAAGATGGATCCAATATTATGATCATTGTGGGATCTGAAGAGAAAATGAATAGAATAATGTGGCTGTGGTAGAGCATATGCTCAACTATTAGTATCCATGTCTATTTTGTTTTTGTTTTGTTTATTGTGTCTGTGTGTTTTTCTGTTTCTATGGGCAGTAATACCTTTCATTAGATGTCTCATTTGAATAAAAAACATACATTTCTTTATCAACATTTTTTTAGATCCTCCTGATGTAATTTCTATGGTAGGGTACCTAGTTCTAATATTTTGTGCACCACTTTTGACTTAGTTTATTTGAATTGCATAGTTTAAAATTAGTTTTCATAAATGCCCACCATTGCTTATTATGTATTACAAATATTGACCTATATGCTTTATTGTAATTTATTATAAGCATCCATAAGTACAAGATACTTTAACTCCTTCTAAGAATTAACACGCTATCACTTTATTTCTCCTTAATAAGGAATACAAATCATTACCTACAGAAGTTTCTTTTATAGGCCTCGTTGTCCTTTGTAGGGAATACTTATTCAATCATTTGGTTTTAAAGGCCATGGTGGTAGTGATGGGCTGCATGGATATGTACCATCATTGGATAAGGTTGTTGAAGGCATGATATGCATAAACAAGTTCCCATATTTGTTGGAATTACAATAGGAAAGGTAAACTTCTAAGGGTGGCGGGGGGGTGGGGGGTGGGGGTTGAATCAGTAGCTTACACTAGGACTCAAACAACTTTCACCACACATCCATGTCATGCATTTGATGAATAAATTGAAATAATATATAAAGCATGCAAAAATATAAGCAATCACACACATATGACTATCCAGAAACCCTCCAATGAGAAGGTAAAACTGGGGTAGGGATGACACCCACAAATCTTTACTACTATAGAAATAAAGTGTATCTAATGAAGGTTACAATGTTTTGACCATGAAACATGATCTACCCTATAAAATTTTTGCCCTGTTAAAGGCTTAAAAAGGCTATTAGGTCTCACCTTGTTAGAGGATTTCAAAACCTTATTAGAAATGTGCTTGGTTAAAGGACTTTAACTCACAACTAGGTAAGCACCCTATTAAAGGATTTCATATAGCCTGTTAGGACTACTCTGTTAAGAGATTTTGACTGAAATCACCTATCAAAATGTCTCAGCATTAATCCTATGGTTAGCACTTGATTGCCTGATAATATATCACCTCTAAACTAATGTATCTTCAATCCTTCTTGATCAAATGTCTCTTATCTATATCCTTTTCTTTCCTTTGTTCTAATATAACTAATTCTTCAATGCAATCTCTATTCATAACTTCTAAGCCACCATGAATGCTCTATTTTTTCATGCCAAATATTCTCTTTGCTACTTCAAAATTCATAGAAAGTTTAGGGTTTGTCCTCCTTAAGAAGGATTTGGTAACTTAGGGTTAGGTATAAATCTATGGCTAAGATTCATCCATTTTCTGCTTCATCCCTCCCATTTTTTGATTAGCTGCATGTAATTGCATAGGGAATCCAACTAGAGGTTCATCCTTATCTTCAAAATATCAAAATTCAATCTTAGGTCAGCTAAAAATGGTTTACATAGTTGTTTGTGCCTTTATAAAAAAATATATCAAAATTGTTTCACTCAGCATTTGAAGTATTTGATGTTTGACATGCACTAATCTTTATATTGTGACTTGGCATCTGTAATGCTCAGCATCCACTATTTACTTGGCTCTTGAATCACTTGGCATATAATTTTCTTGGCACTTGAGTGACTCAGTACATGAGTGGCTCGACACTCACTATGACTCGACATGCTGATAATATTCATGTTGTGCTCGACATGTACTACTTGTTTGACATGAACTAAGTAAATAAGTTAAGTGTGTTGACACTCACTTGTCAAAACTAATCTGAGATCAAAAATCTCCCCCTCTAATGCGAGTGTCAAAAACACTTGAGTATATATTAATATCCTTAATTTCACGAGGATAACATATCTTAACTCATCTTATATATAAAACTTCAAAATGTCAAAATTTTGTAATAACTTGTATAATTTGATAACTCCCCCTGAGTTGATATGTCTATACTATATCCAAAATCTGGTACTCTTGCTCTTTGACTTAATGCTGAGTAATTTTCTATTCCCTTAGCTTGGTTTGTCTCTACTTTTTCCTTTGCCTTACTTCTATTTCCCCCTTTGCTTACTTTCCGATTTCATTATCCTTATATCTCTCCAAAATTCTCCAAAATTCTTATTCCTCCCCTAAATATTTGTTCCCCTTTATCTTATTCTCCCCCTTTTTGACACTTATGTCAATGGGCTATACACTTATAGTGTGTTTTCCCAGAAAAGATTTATGGACCTCCAATATCATCTTGAGAGCTGCATCCCAGTTCTCACATGCTACATCCAATGACTTGATTTGGATTTCTAGCTTGATAGGAAGGTGAACTAGACCATCTAGTGTAGAAAGATTTGGGTCTTTCTTCATTAGGGTTTCAACATAGCCTAGATCCTTATGCAAAATTTCCATATGGAGGGTGACAGTTGCCTAGATGCTAGTCAGTTTGGTTCTTATGTTAGCCTCATCTGCTGTCAATATAGCTAACCAACTCTAAGTTTGAAGCAATGTCCTAAAATGCTTCTCACTCTGAGCTAGATTCATAGGTATTTTAGCACCTAATGAAGTAATTTGTCTTTCAAAGCTCAAGATGTGACTTTTGGTCTCTTGGGTGAAGAGTGAGGGATTGCACAATTTAGTATATAATGAGAATATGTTCTCAAGTGCCTTCTTTACATCCTCAACCTTGATCACTAATGCAACTTGTGTTAGTGCTATATCACCTAATATCTTTTCATTGACTTTTCTTTGAAACTTCTTTTCTGACCATTCAAGTAATTTGGCATTTGTATCCAGGTTTTCACTACTGAACTTTTCCACTATGTCTGTCAGCTATTCCATTAGTGACTTTTTCTCATCAAGAGTTGATAGACTGAATGCATCTAAAAGGATATCTTTAATATCTTCTAGTGCCTACTTGTGCTTGTGCTACCTTCTAAGTATTTCTTGATGCTTCTTCCTTGCTAGGGCTTGTTGTAGTATGTCCATTTGTTCTATGGTTATTGTATCATAGTCATACTTGGGAAAAAGGATTTCTTCATCAAGACTCACATCTCCATACTATATGACTTCTTCTACCTTTGATGAACTCAGGCTTGACATTGAGATCTATAATGGAGTTGCATCTATGCTTGGCTTCTGACGAGTGTGTGTGGAAGGAGTTTTAGATGCTAGTAAGGTTACCAGGGCTTGGATAGCTATTTGCTCCTTCATTTTGGGTGTCTATTCTGTCTCTTTAGGCTTGCATTGTTCTATCACAATGACTTCACTTGCACCTTGATTTTGTGTTGTAGGTGCAGATAAGCCTATCTGACCTATTTCTTGTTGTTTTATAGTAGAACCTTGTGTTTCCACTATGTTCTTTTCTACTGTATTAACCTTGGCAATTGTATCAACTGTGGTAGATGTATCTTTTGGTGTTTGGACCAAAGGTTGTACATTAGTAGCTAAAGGGATGATAGAAGGTGGTTCTTGTGGATTCACCTTTTCCCTTGCAGTATCAATCACTATCTTTTATAGTTCATCCATACTTACAAACATAGGATTAACACATAATTATGCCTACAATGTAGTTTGATCAAGTATCTTCTTCAAATCATCCTTTGTAAGGGGATTGATGTTCTGAGCTGATAGATCAAAAAAATCATTGACAGTTACTATTTTAGTAGTTTCACTTGTGTCATGTTGAGGACTGACACTCAAAAATTATGTGTCTTGCACACTCTGTTCTTCTTGCTGCTACTCTGGCTCAGCTGTTGCCTTTTTATCTATGTTTATTTTAGTTCCTCCCTCAACAGTTTCATTATGATCATCTTCTTCATCATCCTTCACTTCAATGGGTTCAAGTTCTCCTTCCTTCATTATAGTCAACCCATAAGTGAGTCTCTATATTTGTGAGGACTTCTTGACTATGTCCTCAATATTGTTTTGTAAAATGCCGAAGCCTTTGTATTTAGGTGTAAACCTAATTACATACTTCTTTACAACCTTAGCAATTTGTGCCTTAGTTAGTTCAGGAATTACTTGGGCTAGTGTAGTCTCCCTAATTTATCTATCCAAGTTTAGACAATAGTGCCATTTTTGCTCAAATATGTCATATAAACTCTTTGGCATTGAGTTGGCAATCTCTAGTGGAGTTGTCTTGAATTTTTCCATCATAGCATATATGGCTTCTTTCACTTGATTTTTCTCCAATTTACCCAAATTATCAAAATCAAAACATGTGAAAATTATGATAAGTCTACACTATTCTTAACATTTTTACATAGATTTTCAAGGTCTGAAAGAGGATTATGACTTACCACCTTAAATTGCCTAATGTCATTTGACTTTGTTTTCTCTTCATCAGACTCAACTTGTGCCACATACTTCCTTCTTGGCCTTTTTGACACTTGACCTCCTTGTTCTACTATTTTGATCTTTTCTTTAGCCTTTTGAGCTATTGTACATGTACTAGCCCTTGTAGTAGTTTAAATGGGCTTGGTCTGACTTAGCTTAGTTACCTTTTATCTTTAGTCACTAGTTGGACTTTGGCCTTCCTCTTCTTTGGCTCAATAGGAGTAGGTGTTTCCTCAGCTTCTTCTCCCTCGGCACCTTTAGTTGTTTTAGTCTCCTCCTCTTCTGGCTGATCTTCACTAATACCTTGTGTTAATACAAGAGGTGCTTGTGCTTGGGTTTCTTCTTCCTCTTTATCCTCATCTTCTTCTTATTCTTCCTCCTCAAAACCCTCTCCAAATTTAGCTTTCAACTTCTTCACTATCTTCTCCTTTTTCTTTATGGTAGAGGCAATCTTAAATTCCATTGTAATTTTGTATTTTACCATTTCATAATTGCCAAATATCTTTGTACCTTTATCTACCTCTTCTGATAGTAAAGTAGTAATGACGATAGAGGCTTCATCCACATTTATTTAATAATCTAAGGGTCTCAACCATCTCACTCTTGGTGTAGTAGCTTATACAAAAGTGTAGTCACCATCCATAAGGAAACACACATCATCATAATGTTTCTTTGCTGGTGACACTGGTATTCTAAACCTTTTCTTCATTGACTATTTGAAATCTTCAAAGTAGCTAGTCATTACAAATTCAAATTTCTCACCTAGCTATTCAATGTATTCACCAATCTACAGTGCTACTGACCTGTTGGTTTTCCATGCAACTATTTCAAATGTTGGAAAGGTATTTTTGACATAAAAGAATATGAATATTAATATGGAACCAAATTTACATTATGCACTTTTTTTTCTTTTTCTAATTGCTCCAAGGTTCTCCATCAATTGTTGCAATTATAGCTCTACTAGATCATATGTATGATCCTTCTTAACAACTTTATCTCCAACATCCATAGCTATACATGGCACACTATTCAATCTACTAGATTGAAAAAACTTGTGTGATATAACCCTTATAGAAAATTCTATTAGAGGATCAGTGATTATGTTAATTGTCATGCCTCTCTTATCCTTGACAGCTCTAATATTTTTCTCAATTACCTCCTTTGAGTCACTTCTCAGTGCGTTAGGCCAATCTAAGGTTGGGTAACCAGTAACCCTATGAATTATCCTTTTTGTTATCTTGATAGGTCCATTTTCTAGCCATAATGAACCATCATGAATTTAGCTAAGCACTATCCTAATCCATTTTATCTTGAATACATTTGGAAAATCTAAGGCTCATGTTAATCCTTTCCTTTCAACAATTTTGAATTCTTCTTTCAAAACACCATTATCACAAAGTCTGTTACATGCTCCCTAATAGCCATATCACCAATGCTTCCTATCTTACAGTTGTAGCATTTTCTTACATCTTGCACCATTATCAAATTTGGTGGAATCATCTATAATGCACCAATAGGTTTTTGTTTATAAGCAATATTACGAATAATTTTGAAAATTGGTTGCTTACCTTTGTTACTCACTAATTGAACATTCAAAATTTCCTTTCCTTCTACATTCTTCAAACTCAATACCATAATGAGAAACTAGGGTTTAGAAAATTTTAAACAGTGTAGCTTGACTCTTGATAAATACCTTTTAAAATTTGATGAAATGATGTAGGATTGCTGCTAAAATCTTCTGCAACTACTTTTGATGGATTTCTAGATCACCTTTTTCTTTGCTCACTCTTTCTCAAATTTGAAATGATGAAAAATGAGCTAAAATAATCAATACCCTTTGAAAACCTTACAATTAATGCTAAGTGCTTACATAGCTGTAAGCTTGGAATAAACCAATTTCAGGCTCACTCATCAACCATTAACATTTGCATCACTCAGAAACCATTACGAGTTCAACATCAACTTAGCTAATCTATTAGCTCAATATCTTCTAGCATTCTACTTAGCACATATAGGAAACTTTTCATATTTAGCAGTAACATGAAAAAGTTAAAGATTTATCTTGGATTTCTAACAATATCTTGCATCTTTGTTCATGCTAATGTAATCCTTTTAGTACTAAAACCTTTTGGAACTGATGTATGATATAACATTTGAATATCACTCCCACATACCTCTTGATTGCCTAGTTTGATGAGGTGTGATCACTTGACCCATTGGTTGAAGTGGTCCCTTCTCCATTTGATGTGATATAATAATCTTTCTTTATACCATGTCTTAGTCATCTCATCTCTGATGTGTTCAACATCTGCCTTGCCTTTTCCTTTATCAAATCCACAACTTGGTGCCTTTGACCTTGTTGGACAATATCTACTTATGTGACCAGTCTTTAAATAGATGAAACATGTGGTTTGGCTTAACCACCTTTGGTAATTATTATTTAAGTGTGTCCTTATACAATTCTTAGGAACATGTCCATATTCTTGACAAAAATGATGACTATATCTTGTGTTATATTCCTAGTTATAAGAGTTGCCATTGTTCCTTACTTTTATTTTCCTATTTGATGACCAAATGGGTTTAGATCTACATTCAAAAGCTCTATGTCCATATTTCTAATAGTTATAACAATATCCTTCAAATATCTATGTATGCATGGTCTTGGTTCTACATTTATGTGCTTGATGACCTTACTTTTTGCACTTATGGTAGTGAACCATGTACTTAGGCTTGATATCTTGGTTTATAGTCTTACTTCTAAACACATTAGAAATACATCCTTTCTTACCACAATTATGACAAGTAGGTTTGGAGATCTTACCTTTTTGTTCCTTTCTTCTGCACTTTTGGATAATTCTCCTTCTTCACTACTTGTGAATCCTAGTCTAGATGTATCCTTATTAGATCTAGGGGATCTCAATAATTGCTCAAAGTATTTGATGGCTTCATTTGGCTTGTTGAAACTTTTAGAAAATTCCTTTTCCCTCTTTAAGAAACACTACAATTGCTCATTCTACAATTTTAATGTAGTTATCTCAATGTCTTTGACATTCAATTTATAGTTGGCATTCATCATTTTACTTAGAATATCCAATTGCATGCTGGAAATCTTGGCTAACTCTATTGACTTCTCCTCCAATCTATTTCTTAGAGTTCTTTTGTCTTCTTCAATCATGGCTTTTTCTTCCATATCTTTCTTCTTTTGTTCAATCACCTCACATAGAAATATGGCTTGTGATTCTTGCTCTAACTTGAGATTTCTAATTTCCTTAGCTTGGACTCTGTTCTTTTCCGTAAGATTTGCAACTATTGGATCAAATTCATTGAAATCACCATCCAAAAATAGCTTGGTAGTGTCAATCTCTTTGTATTGTGTGTCATTCTTGCAATAGCAATTTCTTTCCTTCTCTTCAAAGATTTCTTTAGTTCTTCTCTTGCTTCATCCAGTTGATGTAAAATGAGTTGTATCTCAATTGCCTTATTCTCAATAATCTTTCCCAACTTGTAGACTTCCATTTCAAGATCTTTCCTCAAAGTTGCAAAGCTTCTCTTTCATAGAACCTAGCTCTGATACCAATTGTTGGAATTATAATAGGAAAGGTAAACTTCTGAGAGGGGAGGGTGAATTAGTAGTTTACACTTGGACCCATAAACTTTCACCACACATCCATCTCATGCATTCAATGAATAAAATTAAATAACATGTAAAACATATACATCTAAAGCATGTAAAAATATAAGCAATCACACACATATGACACTAGATATGATTACCCAGAAACCCTCCAATGAGAAGGTAAAACTATGGTGGGGATGACACCCACAAATATTCACTATTACAGCAATAAAGTGTATCCAATGAAGGTTACAATAATTTTACCATGAAACACGATCTACCCTATGAAAGGTCTACCTTGTTAAAGACTTACAAAGACTGTTAGGTTTCACCTTGTTAGAGGATTTCAACACCCTATTAGAAGTGTGCCTAGTTAAAGAACTTTAACTCACAACTAAGTAAGAACCCTATTAAAGGATTTCATACAACCTATTAGGAATACTCTATTAAGATATTTTGACTGAAATTTCCTATTAAAATGTCTCAACATTGATCTTGCAATTAACACTTGATTACCTGATAATAGATCACCTCTAAATTGATGTATCTTTGATCCTTCTTGATCAGATGTCTCTTTTTTGTATCCTTTTCTTTCCTCTATTCTACTCTAACTGATTTTGCAATGCAATCTCACTTCATAACTTCTAAACCACCACGAATGTTCTTTTTGTTCATACAAACTATTCTTTTCACTCCTTCAACATTCATAGAAAGTTTAGGGTTTGTCCTCCTTAAGAAGACTTTCGTGACATAGGGTTAGGTATGAATCCCATTTTTTGATTGGCATCATGTAATTGCATAGGGAATCCAACTAGAGATTCATCCTTATCTTCAAAATATTGAAATTTAATCTTAAGTTGACTAAAAAATGATTTACATAGTGGTTTGTGCCTTCACAAACAAATATGTCAAAATTGTTTCACTCAGAATTTGAAGTCTTTGATGCTTGACATGCACTAATATTTATACTATGACTCAACATTTGTACTTCTTAAAATCCACTATTTACTCAGCTCCTAAATCACTCTACATGCACAATTTATTTGACACTTGAGTGACTCAACACATGAGTGGCTCAACACTCACTATGACTCGACATGCTCTACAATATTCTCGACATGTACTACTTGTTCGACATGAACTAAGTAAATTATTTAAGTGTGTTGACACCGAATTGTCAAAACCAATCTAAGATCAACAATATTTTTAATAAATATAGGAAGATATTATTGTAATTATGCAATAATATAATACACCACCTTATCCAATAGAAAATGTTTCTACAAAAAAGTAAGATCAAAGAACCTGGGAGTGCCATGCTTTTTCTTTGGCCACTCAATAGGAGGGGCAATTATCTTGAAGGTAGTATTATTTCCTTCTTGATTTAATGGCTCCAAATTATTAAGATCCTACTTGGAGAATTCCTTGACTGATGTGATTTTGATAAATAAGTTGGATTTACTAATTCTAGTTTTCAATCTTGAAGTAATTAAACACATTACTTTTGTACCTCTTGCCATTTATTTACTATGAATATCATTATTAAATGTTTCTAGCACCTACTCACCTTGAATTTTGTATAATACATGTTTGAAGGCAGTATTAGATGCTAATATCAAGAAAATGGTATGAGGAATTGTCACAACTTCTTCAGCACTACGTGTGTGGACTGCACATCCAATTTTTGTGGTAAGACACTAAATTTTGAACTAGATTTGTTTTTAAGAGCATCTACTCTATACTATACTATTCAAAGATGATTGAAGAAGTATGAAACTCATAACTAAGTACTATGATGTTAGGGGCATCTATCAATATAGGTTGGGGGATCAATATATTAATCTTGACACTTATATATAAATTGATTTCTAATTTTTAAGTCAACAATGATTGGACACTTCAAATTGAAAAAGTAGATGCAAAAGTTTTCTTGCCTACTAGGTGATCTCTCTATAAAATTGTTTTAATGTGTGATTCGTAGTTTATGGTTGATAGCAATGAAAAGAGAAGTTCTTTGTCAATGTTGCTACAGATTGTGGCCTCACTATTGTAGGATTCTATTATGTATGCTTTTCTCATAGTGATGGCTTGGTTAATGGTTTCTACTATGATCCATACAGAAGGTATGTAACTCTTCCATGGCTTCATTTTATGATTAAATCATTTCTTGGCTACTATTTAGTCACATTTAATAATCCATATTTTGAGAAATATTGAGCTAGCATGTTGACTGGTAAAATTTCAATCCATTCTAGAAGTTAGAGCTAAAGGCAACAAATGAAGGTCAAGCTAGTTATAGTTTTGCTTCACATGAGTTTCAATAAAAGATGTGTAACTTATTCAACATTTTTAATATATACAATAAAATGTGTTTTTAGTATGTTGGTGACATCTCGGTATCTTGGTATCAAACGATGATGCCATAGCCCATTAAGATGTTGGCCACTTCAAGATTGGGATCATTAAAGAAAAACACCTAATATGAATATATCTTATGTTTCACATTTAATCACACCTTTCCTTCATTAATTGTTAGTTAAGATTGCCAATGTATGCTAATCACCGCCTTATATGAAATGGTATCTTTCTTTAAGTTAATTGTGGCTTTTCCTCGAATAACTTATCAATGGATTAGCTGACCATAACAAGTCCTTGGGTGATAATTCTCCTTCAACATAAAAGGTAATTGACATGTTTTTCTAACTATTAATTTCTTCTAATATATAAAGTAGGCTCCCATCATAAGATATGGAGAAAATATTCCACCACCCCTTACACCCTCTTTGTTCACAAGAGCTGTTATTTAGATGATTAAATATTGATTATAACAAGCTTGAATTAGATTAGTGAGAGCCTGATCCCAAATATGTGTCTACTACTTATGGTTTCTTTTTTGTCGATTTCTCTTCTTTCCTTTGATGCCCTATGACAATTGATAGTCTATGAATATAAATCCTCTAAGAGGGGAAAAGACACATCCTTTTATGTGATTGAGACTTTCTTGAAGAGAGGTATCTCTTTAGATATTTAAGTTTTCAAGTAATTTTCCACTGAGAACAAGTTTAATGGTAGTTATCTAAATGGCTAATTACAATTCTTAGTAAACAATAATTACCATCCAAAGTGCTATGTCTTTAACATACCTCCATAACCATTATATTCCAAATATTCTAGTTTAAAGACATAAGTGCTCTCGTGCACCATTATTAGATATGATGTAACTTCTCCCACAATATATTCATGACACAAAAAACATGTGTCAAACTAACATTTGTAGATGTCTTAACCTTTACGATTGAATTGTTACCTAAGAATCATCATGTTAATGGAGATTAATTCCCATATGGAGATGGCTTAGGAATTGATTGGGCTTCATATGCTAACTTTTCCTTTGATCACTTTTTCCCATTTCCATCCTTGTTTTGGTACCATCTACCATATTAATCGATCTTTCTATGTTCTAAATGTATTTTATTAGGGATATCATTTAGATACTATTTGACATATATTTGTTGGAGATATTATGAAAAGCTAATTTACTGAGAGGGAAGGGGTGAATCAGTAACTTCTTAAAATTTATCCCAATTAGAAATTAATCCTTTGTATCAATTCTGATCTAACTTTATGCATGACAAATTGAGAAAACATGAAAGCATACATAATGCTTTGACACAAGATTTGGTGACCCAGAAACCTTCCAAATAGAAAGTAAAACTGGGGTAGGGATGATGCCCAAAAGCTTAGTATTGTAGTATAAAGTTGGCTTGTTAAGGCTTATAATGATCACTTTTGATACTCTTCCTTGTTAGGAGCAATAAGGATTGCTAGATGCACCTTGTGAAAGGATTACAAACATACATTGAATTATGCACTTGGTAAAGATGTTTACATAAGACTGTTAGGTCTACCTTGTTAAATAATTTGATATATCCACTTATTAAGATGAAATAGTAGTTGATCTTTGATCTACAACTTGGTTTGTTGAATGAGATTCCCTTGAGCGTACAAATCACCTTGCTATGATAGATGAATGTTTTCTACTCCTTATATTATTGTAGCCTTTGTAATTTGCACTTTTTCTCTTCTATGATGATTAAATTACTTCATTTTTGATTCCACACATACATTGGATGTGATACAATACATTATATATATCAATCCAATTACATAATTACAAAGTCGGCCACAATACAAGCTTACACAAAATATTACAAAATTAGCCAAAGTGTACTAACTCAGGCTCTGAAGACTAACTTGATGATGTTCTAGTACTTAACATCCATTATTGCTACTCGACATTGTCATGCACTTGATAGACATAGAAGCTCTATCCATACCGATCACTTCCAAGTATTTTTGAACTCGGTCTGTACTGGTGACTCAACAAATATTGTGAAACTTGGCATATAAAATGAGTCTCTTGGTTTACATTGCATGAATCAGTAAACACTATCACCTTGAGCTCAGTATAAGTTGAGTCTCTTGGTTAACACTGAGAAGCTTAGTTAACACTAGACTTAGATCACCTCAACTATGAACTCAGTAAACACTGCATAACTCGGTTTGCACTAGTAAACTTAGCATACACTGAAATGCTTAGTTTACATTACTAATTTTCAACTCTGTAGTAACTACTCAGTTCAAACTAATATCTATCCATAGGACTCAGTAGCAACTAGAGGACTCAGTAGTAACTAAAATGCTTTGTTAATATTGATAACTATACAATATGGTCAGCATGAGGTCACAATCTAAATTAGTGTATTTCACTAATAACAAACATGACTGGAATGTCAACAATATTAGCATTGATATTTGTCAATTATTAATAATTATTGATATTTCTATTTGACATATAAGGATTATTTTTTTAGTGTAGCTTTCAACTGCAATGTGAAAATATTATGATGATATAGAAGCTATCATAGAGTTGGTGGAATGAAAAAGGTTTAAAAAATCAAGTTTATGAACATGGATAGTGGCATTGTGATAGGTGCTCTCCAAAAAGAAAAAATTCATAGACATTAGTGGAATAAATGGCATAATGATAGAGATTCAAATCTAGCAAAATCTTTCTCAAGGGTGGCTCAACACTGCCTTCATAAGTTAGAAAAAGTTCCATAGTCAATCTCATCAAGAGACAATAATGACTTTTGAAACTCCCTAGTTTGGAAAAAATGAGGGGAAGAGAATGAAAAGACCAAAGCACACTTGGGATTACAAAAAGGTACAACTCCCTTATTGCTTCTACAGTCTTGCTTTTGGCACAAAAATTCTTCAAGTCTAGCTCAATTCTCTTGGTGGATCTATGCCATTTCAACATTCTTGTGGGCTTATTTTTGGACTCCACATGACTTCTATGGTTTTCTTCTTATGGGTCACTACTTCTTTCTGTTGGTTCATAAGATTAGGCTCCTCATTTCACTATGTAATTAGATCTTGGAAAGCATCATTGGTGCATATAATGTATATGGGTTTTTGGGATTATATGTATAGGTTTTGGTTCTTCTTATGTATGATAGGATCCTTTATGTATGATCCCTTTATGTATTTGGGTTTGGGGATTTCTAAATAGGACTCACTCATGGGTTTTTAGATGCTTAGCATAAATGTGTACTTGTTCTTTTTTGTGGGTAGTAGATAGGTTTTGGTGCAGACAATACTTTCTTTTGCACTTTGTATTATGATGGGTATAATGAATGGAGTTTTTCTTTACTAGTTCTTTTCTCCAAAAACCCTTTTTGGACCAGTTCTTTTACATTTTTAGTATGTGGTGACATCTTAGTATCTTTGACTACTTGCAAAAACTTGTGGAAATACATGATAGCTAAAAGTCCCAAGGATAAAGAAAAGGGCTAGGGATTGTGTCTGATTATTGTGTACTGGACCATTTAGAGTGTGAATAGGCTATGAAGTACTTCAAATATGCTCATTTTTGCAATAGCACATGAAAAGAGTAAATGCTACCTTTTTAGTCCTCCATGGAACTGTAGACACTGTGATAGATCCTACTACATCTCAGGATTTATATGATCAAGCAACTTCAAGTCATAAAACAATAAAGCTTTATGGAGGACTTTTTCATGATTTATTATTTGAACATGAGTAAGATGAGATTGTTAGTGACATCCTTGATTGGATGGATAATAAATTGGACTCCTAATCTGGTCCATGTTTGTCTCTTTGCCCCTACCCATTTCAAGAAAATGTAATAAAATATCTTGTTATTAAAAAATTTAGTCTTTCTATTGCCTTGTCATGAGAAATAAACATTTTATTAGTGGTGTTTATGTGATGAAGAACTTAGAGCCAATTGGCCACCAACAGTTGATGTTTTCACCTTGAGACTAACAACTTTAGTAATGATTGAAGTCATGTTAATTCTTCATTATCTAGAAAATATGTGTGGTTTTATGATCTTGATAGTTCTCATTAGCTGGTGAAGTTATTCTCTTTTATAGGTCAAGTACTCTATAAAATATGCAAGAATGCACTCGTGATCCAACAAAATAAAGTTGCTAAAATACATTAGGTGGTTCAAAATTTCCAAAGAAAGGTTCATCTAGTCTCTAGCAATAATTATCTATTAATTTTGTGAAGAATTTTAGGTTATTTAATCTCCTCAGTTATTCAATAAGTGTCCTTGATTCTTCTTACTTTTAACAGGAAAATTGGAAAATGGAAGCCTACTACCAAAGAGGATAGATCTAGTAAAAAGCAGGATAAGAAAAACATAGCCAAGGACTTGAACAAGCCAAAGAGGCTTGCTAGTGCTTTTCTTTGTTTTCATGTATGTAAAATTATTACACCTTTGTCAACAAGGTGAGCTCTTATTTAAATCAAGTGAAATCCTACAAACTATAAGGACAATAGTCTCATGAAGACACATGTCTTGCAGATATGTCAGCCCAATGAAGACACTTGACCTATGGATGCAATGATCCAATGAGAGCTTGAATTTTGGAAATTGTCACAACAATGATTCCATTTATGCTGAAACCTTTCTATCATGGAAGATCTTCGTGTGAATCCTCATGGTGGTTGATTCTTTGAAGGGCCTCCCTAAGAATATCAAAGTTGACACCCCTAATGGTTCATGGATTTAGACTCTACTCTTAACAATTCATTTGTGGTTGGTGATGTTCCTAATAGCTTTGCTCCATCTAACTAGGTTTGCATAATAGAAGCTCCCCTACTCGCTTGCACAAAAATCCCAAGTGCTAGATGCAAGCTTTGCCCTTTGCATTGCTTTCTAGATCATTGTAATGAAACACTAGAACAACAATCATTGTCAAACCACACTCCCAAATTTGTGCCAATCGAGTGAGAAAGAAAGTATCTTTAGGGAGATGTGCATAGCAAATAGGCTGTTGCTTCATTCCATTGTTATAGATTTGATGTCATTGATTTCATTTGGAATCTGGTACTGTATTCATCCTTTGCTCATTCTTTGAAATGGCTCTATCGTCACTCATGATAAGTAGCCCAACTACTAGATGATCACTCACCCTTCAAACCACTTTCTAAGCAACCACAATGATAACCATTGCCAAACTATTCCACAAATTATGCCAATGAAGTTGCATAGAAATGACTTTGGGGAGCCCTTGCATAGAAATCAAGATGCTTCACAACCCTCAAATAGAAAGGATGATAATGCCAATATTTGAATTCTAGAAAATGTGTCTTTCTTGAACACCAACATTGATTCTATTAGATCACCACTAGGAGCTTTTGTTATCAAATCTTCCATTAGCCACAATAGGTTTATAATAAATTGCTAGAGTGCCAAGTAGTGACCTAATTCTAGATGAGGGCTCACTATTAGATCAAATTCAAAATTGATAAATAGACATGCTATAGAATGGTAACCGTTGCCAAGCCTCTTTCAAAATTGTGCTAGTCGAGTGATCGAATAAGATGATCTAAGAGAGAGTCCACAAGTAGGCATTCGTTTGGGGATTCACCCAATCTATTTTTTTAAAATAACTTAGTTTGGTCAAATTTTCAACCATTTCTTCATGGTTTTCCACCAATAATTGGTCAAATTTTTTATCAATCCTTTGGTCATGACCGTGGCATCATGGTCATGGGTTGGGCTAGAATTGGTCAAAATTTGGACCAATTCTTGAAAGTTTTCCACCAAGAATTGGTTAAAATTTTGACCAACCATTTGGTCATGATCATGGCATCCAATTCATGGGATGGGGTAGAATTGGTCAAAATTTTGACCAATTGTTGAAAGTTTTCCAACAAGAATTGGTCAACCAATTCTTTTTGGAAAACTTTCAACAATTGGTCAACATTTTATCCAATTCTTCAAAGTTTTCCACCAAGAATTGGTCAAAATTTTGACCAATTCTTAAAAGTATTCATCAAAATTTTGAAACAAGAACATTTCAACAATTGTATTCATCAAAATTTTGATTAATCTTTAATGTGGTCGAAAGTTCAATGAGGAAAATAGCAATGAATTGCTTGGTCAAAAATTTGGCCAACTTGGGTCAAAAGTTTGACCAAAATTCATTGAAAATTGAGTCCAAATTTACTAGTTGTTGTAAATCCTTTAACAAGGTGCTTATTTCATTGTAAGTTTAAGTCCTTTGACTAGGCACACTTCTAATAGGGTGTTGAAATCTTTTAATAGGGTAAGATCTAGCAATCTTGTAAGCCTTTAATAGGGTAGACCTTTCACATGGTAGATCATAAGTTTATGATCAAACATTGTAACCTTCATTGGGTACACTTTACAACTATAGTAGTGAAGATTTGGAGTTTCATTCCCACCCTAGTTTTACCTTCTCACTGGAGGGTTTTTGGGTAACCAAATGTCTTGTGCCATATGTGTTGAATGTTTACTTGTTTTCATGCCACAGATGAATATGTTTAATTTGGCATTTTAGTTTACATGAAAATTGAAAGATGGATGTATGGTGAATAAATATTTGGTTAAGGTCTTGAAGTGTTGATTCACTATTTTATTGAAAGATTCCCTCTCAAATTTTACTTTTCCTATTGTATTTCCAATAATTAGTATTAGAGCTTAGTTCTCTAGAAAGGAAAGCTTTGTAACTTTGAGGAAAGATCTTGAAGATGAAAGTCTAGAAGTTGGGAGAAACTATTGAGAACCAAAAGATTGAAATATAGCTTTCTCTACATAAATTGAATGAAGTAAGAGATGATTTAAAACACTCACTAAAGTGAAGGAAAGAGATAGCACTAAGGATAATGACACACATTACCAAGAGATTGACACTACTAGACTATTTATAGTAGGAAACTCAAGTGAATTTGATGCAACTATTGCAGATCTGATGGAAAAGAATGGAACCCTAATTGGAGAGGTTATAAGTCTTAAGATAGAAAAAGAAATCCAATTAGTATTGCTATGTGCGCTGATTGAGCAAAAAAAGAAAGCTAAAGAAGACAAATTCATGATTGAAGATGAAAAAGGGATATTGACAAACAGATTGAAAGAAAAGACAATAGAAGTACAAGGGATTGCCAGCATGCAACTAGAGACAATGAATCAAGTGATGATTTCCAATCACAAATTGAATGGTAAGGACATTGAGATCACAACCTTGAAACTACAGAATGAACAACTAAGAAATAATCTAAGAAGAGAAAAAGAGTTTGCTAAAAGTTTCAACAAGCCTAGTGAAGCCATTAAGTACTTTGAGAAATTAATGAAGTCACCAACACCTAACATTAATACTAATTGATAGGAATAAAACTCTACAAAGAAGGAGAATCATCCAAAAGTGCTGAACAAAGGAGTAACATAGGTAAGAACTCCAAACCTACTTATCATAATTGTGGAAAACTAGGACATACAACTAATGTCTGTAGGAGTAAGATTGTCAATCAAAGCCCTAAGTAGAAATTTAGAGGAGTGTTTTATAAATGCAAAAGGAAATGAAATCAAACACATAAAAGTAGGACCAATACCATGAACACTCAAGAATTTGAAGTATATTTCTACAATTGTCAGAAGTATGGACATAGAGCATATGAGTGTAGATCCAAGCCCAAATGGTCATCAAACAAGTAGACAAAGGGATAGAAAAATGGAAAATCCTACAATTGGGATTACAATACAAGGTATAGCTCATTGCAATCAAGAATATGGATATGTTCCTAAGAATTTCATAAGAACACATTTTACAAGTGATTACAATAGATGGTTAAGTCGCACTACATGTTTTAGTTGTTTGAAGGTTGGTCACATAAGTAGACATTGTCTAATGAGGTTAAAGGCACGAAACAATGAGCTCAATAAAGGCAAAGGAAAGGTTGATGTTGAATAAGTCAAAGTGAAAATGAGCAAGACATGGAAGAAAAAGGAAGATTGCAGTACATCATGTTTAGATGGGATCACTTCATCCAATTGATCATGTAATCACACCACCCCCAACTAGGCAATGAAAAGGTGTGTGGGATTGATATTTGAAAGTTCAATTATACATTAGTTTCAAGGATTTAAGTTCTAAAAGGATCACATATGCATAAAATAAGATGCAATATAATGGTTAGAACCTAGAATAGATCTATAAGTTTTGTTAGTTTTCATGTTGTTGTCAAAAAGTTTCCCTGTTGTTTTTGAGTGGAAATTTAGTTGATGTTGAGCTATTGAAGATGATAGTTTTGGTTGAGATCATTGTGGTTTCCAAGCATGGTAGAAATTATGGAAACCAAGTGAGTTGAAATTACTATTGAAACCAAGCTTACAACTTTGTAAGCAATGCACATTTTTTTTGATGTTTCAAGGGTTATATGGTGTCAATTTTTGACTCAATTGCAATCATTTGAGATTAAAGAGAGCACAAAGATAATATGGGGAATTGAAGAAATTGATTCAAGCATTTGCAAACTAGATTCAATTTCTACTCATCACAAATCATCATATTTTTCAAGGTATTTATTGTGTGTCGAGCTACATTGTTTGAATTTATGAAAACCCTAGATAGTTGTTATGGCATCTAGCTCTTCTACTTCTATGGTTAAGGAAGGAAAAGAAGTTTTAAATGTATAGTTGATTAGTAATAAGATTAGACAATCACCCTTTCATGAAATTCTTGATATTGCATACATAGGAGACCTGTTTAGTGTGTTATCTATGATACCACCACAAGTTTTAATGATACAAGATGTAAGGTGTTACTACACTTGTAAAGTAGGAAGCATAGGAGATGTGGAAAGCATATAATTATATGGAAAATTGTGTAAAAATGGAGTGTTGAAAGAGGAAAACAAAATTCTGGAAAGTAAGGTGCTAACCTATGCCCTAGATTTTCCAAATATATTCAAGATAGAGTGGATTAAGATATTTCTCAATAGAATACATGACAACTTTTTGTGGTTAGAAAATGACCCTACCAAGATCACAAAGAGGATCACTCAAAGAGTAACAGTGTATCCTACCCTAGATAGACAAAAGACCATGAGGAGTGATGCAAAAGAGGCAATTAAGAAGAATACTGGGGCAATATAGATTAAGAGAGGGATGCCCATAGACACAATCACTGATCCCTTAATTGCATTTGCATTAAGAGTAATTACACATAAGTTCATTCAATCTAGTAGATTGAACAATGTACCATGTATAGCTATGGATTTAGGCTATAAGATAGTGAAGAAGGACTCTTATGACCTTGCCAAGTTAAAACTCCAGTAGTTATCAAAAAACTTGGGAGCCATAAGAAAGACAAAGAGTGCACAATGTAAATTTGGTTCAATACTTGCTTGCATATTTTTCTATGTGTAGGAGACTTTTCCCTCATTAGGAAAAGTTACTTGGAAGACAAATAGGTCCATTGTAGTATAGATTGGAGAATACATTGAGCAACTTGGGGATAATTTTGAGTCAGTAATGAGAAGTTATTTTGAAGACTTTAAGAAATCAATGAAGCATAGAATGAGAATACTAGTGTTAGTAGTAGAGAAGTATTATAATGATATTTGTTTTCTATTTGATATTGATTTTACTTCTGTTCAAGCTGTTGTTCCAAGGGCCAGATGGCTCAAGCCATTACCTTATGAAATTAATGTGGATGAGGCATCTACAACCATTACTACTTTATTGGTAAAAGAAGTAGATAAGAAGGCTATTGCATTTGGAAATTATGATGTAGTCAAGTCAAAAATTACAATGGACTTGAATACAACTTCTATGATGAGGAATAATATGTTTAGTAAATGGATTAGGAGAAAATGGGCCCTCTCACTATTTTTGAATTAGCTGGTTCACAAGAAGGTGAGAAAATGATTAGGGAGAATTTGGTAGGTGGTACTAATCCTGGAGGGACTATAGAGGGATCCAAGAAGAATATGTTGAAGTATGATGAGACAAAAAGTAGTGTTGATGTGGATAATGGAAAGTCTAGGTGTGAATCAGACACAAGATGTGGGGTCTATGACCCTCCTTTGGATCTCACACATTGGGGTAGGTTTTTGAGAAGGAGAAAAACCCTTTGAAGAGACTAGGGGCGGGTTTTTAGAGGAGAGGACATGGTCTTCCCTCTTTGGCAAGAAACCTATCGGTAAATCTTCTTTTCTGTTGTTGACCGCTAAGTCCTATTAGGAGAAAGATGAGTTTCTTATCTTTATCCTAGATCCTTTAGTTGATTTCTCTGTGTCTTCCATGGATTTTATTGTAGTGGGTAAATTTTTAGGGGCTACACAAGATTTAGAATCTCTAAGGAAAATGGTCAAATAGAAATGGGTCATTTGTGGAGATGTAGATATTGCCCCCATGTCGAATGGTTTTTTCTCATTTATTTTCAACTACAAGGAAGACATGGATCTGGTTCTTTGTAGAGGACCGTGGTCTTTTGGAAAAAGTTCTCTCACTATTAAAAAATGGGAGCCAAATATGCATTTATCAGACTCTTTCTTCTTGACCACTCTGATTTGGGCTAGATTCCCTAGCCTCCATTTGGAGTTTTGGCATGAGGATATTTTTAAAGGTATTGCTAGTTCATTTGGTGAACTAGTAGGCCTGGATAATGCTACGGCTGCAAAAACCAAACTTCATAGTGCTAGACTTTATGTTAAGGTGGCAGACCTGAATCGACTTCCATAAAAGGTGGAATTAATCTCTAAGCTTGGTAAAAGAACTCAGACTATTATTTTTGAAGATCTTCTTAATTCCTACTATGCATGTAAGAAACTAGGTCATTTGGTTAAAAATTGTCCCAATAAAAGTAAAAATCATTCAAACTTGGAAAAGGAGGGGAAGAAAGCCAAAGTTCAGCAGAAAAAAGTGTGGAAACCTAAAGTTTCTAATCTCAAAGAGTATATGGAAATAATGGATTCTAAAGCTCAATATGTAGAGTTGGATAATGAGTTTGCGAATACTCATGAGGAAGGGAATAAATCTCTACTTGTTTTTGAGAATACTGAAAAAGAAGATAATGGATCTAAGGGTGAATTTGTGATGATTGAAAACTGTATAGATGATCTGGCAGATTTAACGAAGCAAATTGTTATTTATCAAAAAATGGAAGATAAATGGGGAGATCTATATGAGAAGAACATGCTAGAGGAAGGATAAATCCTTGCTAAATCTGGGGACCATTTAGAGGAGATAAATTTGCATAATACTCAGTCTAGGGAGATCTAGGCATTCGTTCCTTTGGAATCTCTAGATGATTTTGTTCCTTTTAGGAATGATCTTCAGAACATGGAAGTTCTAAAGGAGGATGGAGAAGAATTTAAGCACAAACCTAATCAAAGGAAAAAGGCTGAAAAAAGTGCAATACAGCTTCAAAGGAGGTAGATACTAGAAGTAGCAAAATAGATCAGCAGGCTGAGGTGAAACCACTTGTTCCTACCCCAAAAAAATTTGGAAGAAGAGTGGATCAACAAATAAGGTAAAACCAGATGTTGGTTCCCTAGATAAACTTGGGAGAAAATCCTCTAGGAAAGCCAGGGAATTAGAGAGCATGCAGAATATTTCTGATGGAAGACAAGCAACTATTCTGGATTTCACCCCTAAAAATAGGTAATAATGAAAATTATATCTTGGAATATTAGGGGCTTGAAGATTATTCATAAACTTGATGTGGTTAGGAATTTTGTTAGAGATCAGAAGCTTGATTTTCTTTTGTTGCAAGAAAAAAAAAATGGACAAAGAGAAAGATGAGAAGATTAAAGCCTTTAAAAATTATTTAATAAATGATAGTAGTTCAAAAGGTGCTTTAGGAGGAACTTTAATGCTATGGAAGAAGAACTGTTACTCTAGTACAATTCTAATTGCTAGTAAATATATAATGGTTGACAAATTTACTAGCAATGATCTTAAGGAGGGTTGGTATATTATTAATATATATGCCCCCAAAAATAAGAACCTTAGGAAAAAAGTCTGGGAGTCTATCTCCAATATAAAAAGCAAGGGCTATTCTGGTCGATGGATCATTATGGGGGATTTTAATGTTCCTCTCTATAATCATGAAAAAAAGGTGGAAATGTGACTCTTCTAGAAGTGAGATTGGATCTTATGGAGTTTATAAACAAGGAGGGTTTATTGGTTATGGATCTCCATGGTATCCAATTACTTGGACTAACAAGAGAGTTAGTACTAAATGTATTTAGGCTAGATTGGACCATGCTCTTATTTCCTCTAATTGGACTAAATATTTTATATGTAAGCTAGAAGCCAACCACAAAATAGGTTCAGATCATTTTCCTCTCATCTTTACTACTACAAAGATAAATTTAAGAAGAATTTTCCTTTTAGATTCAAAAAGATGTGGATACAACATTCACAATTTGAAAGAAAAATGGCTAAATGGTGGAGTATAGATATTGAGGGGACTGCACTCTTTAGAGTTGCTTCTAAGCTCAAAAATGTTAAAAAAGAAGTTAAAATTTAGAATAAAAATTGCTTTGGTAATATTGTTGAGAACAAATCTTCTATCAAGGAGGATATCCAAAAAACTCCGGATAAAATTTAGAAGGAAGGATACACTCATGATCTCATTATGGAAGAAAATGAAAGGTTGGCCCAATATCATGACATCATTACCAAAGAGGAAATCTACTAGAGACAAAGGTCAAGATTGGTCTAGTTAAGTGAAGGAGACAAAAATACTAATTTTTTTCACCTCTCAACTCTTAAACATAGAGCCAAAACCCACATTTCACACCTTAAAAAGGGAGACCCGAAGATTTTTGAGGAAAAGGACATAATGGAAGAAATGGCTACTTTTTTCTCTTCCTTAATGACTACTTATCCCAATATTAATCTAGATAATTAGGTTGATTTTCTTAGAGTGATCCCTCCTCTAGTTTCAAGGGAACTAAATAAAATGTTAAGCTCTATTCCAAAGGATGAAGAAATTTTCAAACCTGTTTTATTCCCTTGGAGGAGATAAAGCACCTAGTCTAGATGGTTTTCCAATATTTTTCTTTCAAAAATTTTGGAAACTTGTCAAAAAAGATGTTTGTGATGCTATCAAGGAATTTTATGGACCTAAACAAATGCTAAAGGAAATTAATTCTACTTTCCTCTGTTTGATTCCAAAGAAAATTGGAGTTGACTCTTTTGATCAGTTTAGACCAATCAACCTTTGTAATTCTTTCTATAAGATTATTTCCAAAGTCCTTACTTTGAGATTACTTTTGGTGGTTCCTTCAGTTATTGCTGATCAACAAAATGGCTTCATTCCAGGTAGAAAAATTCTTAATTTTGTTATCTCAGCACATGAGTATATTCATTCCTTATCCTATTCTAATAACCAGGGGTTCATTATGAAAGTGGACATAGCTAAGGCCTATGATAGAGTTGATTGGTATTTCCTTTCTAAGACTCTTTATGCTTCTGGTTTTGACCATGAGGTTGTTGGAGTTATCTTTTAGCTGATTTCTACCTCCTCTATAGTTGTTCTAGTTAATGGTTGTTCTTCTCATTTTTTTAATCCTTCCTGAGGTTTGAGACAAGGAGACCCTTTATCCCCAATCTTTTTTGTTATAATGGCTGACTGTTTGGGGAGATACATAGGGGACTTGGTTCATAAAGGTATTATTAAAGGTCGAAAACCTTCTTCTTGTCCTCTCATATGTTTTCATGGTCAGTTTGTTGATGAAACCATTTTTATGGGTAACTTTAAAGTCAGGGAAGCCAGGAATCTGAAGCAAGCTATTAATCTTTATTCCTCTACCTCAGGTCAATTAGTTAATTGGAATAAAAGTGCAGTGTTTTTTATCAATACCCCCATTCCAAGACAAATTAAAAGTGCTAATATCCTTGGGTGTTCTATTGGATCTTTCCCTTCCACTTACTTGGGTCTACCTCTAGGCTTAAAGATCCCTGATTCCTTTTGGGAAGATCTCATTAATAAATTCCATAAAAAATTGGTGGGTTGGAAAGGTAATCTCTTATGCTAGGTAGGTCAGTAAACTCTCCTCTAAGATTGTCTTCAAAACATACCTACTTATGCTTTAAGCCTCTTTAGAATTCCTATGAAATTTTCTGATTCTATTGAAAAAATCTAAAGGAATTTTTTCATGGTTTGATACTAAGGAAAAAAAGAGAATGTCCTTAATTGTCTGGGACCAAGTTTGTAAACCTATTAGTGAAGGTGGATTTGGAATTAGGAAAATAAGAAGTATGAATAAAGCCCTTTTGGCCAAACAAGGTTGGAGAACTTATCATGATGATAAAGAATGGAGTATTATTTGAAAACATAAGTACCTCTTCAATGTGCATTCTTTGGCTAATTTCCTTTCCTCTCCTAATGTTCTTAATCCTTTTGTAATATGGGGAGCTATTTAGCAAACTAAGAATACTCTTGGAAAAGGATATTCTTGGAAAATTGGAAATGGGAAAAAGGTGAGATTTTGGGAAGACATTTGGTTATTGGATCACCCCCTGATTCTTGATTTTCTAGATAATGAGCAAGTTGAGATATGTAAGCAGTGATATGCACTTTTCTCTATCAGTATTGGCATAATAATTCCTAGGTGAAATTGATAAATATTGATCAAGGATTCAATAACATATAGTTGAATTTGAACACCTTCTCTCTCTATCCCACCTTTGAGGATAAGATGATATGGAATGCTGATCCAAGTGGCCAATTTGAAGTTTCTACTTTCTTTGTTTCAAGGGAGAAGGGAAATCTACCCTTTTGGTCCCAAGCTTGGATTAAGGGCCTCATACCAAAAATAAATATCTTCTATTGGATTATGCTCCAAAACAAAATCTTGACCTAGGACAATTTGCAAAAAAGAGGAATTAATGTGGTTAATAGATGCACCTTATGCAGAAATGGATTTGAAGATAGAGACCACTTATTCTTGAATTTTTCTTATAGTCATCAAGTTTGGAATGAGATTCTAAACTATTGGAGTATGACTTGGGTTCATCAAAATAATATTGAACACTGTTTCAAAAGTTAGAAATGTCCTTCTAAGGATCTTGAGGTTCAATTTCTTTGGAAAATAACTCTTCCTCATCTCTAGTGGGGTATCTGGAATGAAAGAAATAATATAATCTTTAGAAACAAGGATTTGCTAGGATGGGTGCTAGGACAAAATATTGTTAGAGCTATCAAAGAGAACTTTAAATCTCAGAGGAAACTAATCAAACTTTTCAAATAGATAATCCTTTGCGATCAAATGGTCCTATTTTGAATTTTGATAACCCAAGATTGACCATAAGATGGAATTTGCCTCCTAATGGATGGATAAAAGGAATCTTTGATGGAGCTACTAAGGGCAATCCGAGAAGAGCTGGATGTGGAGGAGTCTTGAGAGATCATTGGGGAAATGTAATAGATGCCATTACTATTCCTATAGGTCAATCAAATAGCCATATTGCTGAAGCTACTGCTGCTCTAAATACCATGAAGTTGGCAGCTGACATGGGGTACCCAAAGCTATGGTTGGAAGGGGACTCATTGAATATTATTAATATTCTTACTAACAAAAATTCAATTACATGGTCGATTGAGGCAATGGTCATGGAGATCAAATCTCTTATTAATAAATTTGAAAAAGCTATTATTTCCCATATGTATCAATAGGCCACTGCGGTTGCTGATTGGGTGGCTAACCATTCAATCCAAATGGGATATAAGATGACATGGGATGGTGATCTTAATAAGCACGTTGATCTAAAAGCTCTTATTAATTATGATGTCATTCATTCGAAGGCGGGAAAGATATGCCAAGATTAGAAATTTAATGATTTTTGATAGTGGGGCTATGACTACCAGTGTTCCTTCCTCGAGGAAGTACTGTTATGTGATTACAATGTGGGTTTTGCACGTATCATTTCTAAAGAGGGTTTTATTCAATGTGGAAATCTGGTTTTAGCTTTACCTGGTTGCTCTCTACTTTTGCCTTCCTCTAGTTTTTGAGTCTCTTAGTAATACTCTACAAATGGGAGGTGAATGAAGGAAACAAGAACCTAGTAAATGCGATGTCTAGAAGGCTCGAAAGGATGTATGGAAGATCTTACAAAAAGGAAAGATGACCAATTACTTAGAATGACTACATGGGTTTAAATTGCATGTCACTATGGCCTTTTTCAAAAATTGGACTGATGATAGGGTATCCTTACATGGTGTCACTATGAAATTAATGGAGGATTTCATAGTTGAAATCATGGATTTACCCATGGAAGGTATCAAATTCACTAAGAAAACAAGCATCTCAAATGCGGTATTCAAAAAATTTCCAAAGACAGAGGCTGAGGAGAAAAATCTAGAAAAGAATGGAGATTTCTATGACTTGGACCAGATAAACGAAATTTGGTAAGATGTGCACCTCTCCTATACCCATGAGTATTTCATTCTTGATGGTAGAAATAAAAGAGTTCATAAGTTTCATTTTGTCTTCCTGAATCATTTTAGGCATAAGGATAGACTTTCTTTTCCTTTCTATTTGTGCTTCTATTTTTTTCAAAGTTTGCATGCCCATAGAAAAAAGGAATCTTGTCCTATATTGCATGAAGGCCCGATTCTTCTCATTGAGGGTTATTATGAAAACAAGTCCATTGTTTCTTCTCCTTCTTTGGACAAACAGAAAGGTTCTATCTCTGGCTCCCATTCCAAAAAAAGAAAGAAGGATGAGAAGTTTAAAGACAAATAGAGGAGGATAAGACACAATAATTCACATTCTCAAAAAAAAATGGTGGAAGAGGACTCTGAGTCTATAAATACTGATAGTAAAGAGAATGAAACCCCTAAGGAAGAGGAAGGTACAGATGTTGGGGATTTTAATTCCAATTTAGATGGTTATCTAGAAAGTAAGGAAAAAAGTGGGACAGAGGACTTAAAAGAAAATAATGAAGATAATTTTGACAAGGGAAAAATTGGTGATGAGGGTAATAAGATGGAATCCAGTGTTGATAAAGAAGAGATGGAAAAGGCTATTGAAGACCCCATTGCAGAGGAACAGATTGTTAAGATGCCTTCACTAGCCAAAGAGATTGGGAATAGGACAAGAATGAGGACCCAACCACCACTTGGGATGAGGATTAGATAGATAGGGTGATTTCACCTCCTCATGAGTTTGTAGAATAGGATATTAGTAATTCATCGCAGAGAGAAACTAAGCTATCCTTTTTGCATTCAATCAAGCTCAAATTTGATTCTGTGCATCAGGTTGATTCATGGATATGCAATGAAATTATGGGTCTTAAAAAGAAAATGGATATTATGCAACATAACGAGGAAGCTGATCATGTCTCTATTAGCCAAATGGAGATGCAAGTAGGTGATATCCCAAACAAATTGAAAGAGTATGAACAAAACTTACGAATGCTCATTAAGGAAAGTGGGACTAAAATGGAACAAGTGACTTAAAGTATCTATGTAGTGGTTGCAAGTCTTGGCAAGTGGGAAAATGAGGAAATTATATCTCCGGGAGGACCAAGCAAGAGGACCAAGTAGTGTTCTAGGAAGGGGCTTTGGAGATTGCTATTGCTTTGACTATTGACTCCATATAGGACACTGTAGAGATTGGAAAGGAGGTCACCAAAATGATTAAAGAGCTGCAATAGCAGTCTCTAATGAGTTCTGGTTTCTAGTTTTTTCTTGGTTTAGGTCTCAATTTCTAGTTGTGGAAAGTGGTTATTGTTGTTAGTACTATTTTTTGGTTTTTATATTTTACTAGGTTTCGAGTCCTAGTAAAACTTGGGTTTTTGGACTTATTTAGTGGTTTCAGGTCCCTGTAAAACTTGATTTTGATTTTTGTTTCTCTAGTAGGTTTTAGGTCCTTGTAAAACTTGGTGGACTTTATCAATCTATCCTTTTTGTTGTTGTGTTAGGGTTTCTAGGTCCCTTCAAAACCTATTTTTATCATAATCTAAAACTTCTATGATGAGGAACAATAACAAAATTGTGAAAAAGCTTAAGGAATAATTTGGTGAAGAGGTAGAAGAAGATTAAGATGAAGAAGATAATGATAATGATGAAGAAGATACACCTTCCCAAGCACCACTTTCTTTAAGACAAGGTCAAGGAGAGTACCAAGGAGAAAAAGAAGGAGAGTTTGATGAAGGTGTCAAGGGAGTAGAAGCCAATGAAACACCTATTCTTATAGGAAAGAAGAAGAGAAAAGAATAGAAGCTAGCGATAAGAAAACCTAAAAAGGTTGTGAAACCTTTACAACAAAAGCCTATAGTTCTTGTCACCAGGGCTAGCACAAAAGCTACTACTAAGAAGGCAGAAGAAATTTAAAAGCCTAAGAATAAGAGAGCTAGTACAACAACTAAGGAAGATGAACCCGAGCAGAGAAAAAGGAGGAAATATATAGCCCAAGTTGAAACAAATGAGGAGAGGACCAAGTCAGATGACAAAAACTAATTCAAAGTGGTAAGTCATAGTCCCTCTTCTCATTTAGACAACTTGTGTGATAATATCAAGAAAAATGATGATTTATCATGGTTCACACATGTTGAGTTTGATAAAATTGGGTAGGTAGAAATGAATAAAGTGGAAGAATATGTGTATGCCATGATGGAAACTTATAAGACCAGTCCCATCAAGATATTCAACTCTGTACCCTAAACTCTATATGACAGAGTTGAGTAAAGGTGGCAATATAGTCTGACAACTGAAAGGAATATCAGGGAGACTACTCTAGCAAGAGTAATGCCAGAATTGGATAAGTCATCAATGAAAATGGATATTAATAAGGGGAGATTTTCTCTAATATATAGAGCCTTCAATATACTATAGAGCAATATTGAAGAAGTTGTCCAACATACCACCTAACTTTGGAAATTAATACGTGGGGTGACAATAGATGAGTTAAGAAAATAGGTACCTATAGAAGTTGGTAAAGATAAGGATGGACATGAGAGAGGCACAAATGAGAAAAAAAATGATAAGGTTATAGATGACGAAGAGTAGCAACAAGATCATAATGCACCAGAGGTATATATTTCGAGTGCTAGTTCCTCTCATGTGGACAATGTAGATCAATAAGAAGATATAGTAAAGATCAAGGATGTCTCTAACAACACCACTCAGAACATAAATCCCTTACCAAAGGAGGATATGAAAAAGCTATTGATTGATTTCACTACCAAGGAAAAATTGGTGAGTATAGATGAGATTGAGAAGGCAAAAATGGCATCTGTAGGGGAGAACACTCAAAAACTATCCAAAACCCCATCAATCTATAGAGGTATGACCTGCAAAGCCTATTGTGGTATATCACTCAAGGAAATTAGTGACAATAGATGTTAGCACCAAGCAAGCAAGCTTAATAGTTGAAAAAGATAGGACACAAGTCCAAATAGGTCAGGAAGCCAATCCTATACCTACAACACAAGCACAAGGTGAAACAAAATAAAACAAAAAGATAAAGGTAGGAATGAAGATTCAATCTTGACTACAAAACCAAAGGAACAAATAGCAATTTAGGCACTGGTTACCCTATCAGATACTATTGCTTCTATTCCTCATCAAACACTTAGGGTAAGTGTGGATGCTACATCATTGCAATAATCAAGGCCTAGTCCTAGTACATCTAAGGTTGACAAGGGTATATCTTATGGTGATCTCAACTTAGAAGGGAGGATAGGTAGAAAAAAGCACTTCATGACATCAAAGTAATATTTCTTGATACATTTAGTCTACCTGGACCTAATGACAAGCCTATTCTTGAGTAGTTGGGAAAAATTTGAAGAAGATAAATGATGAAGACCTAGACACAAATGTCTAATTACTAGAATGTTTTGAGAAGAAATTTTAAGCCAAGGTAAATGGAAAGATATCTAGTGCCATTGCACTAAGTTAGGTTTAGTTAGCCACCCAAAATAGAGGAGTAAAGAGGGTGTTGGAGAACATTTTCTCTCTCTCTACACCAAATTGTGTGATGTAACTCTATTCACACAAGAAATGCACAGACATATTGACCACCTAGAGGGAGATCTAAAGTCAATAGGTAAAATCCTACAACTATCTCCTAGTCAAAGTCAATCTCATTTTTATAATTTTCTTTCATCACAAGGTTCGTTAGTAGAATTACATGCTCAATATGCCAACATTGGGGCTACACTGATCAACGTCTAGTCCATGTTGACCCCTAACATGGAGGTGTTGCACAAGGAACTAGACTTTGTAGAAAAATTGATGAAGAAAGATCCTCATCTTTATACTGATAAAGGCTTAGTTAACCTTACTGCCAAGCTAGAAGTTCAAATTCAATATCTAGTGGTGGTGTGTTACGATTGGAATCCAACACTGAAGATTATACTAGAGGTCCATAAATCATTTTTGGAAAAACAAACTATTAGTGTACCACCCATGACATAAGTGTCAAAAATGGAGAGAATTAATATTAAAGAATGAATAAGTTTTGGGGCAGATCAAGAAAAGGGGGATCTAGTACAGAAATAGAGTGCAACAAACAACATTACAATAGATTTACTCAGTAAGGAGCATTAGATTAAGCTTCAAAAAAGGAAAATCAACTCAAAGGGAGTTATAAAGTTTTGAGGTATGACTAATAAGTCACAAGTTTTACAATATTTTGAAATTTTGAAATATTGTATGTAAGGCAAGTACTAAACATACATTATATATGCATGATCAAGTATTTTTGCCACTCATGTTAAAGGGAGAGATTGCTAATCTCAAATTGGTTTCAACATATGAGTGAAATACACTTAAGTCATCCACAAGACAAAACTTAGTTCATTCTGAGTATAATGTTGTTAGATAGTGTATGTCAAGAAAGATATATAGTATGTGTCAAGCACCAATATCTGTCAAGTAAATAGTTAGTGCCGAGTCACTCAAATGCTGAGTAGACAATATGTGCCAAGTGATTCATATGCTAAGTGATCAATGGATGCTGATTCATTTAGAAGCCAAGTTACAACATTGAAGATACATGGGATGCTGAGCATCAGAGACTTCAAGTGCTGAGTAAAATAGTTTTGTACATAGTAGTTTGTAATGGCACAAACTTTTATGTAAACCATTTTTTAGTTGACTTAAGGATTATTTTGCAATTCAAGATGATAAGAATGAATCCACATTGAGTATCCCTATGTAGTACATTCAACCAATTAGATAAAGGGATGAATTAAGTAGAAAAATGGGTGAATCACAATCGTTGATTCATCCTTAACCCTAAGTCACCCAGGTCTTCTTAAGGAAGACAAACCCTAAAACATTATATGAATGAATAGAGAAGTTTGCATGCACAAATAGAGTATTCATGGTGACTAAGGAGTTTTGATCAAGTTATGAATTGTAGAATCAATTAGAGGAGAACAGAGGAAATGAGTTAGAGGAAAAAAGTGATACATATGATTAGAGAGGACCAAAGATACATGCAAAGAGGTGATTTGTTACCTAGCAGCAGAGTGCTAACCAAAGTATCAAGGCTGAGACATTCTAATAGGTGAATTAGTAAAAATATCTTAACATATTAGTCTTATAGGATTTTGTAAATCCTTTAATAGGGTACTTACTTCATTGTAAGTTTAAGTCCTTTGACTCAGCACACTTCTAACAAGGTGTTGATATCTTGGAATGTGGTAAGATCTAACAATCTTGTAAGCCTTTAATAGGGTAGACCTTTCACAGGGTAGATCATAAGTTTATGATCAAAAATTTTAACCTTTATTAGATACACTTTACAACTATAGTAGTGAAGATTTATAGGTGTTATCTCCATCCTAGTTTTACCTTCTCATTGGAAGGTTTTTGGATAATCAAACATCTTGTGTCATATGTGTCAAATGTTTATTTGTTTTCATGCTATGGATGAATATGATTAATTTTACATTTTAGTTTACATGCAAATTGAAAGATGGATGTATGGTGAATAATTTTATGGCTAAGGTTTTAAAGTGTTGATTCATCCTCCCCCCCCCCCCACCCTCTCAAAGTTCACGTTTCCTATTGTATTTCCAACACTATTTTCTCTTCCCACCATCTATCTTAGACCCTCTTAGAGGAGGTTTTTAATTTTAATAAAATTGTTCCATATTTTGGAGCCCAAGGACAAATATTTTTCATTTAAATAGTACACAAAAGGCAAGTTAGTAGGATACTTCGCCTTCATAATAATTCCCCATCCTATGGCATTCACAACAAGATGCCATTCGATATAAGAGATTTGTTCAAATCAACAATTCTCCTAATTCTCAAACCTCCCTTGTTCCTTGTCCCTTGTAATTTTGAAACTACAAAAAATCATGGTTTATTTATTTCTCCCTCATGAAGAGGCAAAGTTTAAAAGCTTTATTCAAAGTGTGGATCATAGGATTACCTTTGCGGTGATTTACAAAATATTTCAAGTGTTTTGTATTAGTTTGATAGTAATATTAAAAAAAAAAAAGTTTAATGTCTTTTATAAAAAAATAACATTTCATATTAACTATAATCTAACATATAATCCTTCATATTAACTATAATCTAACAAATAATATTTTATATTAACTATAATATTTCATAAAAACTATAATAATTTCTCCCTTTTTCTAACTTGTCTTCTTCTAATGCAAATGATGAATCAAATCCAAGAAACACATAGTGCCATCTTTGGACTTCAAGAACTAAATATCTCACTTAGCTTGGTTCTTGAAAAGTTCTTTATTGCATATTACAATGGAAACCATGAATAGTATCTAGTAGTTCACTACATTTACCTTGAATGTTTTCCAATTTCCACAACCCAATATACATCCTATATAGTTAAGAACTAATCATGTATCAATGAGTTTACAATAATACATATCACATCATTTGGCTCTTTGACCTCTAGAAACTAGTGTTTGAAGAATTCTCCTTTTGGGAATGACCTTCTTGGGGAACATAGAAGAAAAAGACCATATTTCTAGTAATTCGCTACATTTACCTTGAATGTTTGCCAATTTCCACAACCCAATATACATCCAACATAGTTAAGAAATAATCATATATCAATTAGTTTACAATAATAGATATCACCTCCTTTGGCTCTTTGACCTCTAGAAACTAGTTTTTGAAGAAGTTTCCTTTTGGGAATGACCTTCTTAGGGAACATAGAAGAAAACGACCATATTTCTAGTAGTTCACTACATTTACCTTGAATGTTTTCCAATTTCCAAAACCCAATATACATCCAGTATAGTTAAGAACTAATAATGTATTAATGAGTTTACAATAATACATATCACCTCCTTTGGCTCTTTGACCTCTAAAAACTAGTGTTTGAAGAATTCTCCTTTTGGGAATGACCTTCTTGGGGAACATAGAAGAAAAGGACATATTCAAAACATCCAAAAAACCTAAATAGAATATCAACATGATCAAAGACTTTAGTATAACACAATCTATTATTTTTAAAATCTAGATTGAGTTTGGAAAGCCCTTATCTAAATCCATTTCCCTACAAGTTTTATCAAAGGTAATATGGAAATGATACATAGTATCCCTAAAGAGGATAGAGTCCATACTCATATTAGTGATCTCCCACATAGATATGCAACATTTAAAATTAGTAATAGACAATCTCCAATAAATATTACTTGGTACAAGAGGGTAAGCATATTAGGACAAGAAAGTTTCTAGACCCTCTTTATCCTCCTATATCTTACCTTCAGTATCAAAATATTTTAGATTAGTACGAAGTTACACTCTCTCTTCATGATCTAACTTCTAACATAGTAATCATCAAATATGAAGATAGGTAAAGTAATTTTTACTTTATTATTATATGATCAAATGGTAATATTGGTTATTATTTTGACTCATTTGATTAGATGGTCAAGTTAGTACTTCATTTTAAATATAATAGGCTGGTTTTAATATCAATAGGAGCTTAAGGGCATATTTCCTTATAAATAATAACTCTTTATATATTAATTTAAATGTTGTGGTCACAAACTAAGAAAAGTTGATATGGTGAATTGTTGCATATTATATAATACTATATGATTGAAAACAATGTGTAAGAACGTGTGGTCAATGGACTTAGTATCAAAATATGTTTTATTGTTAATTACAATAGAACACCCAAAATATATCATCTTAGGTGGAATATTGGTGGACACTTTTCAATTATTACTCATTACTTATTATTTATTTCTATGATTTTTTTTTTAATGCATTCCATTATTTCTTTCTCTTGGAATAAAGTGATGTTTTATGAACATTTTATAATAATGATCTATTAAATACTTTGATAACAGGTGAATTTATCAAGGAAGATTTTTGTAAACATGGATACAATTAATTTATCTTGCATGTATCATGTTCCAGAATATTTCATATTTGGGAATTTAAATTAGAATCCAATTCTTAATAAACTTCATTGAACTGAAGAATGATGCTTATTTTGCCTTGAAATGCATCTTATTTAAACAATATCTTTCAATAAGAGTTGTGATATACTTAAGCTTTCTTAAGAGGAAGTTGAGTTTGTGATGCTATTTTATTACATTATTGGAGTAGATTATTTGTTGCTTCACAATTCAATTACTCCTTTAGTTTTGCTTGGTTAGACTCCCTCATTGCTGGGCTAGGTATCTTTCATGTCAGGAAAGATTTTTGTGGAAGCTTATTAGCTTCATGGTAGGGTGGTAAAGCACTCCTACAATGTTCTTGCCCTTGTGTTCTTAGATAGGTTATGGAGTCTTTATTTTAATTGGAAGATAGGTTCAAATCATGTTGGTATTCTGGTAACTGGTTATGGTTTCTCTTAAAATGTTTCATTTGATCTCTTATCTTCATACTTGTACATGTATATGTAATTATTTTATATTTAATGGTAATTAAAAATTAATTTTGACTAGTAAATGTGCATATTGACCTTGACTATTTTTTACTTCTCCACTTTTTAAGGAAATTGTTTGACATGGATCCTATTTTGTAGGGGTAATCTTTACACAATTTTTCAAAAGATATTTGAAAAAAGGATTTTAATTTAATGTTTACCTTAGGGGCTTTCAGGTATTGGTAATCAGATAGCCTTGAATTCTTTCTAGCTATAATATTCTGATCATATGATGATAAGTTTTGATTTATCATTTCTACTATTGATGTGTAATCTAGGAAACCATCTGATAGCTATAAACTTCAATTTCATTCAAACTCTAAATATTGAAAATGAAAATATGTACTTATGAGTTTGACTCAGAAAATTACATAATTGACTCCCCATAGCAATACCATAATCTCTTGTTTGATTTAGTGAAAACATTAAGATAGAAAAGTTTGTGATTTGCACTATATCTCATTTTATTGTTTGATATTTCAAATCATACTCAATTGTCTATCATCACTTAGTGTGATGAATCACTATCAACCACTTTTATATTCTTATAATAGACCACTAAATATAACATGTAACCAAATATTTTTTTTATATATAATAGAAATAAAAAACTTTTATATCTTAATCTAATGAACTATATAGAATTAATACCAATTATTCTTGAATATACTTTGATAAGCTTCTATGACCAGGCCCAACTCAATTATCAAACTAAGTTTGAAAAAAAAGAGAGGCATGGACCTATACTCTCTTTTTCTAAAATAGGCATGAACCCTATACTCTCTTTTTGTGTAATAATGGTTTAATTTTTCTTAGGTACTTTGGAATCTCAATAAATTAATATTTTTTCCTTGTATTGTGTACATTAACCATTGATGGATATGGATATTCTTATACATATAAAATTACTAAATGTAGTGAGATACAAAATATTTTTTTCTATGTAGGTAGTGTAATAGAAAAGAATCTTAAGAAGCTTTTACTTACAACTTGTTAATAGTAATTATTACTATTAACTATAACATAAGGAAACTAAAGATTTATTATTTGTGTTGCACTTTCAACCAAAAATTTTTCTTTTATCTTTCCAATATAATGATGTTTTTGAATTATAAAGAAACTAATAAGGGGGATGGCCCTTACAATAGCCAAACTGGTCAACAACCAGCTAATAACCACTAGACAAAATTACCCCATAATTCTTACAATCACAAAAACATTAACCAGATAGATGAAAATAAGAGTTTTAGTAGGCATTAAACTACTATTGCATGTACCATAACATATAATATAAGGGTTTTTAAACAAAGGAAAAACCACATTAAAATTATCAAAGCTCAAAAACTAGCAAAAGATAAACATAAGTTAAAAAGAGGAAATGACCCTAATTGGGCTTCTTGTCTTCCTTCCCCTTGCGAAGGACATTAGTCTAGTCCTCAGCCAGGAAGTTGAATAATATTTTGGAATCCTCATTGGTCAAATCACCTTCGTAGTTGTCCTTTAATAGTTACACGGTGGTAGCCATAGCGTGAGTGACCTTGATAGTGAACTTGGCCAAAATTCTCACTCTTTCCTCTAAGGCATAGAATCTCTCCCTTAGCTCTTTATCAGATAGTTTTTGGCCTCTATGGGGGTCTTCTACATACCACTCTTGTTACCCTCTTAATTCTTAGCCATTTTTTGCAAGACCGATGGGTTATGGAAAACATTGTCTTTGGTTGTAACCTTAACTAGTGAGGACACTGTAATGGGAGAGGGATCACTTTCCACTATGTTAGGGAAATGATCCTCCATGAGGCCCATGCACCTTGACATAATGGAATCTAACACATGAGTCATCTCTTTCTCATTTCTAGTCACACCTCCCTAAGAAAACATTAAGGAGTCTGAGAACTCCACCTCCTCCCCCTCCCCCTCCATATTTCCCTCACCAAAGTTCGAGGTCTTTTGTTTAATTATTTTCTTATGGTGGGTCATCTCCTCTGAATTAGAATCCTCCTCTTGTGAGGCCCCAGACCTCAAATTCCTTTTTTCATTAGACTCAGTAATTCTCTTGGACCTCCTCCTACCACTTCTCCCCTCATCCTCAGAATCCTCCAATTCTTTCTCCTTACCTTTCTTCTTCCTTTCCATAGGGGACCCACTATGGGAAGGCTGGGGGGTGGGACCTCTAGGCCTTATAATTTTGAGCCATATTTGGTGGGGATGGGGGTTAGGGAGAGCAGGAATATCCACCTCAACAATTCTAGTCAGTAGCAGAGCAAGGTGAAATTGATAAATGCAAAACATCAACTCTTGATGGAGAATGGTATAGTTAACACCTTTCCTCATTTTCTCCTTAACATTGAAAACCATATCAATTAAATCATGTAATAGAAGAAATGAGATAGAAATGTGATCACGGTGATAGAAATGGTTTAGAAGAGGAAAACGATAATAATAAAAAACACCATACCTTCCTTCGAGCATGAAATACTTAATTAGCACTAGGTAGACTTCATTCAAAGGCTCTAGGAAATTTTCCCTCATAAACCCTCCCCTATGAAAAATGTGTTCTTCTTAGACCCACCTCATCAACAATTGTCACTTGCTCCCCTTCATAGCAATGCCCATAACCATAGAGATAACTTCCTTGGAAATATGGAATGAAATGCCATTAATGGTAACCCTTCTATCCTCCCTTGAGTTAAAGAATTATAGAGAACAAATTTCATAATAACCATTCAACGTCTCCATGAAAGGTAAAAACCCTCCCTCTTTGAGCATATACCACACCAATGGTTTACGGGTGTTGTCCTCCACCATCAAAGGTTCAATGCACAGAAGATCACCACCCGTAGTAGCAACTTCCACCAGAATTCTCTTCATATTAAAAAGCTAGAGGTAGTTACTAACAATGCAGTCACACTTAGGCAAAAGAAATGGCGGCTTTAAGTATTCATAAAGGCCTTTATTTTTATGAATAGCCACATCAAATCTATGCAAAGTTGTCACATGTCACCTACTGTTTCCCTAGTTCTAATTTTTTCCATCATTCCCAATACACTCAAACATTCTAAAATTTGACCTTTTACTTAGCACTAAATATGAGAACATACATAAGAAAATTATTAAAAATACCACTGTATCATTCTTTAATATCCTCTCCCTTTCAAAATATGTGAGCTAATTATTACACATACCCCTTTCTTCATACCTTGACATTTGTCCTCTTTGACATCTCGCCTTCTACCCACTCATCAACGAGCTGTCATCATTAATCAAAAAAGCCTCCCAACTAAACTTAGTCATGATTTAATTTCCTTGTTTGCTAAGAGTCTTACCAAGTTTTGTAAGACTCCCAAATCCCTCTGGCACCGTAGATCCTATACTTTTTTCCCTATCATTGCCATCCTATCTTCCACCCCATTTCCCTCCTAAAAAATATGCTACAACTCAAATTCCTTTAGGATGATCAATAAATGCTTGATATTTTCCACAACCCTTTTGATTTCCCAATATTCATTCGTGATGCCTTTCATAGTGTCAATTATTATTTTTGAGTTGCCTTCAATCTCCACATTCTGTCATCCAACATTGATTAGAAATTTCAAACCCCATAGCAAAGCCATTACTTCTACCACATTATTTAGGCCTTTCCCCAGGTATCTTGCATAAGCCAAAAGCATTCTTGCATCACTATATCTAACTATATCACCTTCTCCAGATCCGTCCTTCCTCACTGCTCCATCAAAATTAAGTTTAACCTAATTCTCCTTAGGTAATCTCCATCTTGTCATTTTCCTAGCAAGTTTCTTGGAATTGTAATTTCCAAGAGCCCATCATCTAAATTCCATTTTCTAGCAATCATTTGTTCCCTCTGATTGGGGGGATCACCATTTTTCCCACTTGCAACTTTTAAGATTTTTCACCAGAAGCTTGCAGATAATATTAGTAACAATCTCCTCACTTCTCTCTTCATTTCTAAATGCCTTATGGGGTGGGGGATGGGGGGGAATAACTTTTTACATTTGGATAAGGAGGGGGTGATTGAAAGGGAATTGCCAACTCTCAAAAAATTGGTCCATCTCAAAGTTAAATACCCAAACCATATCCAACTTCTGTAGCAACCTACCCCATATGTTGATGGCAAAATTATAGTCCAAGTTCTCCTCTGCTTCTTTACAGAGGTAGCATTTGTTGGGTATTTGGAATCAAATTTTCCTTAGGTTATCAATGGTAAGGATTTTCCTGTGCATAGAGGTCCACTAGAAAATATTTACTTTTAGGATTAAAAAGCTAAACCAAACTCTCCCCCATTATTTAGGCACTAGTTCTTTTTCAAAAATTAATTTATAGGTAGAACTGAAATTGAAATCCTCCATCGTAGTTGCCTTCCAAATAAAGGTATCATTTTCAACCCATCTTGGGATTTTGTACCCCTTGAGTAGCTTGTTTAGTTCCTCCACCAACTTCTCACCATCTAAGAAGTTACATTGTAATTCTAAATTTTTTCACTTCCTCCATGGACCAATAAAACTAAACACCTTAATCCATGCCTGCTCTTGAAGGTGTTCATAAAGGATCCCATACTTTGCTCTAACCAGAGGTTTATCAATAAACTAAGTATCCTCCTAGAAATGAACCTGAATGCCATCGCTCACTAGTCACCTCACTACTTCCCTAAGTAAACTTCTATTTTTACTGATATTACCTCAAATCCTTGAACGTAATGGGAGGTCATTTCTACAAATGCAATGAGTAAAATTCAAATTTTGCAAATACTTAGCTTTAACAATCTTGCACCAATTGGCCTCATCCTTCAATAGTTTCCACCCCACCTTAGAGAGAAGGACATTATTTAGATTAGAAATCCTTCTAATTCCTAAACCTCCTCTACCTTTAGGTTTACAGACCATTTCCCAACTCACGAGGCTTAATCTATTCTTCTCCTCAGCCCCCAACCAAAGGAAATTTCTTTGAATTTTCTCTAGCTTCTCCACCATACTATGTGTAATTTTGAACAAGGAGAGGAAGTAAACTGGGATTCCTTGGATGGAAGAGGCCAATAGCTATAGCTTACCTGCACTACTCAAGATTTTCCCTTTCCACCAATTCAACTTTTTTTGCATATTTTCTAGAATGGTATTCCAAAAGTTATTACTTCTTTCATAGTCAACGAAAGCCCAAGGTAAGTATTTGGGTGTGAGGTAGTATTACACCCCAGAGTATTTATGATCCTTCTCTATATATCAGGCACAATGTTGAAGAAAAATCCTTACTTTTATCTAAATTGATTTTTTGTCCCACATTAATAGCATAAACCTCTAGGACAAACTTCCAAGATTTTGCTTCTACCACCAAGGACTCGCCACTTAGGAAAGTGTCATCCATGAACTGTTGAATCACCTCCACCAAAAATGAGGTAGTGAGCTTAATATCTTTTATCTCTCCTCCTTCCATCTTTCTCAAGAACACTCTTCCTAACACTTGAGCAACCATTATGAATAGATAGAAAAAATAGGATCCCCTTGTCTTAGGCACCTCTAAGGTTACCCCAAGGTGATCGATTCACCAACATAGAATAATTGATAGTCTTTATCATTGATTTAATCATATTAATGAATTCTTGGCTAAAACCAATTTTCACCATAATATCATACAAAAAAGTCCATTTGATTCTATCATAAGCTTTTGAAATATCAAGCTTCAGTGCCATACCAAGATTACCATTCTTCTCCATTGAGTGATGTAACTCATGTGTTGTTATAGCAACATCAAGCATCTGACAACTCAAGACACCCATTTTGGATTTTCCCAATGAATTTGTGCAACAATAGGTTAAGTCTATTCAGTAAAATCTTGGAGAAGATTTGTAAGTGGTTTTGCATAGGCTTATTGGTCTAAGATTAGAGAGAACCCCCAGATCCTTGACTATGGGGATAAGAATGATGAGCATTTTATTGAATAGCTTTAGAAGCTTCCTAGTTTTGAAGAAATCATGAGCAACCTGGATCAGATTAGTCTTGATCATCTCCAAAAGGTGTTGGAAAAGGCTAGGGGGAAACCATTAGGACCTAGGGATTTGTAAGCTTTCATGGAAAAATAGATTTATGAACTTCCTCTTCTATGACCAGTTGAGTTAGTTCTTCATTCACCTCCATCGAGATCATAGTGAGCATGGAGTTAATCAACCATTGTCTATCATCCTAATTAGTAGTTTTATACTCCTCTTTAAGAGACTCTATGAAATATGTGCTAGCCCAATTACCAATTGTAGACACCTAAATTTGATTACATCACTTCGGTAATCCTATTTAGCTATCTCTAAAGGCATCATTAATTAAATTCCTATTTAATTAATCCTTTGCCATCCCCTAGCTGATTAATTTAATTAATCATCTATAGTCCTAATTGATAAATCAAATAACTTATCATTTATCAATTAAATCCTATTCTTCTATCTAATTCCAAAATCCCCATTTATTAAATAAATCAATTTGATAAATAAAACCCTCAAATCTAATAACCCTTAACTTATCCCTAAACCCCCTTTTTAGCCTAATCCACCCCATCCACCCATACTAACCAAGCTTAGCCACTAACTCACCCACCGTCATGAATGCCATCCACTTGCAAATCTCTAACATCCTGAATCTAATCCTAAACCCAAGCCTAATCCACCCCCTAATGTTGTCACATTCCCTAAGAAAGCTTAAGACTTTCCTAAGCCAAGGAAAGTCAACAATATCAACTCCCTCCAAAATATCCCAACCACCCAACAATGAATGCTCTTACAAAGGCAATAAAGACTCTTACAAGCTCCTACAAGTCATAACGAAGGGTCTTTATGAAGATATTATCCCTTGAGCTTCCTTTGTTGACTCATCCTTCCCCTTTCCTCCATCCACTCACCCTGTGACATGTGTCACTCCCTGATTGGTGCTAAACAAGCACGATCCATGTGCTCCCCTTTGAGTGCATCCTAGCCCTCAAGCTTTCATCTCTCCTTGCATCTTAACCCTCCATGCCTCAAGCCCTTAGCCTATAAATTGAATCCCCTCCCAAGCCATTTCATCACAACCTTTTGAGCTAAAGTTATAATACTAGTTTTCAGAACCAAAATCCTTAAGCATACCCTTATAATGCCAAATTGAGAGCTCACAAAGCTACCAATTTGCCATTTTCATCTCCATTGAAGCTAGTTTTGAGAACCTTGAGCATACATCCCACATCCACATAATAGACTCATCTCTAAATCAAGTGACCATTCTCATTGGGAGAGCCATTCCATGGCTCATATTCTCATTTGAGGGTTTTCACTTTGTCTCTCATATATGTTATGGTTTTTATGCTAGTTAATGCTTTGTTTTCTTGATATATTAGTATTACTTGCTAGCATATTTCTCATATACACCAATCTCTTCCATTTTTGTTTGTATTGTGTTATTTTCATCACTCACAACTTCAATGGTTTTTCTTCTTTTTGTGGATGGAGGCCAACCTAGGAAAAATTACAATATTTCTATCACCCAATTTGAGCAACAAAACCCTTGATCTTTGCTTCCAAAAGCTCTCCTCTCTGAACATCATATCTCTCTACACCCTCCTGCAATTTTCCTCTTCTAATATCATGTCATCTAAGGCCAACCCCTCCCCCATCAATTTTTGGAGTTCCTCTAACCTTTTTTTCCACCTCCTTCTTTGTCTTAAAGATATCCCCAAAGTACTTCTTTTGTCATGGTCAGGCATTCCTTCTAATATTGTCTAGTTTGATGGAGAGTCTCAACATGGTAGTTCCTTCAACTTGTATCCCCCACCACTCTACCACATGATAACCAAAGTTAGGGTGATAATGCCACATGATTTCATATCTGAAAGGTTTGGGTCCCCCCTGTATCTCTTCCTTCCAATTAAAAATGATAGGGGCATGATATGAGATAGTCCTAGCTAATCCCATGAGAGAGGAGGAATTCAAGCCTTCCCAACACACTAAGACTAGAAGTCCATCCAGTTTGACTTGGATAAGGTTAGCCCCCTTTTTGTTATTCAACCAAGAAAGCTTTACACCACACATCTCCATGTCCATTAAGTCATTTTTATTAGTGGTTATGTAGGATTTAGACCATTTTAAGCATTTTTACGCATAGGAAAAACAACAAAAAAAAGTTAAATTTTTTTTTCTCCATAGTTAAGCTTTCATTTTAGAGGATTTTGGGTGACTAATAATTTTTCTTTTTTTGTCTTATTGTAGGTTGGAGCAACAAACTTAATCATTCTTTTTAGGTTATTCATGGAATGAACTTGAATGGTTAAACACATTTTCCATTGAATGAATGTTGCTCAAAACACACTCTTGAATGCCTTGTATTAAAATCAAAATTTCCTTGAATGCATGATTAAAACAACAAATCCAATCTTGAATGCCAAGGATCAATTAACCATTGCAATATCAAACACTTCATTTGGACCTTCTAAAATTGAACAAAACAAATCTCTTTTCCACATGCAATTTAGGTAAAGTTTGATTTTTGGACATTTAAGAAACTTCATTAAGTTAAATACAAATTTGCAAAAATAAATTTGAGTAGTTCCTTGGGCTCACCTCTTTTCTAATCACCCATCAATTCAACCATTGGTTGCAATCTCAACGCCATTTATGGGGATGGGTCTACTTGAAAAAGGTGTTAAATGTTCCACAATCTAAACTCACTCACTTGTTCTTTGAACATTTGCTTTAACTTTATCAAAAAATTTAAATGACCAAAACTCTAGATTAAATAGATCACACTTCAAGTTTGGGCACTAAAATTAAACAACTATTGATGTGGAGGGCCTCCGGGCGCTTACTTGAAATTGAATCTCACACATCTTTGTTTCGGGGTTAAAAATAAAATCACACCAAATCTTGAATGCTTTAAAATAAATTAATTGATACTTGACATGGAGGGCCTCCGGGCATGCGGGTTTACTTTTTTGTTGACCCTAACTCTTCTTCTTGTATTCATAAGAGTCAGTTGGAAAAGGAACAAGCATGTGTTTTAGCCCAAGGTCATCCAAGTCTTATCTCCCCTTGTCATCTTTCGAGGCCATCTTGGGTGCATAAGATTCAGATCCAAAACCTTGTTTCTCTTTTTAGGAGGCCTACTTGGGGATTTCATCAACCCTTGGGATGACCTCAACTCCAGCGTTCCGGCGGAGTCTAAAGATTGGGAGGTGAATCCAGAGACACCTCTCTTGGAACCAAGATTTTGTCACTCGGGCTAAGCCTCAAGGAACTTTATACCCTTGAGAAGTGAAAGAGGAGAAGTGGGTTACCGCTCCTCTTGGCTGTGTGACATCTTTTTGGTTTCATCTACGGATTTGGGCCTCACATACCTTGGGTATATTGAGGACTCCCTAGCTAAGCCAACTGTCAGCCTTGCAGACAACCATCTAGGATGTTAATGTGTTTGAAGTGACTAATCGAAACATTTGTGAAACATACACACTCCTCAGTGCAAGTATCACATTCTAAGAATCAAAAACTTCTATCTGGTTGTTTCTATCTATTGCTTGATTTTTTATTTGTTGAATGAATGTTTGCCAAACTTGGTCAATCCTAGCTTAGGGCATACTTACCATAGTCACTGCCTATTTCAGAAGTTGAACGAGTTGAAGCAAAACAACCAAGATCTCTCAAAGCTAAGAAGATTTAGTCATTCATGTCAGAACAACCCAAACCCAAACAAAAGTTCCACAAAGTTAAACTCAAACCATCTCAGGCATACCAAGAACTTTCAGCCAAGAGAAAGGAACTAACACCAAGCCCTCGAATTTCCAAACTCCACAAAGCAGAGGACAAAGCTGTTGATGAAGCCCTTCAAGATGCTTGGTTAGATCGTACCATCCAATTTAACCAACATCCAAGAGTTAACAATGCTTATGTCTTACCAACTAGGCATGATTTCTATGATTAGACCCCCTTGTTTCTCCACATCTTCTTGCATAAGCTTCACTTTTGCATTAGAGTCATCTTTCTAGGTAAGCTAGCCATCCTTAGTCATCCCCTTAAGCATTTTAGGTCATTCATCTCATTTAGAACCAAACCATATAGCTAGCAATCAAAACCTCACATCCAGGCCTTCAAAATTGTTGTCACCACTGCCAAAAGTTTGCCATTCCTAAAATCTTCCAAATCCATCAATCTCACCAAGGTTATCCCTTTGACAGAGCTTTGTCTAGGGTAATCTAGCTTTGTCACTTGTCATCCCTCATCACCTTGAGCTAAAGGTTGGGATCCACAAGTGGTCAATCTTGTGTTCTTCCTAAAGGATCATCAGTCTATCCTTAAGTTGACACAATCACCACCAAGGTTACACATAGGAAAGCAGACCTTTCGTTCTTTGGCAACATATCTTTGAAGTTAGAATCCCCAACCCAATCTTCCTTAGGTTTTTGTCATATAGCTTTTGCCTCAACCTAGTAGATCATTTGCATAGAAAAGCCTTCCCCTTTTGCATCCATCAACATTGTTGCATCTCATACCAAGGAAACATTTTGCATTTTTCATGCCACCCATCACTCGCTTAGGCAAGAAGAAGAAGGAAACAATGGAGCCCTATCATTTGGATCCAACAGCATCACTCCCTTTGAGCACTCAACCATCCTTCAGCCTAGAGAACACCATACCATCACCTACTGACATTGAAGCTTTCATGAACCAACCAGGAAATGCAGTATTGGTGAATGCCATTATAGACAAAAACAAGGAAACAATCATGGCTAACTTTCGAAGGGACAACATTGGAGCCTTCAACTTTGGAAGAGCTCCTCCCCTATCAGACCCATCTCACCCATTGTTTGGACAACTCCCACCACCCATAGGCTCTTATGATTCAAATTATCCTCAATATATGCCAAAAGAAGAGCCTCAAACTAGTCTATATGATCCAACAGACCCAAACATACCAACCTCCACTCAAGTTGAAATCTCCCTTCCACAAGCCAATCCAGCCACCACCACTCCAGCATTGGTCCATACCACTCCATCCCAAACCCCCTTCACCCAAAACACCTCACCATTCACTCCCTTCACTATTGCTACTACTGTTCCCCAACCTAGCCTTCCAAATCCACCCATCTCCCAAATCAGTGCTAGCATCTTTGGCCAACCTCAACAATATACAACTGGGATGCCACCCATGGGGCCAAGTAATCAACCTTTTATCACCCCTAGCTTGTTTACCTCAGCTCAGAACACAATTCCATCATTTCCACTAGGTCCTTGGAGCTCAGTGCCATCAGCCACAAATCCACAAGCTACTACCCTCACTCCACAAAGCTATCAAACCCAACAAGCTACTACCAATGTTCTGCCTAGCTCTCAAGTGACCCAAGCTCCTACCACCACTCTACCAAGCTTTGAAATCTAGCCACCAATCTATCAAACCCCATCAATTCCATTTCCTAGCTTTCAATTCCCACCACCTCCACAACCAACTAATCCATTACCTCCTATTACCAACTATTTTTCTATGTCACTTCTAGGAGAAAATCCACTACCACCAACTACAAATTACTTGGCCTCCTTCGCCATGTAGACTCCTTCCCAAATGGGGGCACAACCCACATATATTGGTCAAACTCCTCAAATCCATAGCCAAGTTCCACAAGCTCCTCGATCCTTTCCCCAAGCTCCACAACCATCTTATACCTTACCTCCACAAAGAAATCCATTTATCCCATAGCCAGCTTATGTTCCTCAATCCCAACCTCAAATCCAATACCAGCAACAAGCCTCACAACACATGCAGCAATATGTGCCACCTCCACCATAGCAACCCATCATCCACCATTCAGTTGCCCAAGCCATGTACAATCCCTACCAGCCCATACCTCAAAGCCATCCATATTCCATTTCCCCATCTAGCACATACCTACCTCGGGGCACTCCTACATTGGGGGCAACCCAACCATCACCCATTAATGCAGAATGGGAAGCCATGAAGATAGCTTTGAAGAACATCCAGGAAGGAAATGATCCAAAAACCTTTAAGTTTGAGAATGTGTGTCCTTACCCATTTGATAGAGCCATTACCATGACACCATTTCCTAAGCATTTTGAGACACCCAAATTTGACAAATTCAGAGGAAAAGGAGACCCTGTCACACATATCAAAGAATTTTACATGCACTGCCAAGAAGTGGCATACAATGATGTCTTTCTCTTACGTCTCTTTCCCAAAAGCTTGGCCAGACCAGCTCTTGAATGGTTTTATAGAATACCATATGGCACAATTAAAATTTTTGCTGAATTGTCTGAGCCATTTGTAGCCCAATATGCCCATCTTGTTGAAACAGAGCTATCAGTAGTTGATCTTGTCCACACTAAGCAAAAAGGTGGAGAAAGCCTTCCTGAATATCTGCAAAGATGGCAAACCCTTACCACCCACATATCTTGTACCTTGCCAAAGCACCATTTGGTGAAAATGTTTATTGATAATGCCCATCCCAGCATGGCTCACCACATGACCATGAACTATTTGCAGACCTACAAAGACATCAAAGAGAAAGGAATGATCCTTGAACAAGGACTCATTAAAGATTGTGTGGTCAAGATTTATAAGGAAGCCAACCAAAATCAATCACATTCCAATGACAAGTCTAGGTATTGGAACAAAAACAAGCACGTTGCAACAGATGGCGTCACTGACACGAGACATGTGAATATTGCTGGTACTTCTCAAAACCAATCCAACCCACCATATCAACCAAACAATCAGCAAGCTATCAACTACCAACAGCAGAACCACCAAAGCTATCAAAACCACAATCCAAGACCCAACTTTCACGGGTCTAGCAATCAAGCTAATGCCATCAATGTAGCTGCAGGACAAAAGCCCAGATTCCAACCTACACCTAGAAACTATACACCCCTTGGTGAGCCATTGGATGTCATTTTTGAGAAATTAGTCAAGGAAAACCTCATCAAATTTCCTCCTACCCAGCAAATCGACCCAAGCCAATCCAAAGCTGCATAGTACAAAGATAATGAGTACTGCAAATTTCATAGGGTAAAAGGTCACACTACCCTCAGATGCATAAAACTGAAAGATTATGTGCAGGACCTCATTGATTAGAAAGAAATCACCGTTGGTGCCCAAACCTCTCCCAATGCAGGTTTATAGATCTATCAAAATGCTTTTCCTCCACACAACAACCAAAATCCTAGAAAAGCACCTATCCAAGCCAACAAAAACAACATCAACAACCCCCAGCCAAACCAACAACATGGGAAGAACAATGACCATGCTTCATCCTATATAGACTATGGTAGCCTCATAGGTTGTATATCCAAGAAAGAGCCTTTTGTCAATGTTATCAATATCCAAGGACCAAACAATGAGTGTGTAGTCACCACTTGAAGAGCACAATTTAACATCATAGGCCCACCCATTCCACTAGCACCATCAGCTCCATCAAAAAGCCAGTACAATATCTTGGAACACCTTGGGAACATGCCAGCCCAAATCTCCATTTTAGACCTTCTCCGCACTAGTCCTATGTACAAAAACATCCTTGATAGTTCTCTCATAGAATCTCATGTCTCTTCAGATATCAACGCTACTAATTTCATAATCTCGTTGGACACCTATCATCCTCATGCGCCCTATCATTCAAACCCACTGACATACCTGTGGTCGAGTCGGATCAGACCCTTCCACTTCACATATCCATCATGGTATCCAATTTTGCCGTGAAAAGAGTAATGATAGATAATGAATCAGCCTTGAATATTTGCACCCTAAAATTCATAAAACAAGTCGGGTATACTGAGGCAGATATCATCAGTGAGGTTATCACCACAGAAGGAACTATTTTGCTGCCAATCAAGGTTGGGCCAGTCATCCAAGAAACACTTTGCCATGTTATTGATCTAAACCTCCAATTTAACATCATCCTTGGTCACCCATGGATCCATGCCATGAAAGTCGTTCCATCTACTTACCATCAGTGCATCAAATTTTTGCATCAGGGCATTGAGGTAACCATCCATGCCGATCCAGAACCCTTTGCTTACTGCAATGCGGTTGAAACTTCATATACAAACCATTTCCCTAGAATTGATATTGACATAGCCATTGCCAGCTCATCCCACACTTGTAATGACCCAGAAAACATCCTGAATCTAATCCTAAACCCAAGCCTAATCCACTCCCTAATGTTGTAACATTCCCTAAGCAATCTTAAGACTTTCCTAAGCCAAGGAAAGTCAACAATCTCAACTCCCTCCAAAATATCCCAACCACCCAACAATGAATGCTCTTACAAAGGCAATAAAGACTCTTACAAGCTCTTACAAGCCATAATGAAGGGTCTTTAGGAAGATATTATCCCTTGAGCCTCCTTTGTTGACTCATCCTTCCCCTTTCCTCCATCCACTCACCCTGTGACATGTGTCACTCCCTGATTGGTGCTAAACAAGCACAATCCATGTGCTCCCCTTTGAGTGCATCCTAGCCCTCCTTAAGCTTTCATCTCTCCTTGCATCTTAACCCTCCATCCCTTAAGACCTTAACCTATAAATTGAATCCCCTCCCAAGACATTTCATCACAACCTTTTGACCTAAAGTTATAATGCTAGTTTTGAGAAGCAAAAGCCTTAACCATACCCTTATAATGCCAAATTGAGAGCTCACAAAGCTACCAATTTTCCATTTTCATCTCCATTGAAGCTAGTTTTGAGAACCTTGAGCATGCATCCCACATCCACATAATAGAATCATCTCTAAATCAAGTGACCATTCTCATTGGGAGAGCCATTCCATGGCTCATATTCTCATTTGAGGGTTTTCACTTTGTCTCTCATATATGTTATGGTTTTTATGCTAGTTAATGCTTTGTTTTCTTGATATATTAGTATTACTTTCTAGCATATTTCTCATATACACCAATCTCTTCCATTTTTGTTTGTATTGTGTTATTTTCATCACTCAAAACTTCAATGGTGTTTCTTCTTTTGGTGGATGGAGGCCAACCTATGAAAAATTACAATATTTCTATCACCCAGTTTGAGCCACAAAACCCTTGATCTTTGCTTCCAAAAACTCTCCTCTCTAAACATCATATCTCTCTACACCCTCCTACAATTTTCCTCTTCTAATATCATGTCATCTAAGGACAACCCCTCCCCCATCAATTTTTGGAGTTCCTCTAACCTTTTTTACCACCTCCTTCTTTGTCTTAAAGATATCCCCAAAGTACTTCTTTTGTCATGGTTAGGCATTCCTTCTAATATTGTCTAGTTTGATGGAGAGTCTCAACATGGTAGTTCCTTCAACTTGTATCCCCCACCACTCTACCACCTGATAACCAAAGTTAGGGTGAGAATGCCACATGATTTCATATCTGAAAGGTCTGGGTCCCCCCTGTATCTCTTCCTTTCAATTAAAAATGATAAGGGCATGATATGAGATAGTCCTAGCTAATCCCATGAGAGAGGAGGAATTCAAGCCTTCCCAACGCACTAAGACTAGAAGTCTATCCAGTTTGACTTGGATAAGGTTAGCCCCCTTTTTGTTATTCAACCAAGAAAGCTTTACACCACACATCTCCATGTCCATTAAGTCATTTTTATTAATGAACTCAACAGAATCCTTCATACTTTCTATAAAATCTACCACACTCCCATTTTTCTCTGAAAGGTATAGGGGGTAATTGAAATCTCCCATACAAAAGGTGTTCCTAGACTAGGCAAGGAAAATAAAAAATTCCTTCCAGAGATGACCTCTTCCTTGTCTTGAATTTGGAGCATACACATTAATGACATTTTAGACTCTGTCATCTTTCCTATATTTAGTACTAAGATAATTTTTAGAACAATGTATGAAATTCCCTTTACTAAAACTTGGGTTACAAAAGGTAGCAACTCCTCTTGACACTCCCTCTACCTCACTATAGCAAAAATTAGCCCTTGGCCATATGTAACTAGCAATACTTTCAAGGTTAGGTAAGGTCATTTTAACTTTTTGGATTAAAAGGACATCAACTTTCATTTTAGACAGTTGCTTCTTGAGAGAAAACTATATTTGAGGGCTATTCAACCCCCTCATATTCCAAGATAGAAAGATCATTTTCTACCTTTGGTCATAGACTCCAGGGTTGGTTGCCTACCACTAGCCACCTCCCTTGTCATCTACTTCGATATTCTATTATGTTTCATAGATTTCCCCAAATCCAACTTTAGCTCCTTCTCTTCCTTAGGTTTCCTTGAGACTATGGTCTATCTTCTCTTGGTTTTCTATTTCCCCCCTTCATCCTCCTAGAGGGGCAAGGGGGTAATGATGTTATCTATCCTCTTAGAGGTAGGGGAACATTGTCACTCCAACTAAGCATTCTGTCAACCTCCACTATGTCCAACCCTTTCCCTTTGTCCTTCACAATCTCTTTACCTTTATCCTCCAAACTTGCACAAACCTCCTTAAGCACCATGCTTCTCACAAGAATTGAGAAGATCCTAGAGGGTCCCAAGCTTTAGTATGCACTATCTCCCCTTCCACCATCACACTGGAGGACCCACCTAGCTCCATAGTGTACCCAACAACCACTGCAAGATCATTCTTCTCCCCTTCTAAGGGAACTTCAACCTCCACCATAGGCCTTTCCCTAGAAAAAGATTCCACAGTCTCCTTTTCTCCCAACTCTTCCTTGCCCTTATCTTGAGAGATAACCCAGGCTTCCTTGTCCTCTACTAGCTTCTCCTTCCTTTAAGATGTATTTTTCTTTTTGCAATCCACACACAAATATCCAAATGATGTATACTTTTGGCAGAAAAGCCCTAAATTCTCATTATTAATAGGCTACACTTTCTTTCCCCACTTAGAGCTAAGCACAATGGATTTGGGTAGTGTGGCCCCAATCACAACATTCACACTAAACCTTGCAAACACCAAATGAGAATTCTGAAGGGTAATCGTGTCTAATAAAATAAAGTGTCTAAGGAGTTCCTAGTAGAGTTGAGAATTCTTTCATCCCAAAACTACAAGGGAAGTCTTGGGAGCCTAACCTAGACTGGGGCCATTCTGTTTAACTCTTTCATCGGGTCCAGAGTAGGGTGCCATTTTTCCACTATTAGGCTATGTTTCCCATAGAACGAAGACCACACCAGTACCATTTTCATGTCTTCCATTGCCATAAATTTGAAGTAGAAGAGACCACCTAACATTTTTGAAATAGTCACACTCCCTTTTGGCTTACACTTATAATTTACTCACTTCCTAGTCATCTCAATCGATGGGTAGAAGGCAAAAAACCTACCAATCAGGCATAGTTTCAGATTGGCAAACACACTGTCCACCAAACTACCAAAGTAACAATCTTGAATCTCTCTTCACCACTAATCACCTTAGGATCTTCCAGTGGGGTATGGGTCTTACTTTCTCCAAGCACCACATCCTTCCATCCTTGAGTTACTTTTTGACTCACAACGCTCTCCTAGCATTCCACGTGATGTGTAATAGACTCCACCAAATCCTAGTGAGCAAGATGAACAAAGTCAACTCCCCTCTAGGCATCCCTAGTTGAGGTCAGAACTTCCTACAGGTCTGGGCAAGAAACATGGATTTTTCCTAACCCTAGGGTCCATTCCCACGCATCAAATTCAAACTTCAAAGGTGTAGGAAACCTAAAAAGTTGTAGAGTAAATTGGTTATAATTAAAAACTAGACCAAACATAATCGATTACAATGATGTTATGCAATAATTTATATAGACCAAACAAATTTTTAATGTCATATTGAAAGGACACCTTTTGTTTATGTCATTTGAATAATAATTACATAAATCATATGCCCTCTAAGAGATGTGACAGGTAAACAGAATCATATTAGTCATGTTGGATGGTTGAATTAAATGCAAGTGTACTTTAGTCTATCTAATAAAAACTCAAATTATCATCCTTGCATATTTGATCATATTTATTAATGCAAGTTAATACATATATTAGTAATTAATAAATAAAGTTAAAATATTGGATTAGACAATACAGAAAACAAGAGTTTTAGTGTGTCAAGTTTACGTAGATTGTTTGGTTCGAGATTGTCTTTTGAAGGAATGATTGACAAAATGTAGCACAAAAATTACACTTATGCATATAATTAGTAGTATTTTCCCTTTCTTCTTTTCATTGGAGAGATAATTCCTCCGAAGCTTCCATGGCTGATTGTTGTGGCTTAGTAGTCCTATTTAGGTAAATGGATAAACACACAACAATCATCTACCACTATCGGTTGTAATAATAAATTGACCATAACAACATAAAATCACTCTCATTTCAAAAAACTCCATGGAATAGGTTGCTTTGTAACCCTAACATTTGTGTTTAGTTGGACTGATGTACCTATTTTAGTATCAAGAAATAATTTCCATTGCTAAGAAATATTTGTTGCAATGAATTGCTAAGAAATGTTTTCTTGATTGGAATTACTGCGTCCTAAGCACATGACTGAAAAATTGGGAATTGTAACATAATAGAGCCTATCATAGAATTACCTAGCTATTAATATAACAGAGAAATAAGATTACTTAGCCTCTCCAAAATTGTTACCTTCCTCTTATGCTAAATACATAGAAGCTCATAGTCAACAATGCTTGTCAAAGAGTCGAAATAGAGTTTGGGCAAATATGACCAATAAGCTACCTCTGGGGTCATGTTAGACAATGTGCTGCTTCCAATTGTGTAGACATTTTCTCTGGACAGAGACAAAGAGGTGCTTTTGAAGGTACTGCCTTTCCAATTTTAGTTTTTGTTTGATGTTTATTGCATGTGAAACTTCAATATCGCCCATCAAAGGGCTTGGAGTAGTGTAACTATTTTTAGCAATAGATTTGTATATATATATCATAATGATAAGAAAGAGAAAATATGAAAATAAGTATTTGTTATTTTGTATTTTATAGATACAAAAAATTACTTTATTTTGAAATATTGTTTATATTCTCTTCTAAATCTACTTATTTGATACAAAGGTGGAACAATAATACAAGAAACTTAAATATATTCTATAGTAAGAGTTGACTCCCTCACATGAGTGATGCGAGTAATGTAGAATCATGCCTTTTATAGTGATTATTGCATTCAATAGTTTAATTTATTTTTTCTAACTTCAATTTTGGCTGAATTTATTTCATTTTAATGTGTGTTGGTAACTATAGTCTTAATACAAATATATTTTATATTGGGGCTAGAAATACTTTTCTATTTCAAGGAAAAAAAACAATCTAATCAATGTCATCCCATCTCTAGATTTCTATTGCTGGAAAAACTATTTCCTAGAGGAAAAATAATAAACAATCCTAAAATTATCAAATCTATGATTAGGTTCAAATTTGAATATCATCTACCTTTCCATAACTACTTGTGGAACCAATAACACAAAAACCATTAATTCTAGGAAGCCACTAAATATCATAGCAACAATGTGATTTTGTGAGAGGAAAACATGGACAAGAATAGTAACTCTAATATAGGAAGGCAAAGAAGACTAAAGGAAAAAATTCATATGCTTTAAAAAACAAACAAAATAATATAAAGTAAGAGAAACTCTTGGGTTTTGAGTGTTAAATGTAGTTATCAAACTTGTTATACTCTTTCGACCCAGATTTTGAAAGAAATGAATGGCTTTCTTGGGGATAACAATCACAACACCACAATTTATTTTGATCAACAAATATTTGGAGGGTAAATCCATGATCAAATTCCATATGCTATGGAAAAGTGTTGGAGTTAAGTACAAATCCAATTATTTGATGCCAATATCCTAATAATTAAGTATTTTACATTAATATGAGGATTTAACTTAATACCATATTTATATTGATTCCACTGCGACAGTTGGATTCTTCAAATTTCCCATTTGACAATTAAAATAATAATTTAATTACAGTCCCATTACAAGATCACAAGCATTGCCATATCAAATCCAATTCAGGTAGAGAGAATATTAAATTAAACAAAATGGGGTAGGGGGTACAACACATGATCTTCTAATTGGAATATCAAATTTCCTCAAAATTGAATTGCAATATATTTCTCTAGAGATGTGATTGGAAAAAGAAAAATGAATGTTACTTCAGTACAAGATTTATTCCAAATGAGAATACCACAAGCTCTTCAAATGGGATTTTCACTTAGATTACTATCACTATAAACCATCCTCAACTACAAGATTATTACCATCTTCAACTATAAGACAAGTCACAAGATCTAAATGAATGTTAGTTCAAGATAAAGACAAATGGGTACAAGCCCTTGTATCCATTGCCGCTCATACTCATTCTACTCTACTAGAAGATCAAAACTACCACAAAAATGTATGAACAAGCATCTCAAGCATAAATTTGGCATGATCTCCCTCACAAGCTTTGAAAAGAGAAGTTTCACCTTCTTCATTGATCTCATTCACCAAATAAGAGTAGGACTCAAGTAAAGTGTTTAGGACTTCCTCGTTTCCTCCCAATGTTGCTTCATGCAAAGCTATGTTTATCTCCTTATTTATAGCTTTTAAAAATGCCATATTGCGCATTGTATTGATATTTGAGACTCCAATCAGTTTTGCATGAAATGCAAAGAGCCATGGAAGGAAGCAATGTGAAGAACAATGTATCCTCCTAGAATCCCCTCATTCTCAATTCCTTGTAGGTCCTCAATTTCTTATTCCTCCACTATTCCATCAAGCTCATTAGTGCTTGGGACAACATTGTTCTTCAACAAGATTTTGGTGCTCCAAAAGGAGTAGAAAGCTCGACTAGTCATGGATCTAAGGAAGAGGATTTTATCCTCTACATTATTTTAACATGTCCCTTGTTATCCATGACGTATGAATCTCAATCTATTTATTTTCTTGCATGTCATGGTGATAATTATGTCCTTACCCTTGCTTATTATGGTGGTATAAAACACAACTCCATGGCCTCCTTCCATAGAATTTAAACCACCCAAAATAAATGAACAAATAATTGAGTCATTTTGTTCTTATGTTAATGTAATAGAATTTTATACATGACTTAAACTAATAGAATTGTATACATGACTCCATCTGAGCTTATTCTTGGAATGGCTCAAAGTGAGGTTGGAATATGTCCTTCCCGAGAATGGCAATTTTTTCAAAAAAAAATTACTATTCCTTTTTTTTTTGATATTTTCTATCAAAAAAAATTAAGATGGGATTTTATTATTACAAGGGCGCATGAGTTTTTTTTGGAAGCATTTTATAAACTAAAGATTTTGGTTGGTAAAGATTTTTTCATGATCCCACATGGTGATACATGCAGATCTGTCACCTTGTTGACCTTGGAAGCCTTCCTCTTGTGCTATAGTTAAAGGTTTTTATGCCTATCCTCCAATTTGTCTAGGGTAGTAGAGTCAACAAATAACCCACTTTATTGGCTTGTGCACTACCTTTTTTGGAGGGTTCGTACCTCATTCTCTTTCACACCACCTAAAATCTTCCCATGCATGCCCAATTTGTCGGGTTAGTGCTCATTAATTGGTGAAATATTTGGTGCACAATTCTCTTTGGTGAACAACATTTTGATAGAGACTTGCTTAACTTTTTGTTCAGTCAAGGACTTTTGGAACACTTTTTGGAGACATCAACAAGCTTTAACTTTGCATTACCTACGACTTACACATTCTTACTCAGCTCCATGCACAAGTCATGGCTTGACAAATGCAAATTTTCAGGAATTGATGAGCTCTTTAAGAAACTTTTAATTTTACTAGCAGACCAAGGGCCCATTGGCAATGTGGATATTTTATTTGTCATGCCTATTACAAGCCCTTCAAAGTTGAATTTAGTAAATTTATCTATGACATAATATTGATTGATGTTTTTCTTTAGTCTTGTTTGCTCTTAGTGAACCCACTTCTAAATCTCATAGGTTCTTCATCTTTTTGAAGAATCTATCCAGGCTTGTTCATTAGTAACCTTTGTAACCTATTTCCACCTACAACCATCCATAGAAAAACCAATAGCCATGATAATAATCTCCTCATTCACATAAAAAGAGATTCTATTAATGGTGATCCATCTATCCATCTAGGAATCTACAAACTAAGATGAAACATTATTGTCATATTCCACCATGGCCTCCATGAAAGGAACTAGGCCTCTTTCATACAGACCCATCTAGGTAGAGGTTTTTCTAGCATAGTCTTCAATCCCGGATTGCTTAGTGTATACCATTTACCACCCATTTTAGAGTCCTAACCAAAATTCTTTGAGAAATTTAGAAACTCCCTTACTCTATCTTTTCTACTGTAGAAAAAAATTGCATAGGTTGTCCCATAATGAAGTAAAAATAATTAATCAAGATTCTATTTAATAATAAAAAAGAATGCAAGTAAAAAGAATCACTACAAAATTTTTAGCGAACTTTTTCCTACAATTTTCTACCCTTTGTCATTTGGTAGTTCCTCCTCCCCAACCCTTCATTGCTTTCTTTTCCCTTTTATGGAGAATGATGATATCCATTTTCTCTTTGTCCCATAATCTAGTTTCTCCTAGTTTGGCAATCCTTGGTTCTAGGTAATCGACAAAAGGAGAAAAGACTCCTCTTGAAGAATGCCATAAGTGCCATTCACAGATCGATGATGGACCATAGAAAGAAAAGTCTATAATTATTGTCTACTTAATTTTGTTTATATCTGAGTATTGCATAATCTAGACATTATCCATTCCTCTATACTTAACCATTAATTCTTTAGCAAGGAGTTGGGAAAAATTGTAGGCCATATTGACACATTAAGCGAGTTAAAATAAATGAATAATTAAATTGAATTGAATTATCTATACATTCTCATTTGTGTTAATATTTGGAGGAAACAATATTATAAGAGGGGACCCCTCACTTGGAAAGTATAAGGAAAAAATGAAATAATTGTAACAACCCCATAGAAAACAAGAAGAGTATTTAGATGACCTTCATTCCTCATCTTTTCTTTCCTCAATTTGGCCTGAGTTCTGAAGAATATATGATAAGATCCCAAAACCTTATTGTGGTTCTTAGTTTTTGTGCAATCTAGAGATCTTTCAAGGATACCCAAACTCTATTTCTCATTAGTATGAGCACCATTCATGTCTTTAAACTGCATGCTTAGTTTAGTGATCTTCAAGCTGCTATTATCACCATCTGAAAGTCTACACCTCATTATCAACTTACATTGTACACCCTTCAAGGAAACATTTCTTGGGAAAGTAATATGGAAATAAAGTATATTACAAATTACTCATCTAATGGTCAATCTCTCATCCCATTTAGAGCTTGAAAGATTAGAAGCTTTCCCTATTCTCATGTTTATCACAATCCATCTTAAATTAATACTATGCATAAATTATCCCCAAAATTCACAATCCTTCCTCTGCTTGTCAATGGACATAATTGTTAGTAGCCCATCTATAAAAATATGGTTCACATCAAAGTTAAGGATGCCAACCCTAATGGGATAGTTAGAGAACCACCCCTCAAAATCTTTAGCAGAAGGGATTCCCCAAACAATTTTTTAAAAGATGATTTTATCTTTGTATTGCACATGCACAACTGACACAAAATCACAAGGAGAAATACTACTATTGAATTTCTTTGGGAAATAACCACCATTAGATTCATAAGCAATGAAGGGGAATCAAGTTGCATAAAATTTTCTAAATACACCCAATGAGGAAGAGATCAAATCTTTAAGATACGTTTCCTCTATAGAAGGCCACTTTGAACAAAAAGCTTCTTCCCATAGTCTTTTGTCTCCTGCAATGGAGAAAAACTCTGAAGAAACACATCCAACATTTTCAATTGTTATGCCATCCAAGCAACCTTAGATCCCTGAAATAACATCACTATTCAACATCAACTCTATATCACTATTTTTTTAAAAATATGAGTCTTCTCTAGAGCTCTACTAATATAATTAACTAATTGGGACCATTCACATAGTAATCAAAGCCTTTAGTGTAGAGAAAATTTGAAACATCCCATTGTCCAAGAAAAGCAATGAAGTAGTATAAACACTAATGTCCTTCAACAAGTATCTAAATCTAGAGGAGATTTGGAAACCCACCACTTTGGGGTGCATGAATTAATAATACAACTTACCAAAAGGGATAATCATAAAAAATCAAATGTCATCTCAACAAAATTTTTAGCATCTCCATTGTTAAGATGTTGCAAAAGAAAAGGGAATGAAGTAGGAAGGAACCTGCCATCATTTATAGCCTATATTCTTCTCTATTTGATTTCTTTAGACAGATCAATGACAAATCCTCATCGGCTATTTGATCTCTTTAGATAGATTAGAGGACAATCCTCATCATCAAGAATCTCAATGTCATCTTTCAAGCTGGCATAACCTTATTGATAGTAGATTCTTTTGGAGACACCCACTCTATTGATTTTTTGGCCTTTCTTTGGCTGAACAATTACCTAACTTTTCAGAAGTATCTTTTCCTAGAATTGAACCACTGCCCCTTTTTGTTGACCTAAATAGGATACTTGTTGGCAAAGGATCCTCTAATAAGTAGCCTATCAACTAATAAATTGTAAATTGAACATCTTCAAGTTTCAATGTTTTAAATAAATAGTTAATTTCCCCAAAGTTAGTGTCATGGATTTAAACCTTGAAAACTTGTTCAAATATGAAAATGATGTCTTATTCATAGAATTTGGATTAATTGAGTAGCAAAGCTTTGGCTGCTAAGCTTTACTCATGATAGTGCTCTACAAAAAATAATCTTTGGGCTCATATAATTAGAGACATTGATCCTTGGTTTATTTCCATGCTTCCTCTTGAACGTCATGTCCCTATGGTGTGGAATAATCTCAAGATTGGTGGTCAATTGGTTAAGAGGGGCCTTTTCTAGATATGTAATGGAGGCTCTGAGACTTTGTTTTGGTTTGATGCTTGGGATGGAAACCCTCCCATCTTATCCATTTAACCTCATCTTCAAACTCTTTTTGATTCTTTTCTTGCTACTAGATTTGATAAAGTAGTTCATTATAAGATTCCTTATCAGTCGATTCTTATTCTCAGATATAGATGGAAGTGCTCTTTAGATTGGCCTCCTCAGAGCTTAGAGGTGGATTGCTAGATCTTTCTAGGACAACAATTAGGGGATGCAAAGGTCTCTTGGTGGAAACAAGTTTGGAATAAGTTTTCTTGGTCCAAATGTAATTTCTTCATGTGTTTGGTAGCTTACAACTAGTGTCTTGCATGGGATAATCTTTGTAAACATGGTCCTTGGGACCATATTTTTGTGTGTTATGTGGTAATGGAGAGGATTCTATCTCTCATCTCTTCTTCCATTGTTTCTTTTCAACCTAGTTATGGAATCATTGGTGGAGTACTTGGGGTTGCTCTGTTGGCATGCTTCCTCCTTACTTGAGTTTTGGGATCACTTAGGGAGTGCCCCCTTGAAGGCTTCACCTCTTTAGCTTGTATTTATGGTTGGCCCTTCTTTTATTCTTTGGCATATGTATTTGGATAGGAATTGATGAATCTTTCATGATGTTTGGATTGGTGTCATGCATCTTTGGTGGAAGATTTCTCACTCTCTTCATAAAACTATTTAGGAAAATGTGAGTTGGATGGAGGTATGGATCAAGGTGATTTGGCTATTTGTAGATGCCTTAATTTTCATTTTCAAGATGGTTTATTAGGGGTTATAGGCTATTGGTATCATAAAGTTCCAAACCATCCTAGACGTCAAAGAAAGAGATATGTGAACTATGTGGGTAATTGGTTGCCTATCTTCCACTTGGAGTTCACAAAGTCAACACTAATGGTTCTTCTTAGGGGAATCCACATCCTGCTAGCATTGTAGGTGTGGCCCCATATAGCTCTTGAGAATTTTAATTTCTTTTTTGAGTGCATAAGGGTTGTCATACTAATAATCTCATGTAGGATCTGGCCATGTTACATGTTGCAGAGAAATGTTGTTTGAGGGGATGACACAAAGGTATCTATGAATTTGATTCTCAAGTGGTGGTGAGTTTTCTTACTTCAGAGTTGCTTGAGGATATTAGTTAGCAATTGGCTTCAGTTGTTAATCAAGCTCTTCTCTTTTGTACTTCTCTAGAGTTTATTAGTTTTAATTACATTCGTTGAGAATGGAATAGAGTTGTTGATTGTTTGGCCAAATGGGCATATGTTCATGCTCAGTATTGGAATATTGTGGATAGGGGCAACTTCCCTTAGATCTGTCTCTTGAGTTAGATGACCTTGTTTCTCAAGATAGAGCTCCTTTTTGAGCTCTCCTTTATGTTTCTCATTTTTTCTTAATAAATATTTCCCCCTCTTTTAGTATAAAAAGGTTTGAATTAATTAAACATGATTACAAGTAGGAAATTAGTTGATTAATTTTGGAAATCAAAATAGATGGCAAGTTGTATTAAGTTTTATAGTTGAGAAAGAATGTAAATATATAAATATACTATTAAATCTTATAAATAGAGTTTTTCTCAATAAAGTCTTTGAAATTTTATGATGGAATTTTGCTTTTCTATGAATAAGTTTTTTTTCTTGTTTTTGTCTTGGATAAATTTGGAATCATAAATATGTGCTTAAAATAGCATATGTATATATGAAAATTTGATGAGAGCTTAATGATTAAACACAAGACCCATACAATATGAATCAACTTTCTCTTTGTTAAAATTGCCTTTTTACTTTTTGAAATTTCAAAATTACACATTTAGAAGTTGAATTAATCTAGTTATTTGTGCTACTACAATAGTTTATTATGTATAATTCTTGTGCAACATATTTCTTTTTATGCACCACTTTGTTTTATCAATTCTTACTACCAAATTCAAGCCTAGATCACTCTAGATTATGTCTAGAATTGGATAGTTTCTAGTTTGCATCCATAATTATGGATATAAAGTTATTGATAATTACTCAAAAAAATGTGCATGACTATTTTTATTGATAATTTTTTGTATATTATTTAGGAGTTGAAGATTAGCTCAACCTTCAAGATTGTCTACCAAAGGAAATAAAGCTTTTAGGGGAGAGCATGAAAAATGTAAGATTTCTTGATATTAAGATCTATGATATTATATAGTATACATTAGTGTTTTTAATTAAGAAAATAGGTTTTGAAGGGACCTTGAAACCTAGATACAAAGCAAGGAAACCTACAAAATAAACCAAAAGATATACAATAAGCTCTTCACAAAAACTAGGGCACAAACACAATAATACACAAACAAAGGAAAGGGAATGCAACAACACCAAATATCCAACCTTTATAGACTAGTGGTCAACAAAGAATAATTCATCGGTGGACTGACCTCCCAACAAAAACTAGACAAAAAAAAGTAAGATTTAGCCCCCAAAATTGTGGGCTTTAGGAGAAGAAATAGATGGAAACCTCATTGAATATTTTCTGTTAACCATAATCCATACCTCCTCAATCTTGGTAGTCATAGAGTGTCAAGCCAATGAATCAATAGAGTTGTTAGAACTAGCAACCCCAACACCTTTAATGATAGGACTGACATAATCATATCCAACAACACCAGATCCACCATTCTCAATTAGGATTTGGCCAATCACATTAGACCTTCCCTTGGAAGCTACAATACCAATACATTTATCATTTCCAACAACAATAGGCTCTTCAACTTCATCCTAGGTAGAGCCCACACCATTATTGTAATCTACAACAATAACAACAAAAGTAACTCCCAAGACATCATGATCAGAGCCAACTATAGTAGAGACCACTGCTAGAAATAAGAATTACTGAGAGGGGGGAGTTGATTCAGTAATTTAAAAACTTTAGCCACCAACTGGATATTATTTGTTACTTTAAACCATATATAACAAAGTAATAAAGTAATGCTGAATAGTAATAGTAACCATGCACAAAGATAACTCATACTACCATATTTTGTTAACTAGGGAATCCCTGGCCAAGGGAAAACCCTAGTGGGTATGATACCCACTAGATAATATATTAATATATATAAGTTCCTTGTTAGATGATGGACCCTATTAGGATTCAATGAGAAAATTAAGTATAGAGAGTCCGTATTAGGAGACTTTGAATCCCTGTTAGGAGTTGTGATACAATAGATGTAAGATGATCCCACTGCCAAAACATGCATTTCCAATTACAAGAAGAGCTAACTGCCCAAAGAAGTAATTAGACTTCTAGAATGTAGGTACTGTAGCTTCTTCCATAATTGATCTCTAACCTTTAGCTTGATCTCAGATCATAAAAATAGCTTTACAAAACTTCACATATACTGCTTTCACAAAAGTTCACATATAATTGCTCAACACAACTACTACAATACTTCACACTTCTTATCATAGGATTTCCTTTGCATAAATACCATGAATTTTCATAAATTACTAGTGGGTCAACTAAGACCACAATAGACTGTTCCAACTTAGAGTAAACATCTAGGATGTCAACCCTAATTGGTCAAGTAATTATTTTGTAAACAAAATAATTCCTTTCATTTAATTTTGTTGTCCTATTTCATTGGTAGAACATGAATATCTCTTTTCTATATAGTTTGTACTAAATTTTGAGGTTATACATGTCATCATCAACATGTATACTATCTCCATCTAACTCTACTAGTCATAATATGATGTTGGTAACAAGTTACATACAAAATAATATGTTGTTATATAGAAAATTCATACTTAGACAATTTTTGAGTACCAAAAGCTAAGTATCTTTATTTCCAAGGTTTCCTATAAGTGTGTACATCATGTGTTGCCATAAATGAGAAAAATTACATATCTTTATTAGCCAATTGTCAACAATCTCCCCCTTTGGTATTGATGGCAACAAAATAGGGAAAATTGGCTAAGTATCAAAAACTTAAAATAAATAACACATTAACATTAAATCTATTACAACTTGTCCATCTTACATATGCTCCCCCTTACAATATGATTTCATACTTTACTAAATTATTTTCTCCTCTTTACCTAATTTATAATTTTCTTATGTACTTCTCCCCCTTTGACATCAATGACAAAGGTTAAAATGTCAAAAACTATCCATCTGCTATCAAAGTCTCTATAAACATCTACCTTAAACTGATAGTATCTTCATGCAGTCATCAAAATTTACCTTAAGATTATTCATACCTATTGTCCATGTATCTTTGGCTAATTCAACAAAGGTGAGAATTACACATAAGGCATATGATGCAATCTCAACTACATTAAGGTTGGAGTATAAAAAGTTAGAATAAGTGTCCTTGGCCTTAACACATTCCTCCAATTGTTTCTCAATAATAGATATTTTTAGAGCAATAGAATCTCTGAAATATGATGTTCTCTTCAAAATTTATTCCTTCTAAAGTTCCAATTTCTTGATATCATTATGAATACTAGCCACATGTCCTACAGAATCATCAATTTTACTAGAAGGATGTTGTATTTGGCAAGATAAAGCTTCTAGCTCACTCATCTTTCCTCCAATCTAACTGTCAATATCCTTAGTCAACTTGTGAGATAGATTATACTTGATGTACAATATCTTACCATCCTATTGACACTTCCAAAGTTCCTTGATACAAGTATCAATACTTATCAAACCGTTCTTAATATTTTGACAAATAGTGCTAAACAAGTAAACATCATGTGAGATCTATGCCTTTGTTTCTACAACACTCAAAAAATTTGTAAATTCTTCATCAAAGGATTTTAGCACTACTTATGCCCTCTATTTAGGATCTACCTCTATGTGTTGTACTGCTAAAGTACTATGTAATCTGTCAGTAACCTCCATCAAGGTTCTTTATAAGATTTTCACTATCTTGTTCTTCTGAATAAGCTTTGACAAAGATGAGATCAAATCAATTTGATCATCATCATCAGTTTTGAGGCTAGCAAGCAAAAGAAAAGTAGATGAACTAGAAGGTTTAGAGTCATCTTCCCTTTGCTTCTTTTCAGCTGCCTCTTTGACTCTTCTTTCTTCTTCCTCTTTCTCTTCTCTTTCCTTTCTTTCTTTTTCTTTCCTTTCTTCCTCTTCTAATCTCTTCTTCTTATCTTCCTTTGTTTTCCTTTTTATTTCTTCTTCAACTAATCTTTTCTTTTCTTCCTCTACTTTTCTTTTCATTTCATCTTCAAGCAATTTCTTCTTGGTCTCTTCTATTTTCCCTTTTTCTTCCTCTAATGACCTCTTCTCCTCTTCAATTTGTCTCAATTGTGCTTCAATATCTTTGATGTGAGGTTCATTCTATTCAAAACTCTCAAACAGGTTTGTATCATCAATGTTAATGGTAACATTGGTATGATCTATCTGCAATGTGTCACCACTCACAATCACTTCCAAGGCTCTTGACGCTAGTGAAGATGCTGCCTTGGACTTTGTCATGATCTGACTTATAGCTACTACAGTCTCACTTCTTATCTTATCTTTCTCACCAATCATAAATAGAAATGGTCTTACTTTGTTTCTCAAGTAAGGTGCAAGACTATTCAACAATCTTTTGACTTCTTCTATGTCATTCTTCTTGCATATTGTTCTTATCACAGACTTTTGAAGTTCTAAGTCCTCTTCTCAAGCTAGTGCCTTCTATTTAATGAGTCTATCATAGACTTTCTAGTTTATTGTCCCTTCAATATCCTTGAGTTTCAAATTATTGGCTATTATGTATCTCACAGTAAATATTTCTCAAAATTATTATAGAAGTCATAAATTTTTTTCATCTAAACAAAGTTTCCTTCATTAGCAATAGTTGAATTTATCTTCTCTATCTTCGGCTTCTAGGGTTGCCAAGCTTTTTTTGCTGACAACTTAGAAGTAGTTACCTTCTCTAACTATTTTCCTTCTTGATTTTCTTCTTCTTCTCCTTCACTAAACTCAACAATTTTCAACAATGTCTTTTGTCTATTGTTGGTCTTAGATTGGTTTTAACAATTGAGTGTCAACACACTTACCCAATTCTTCATTTGATGCCAAGTATAATACAGAAGCTGAGCTACAATATATGTCGAGCCAGAAAATTCAATAGGTGCTGAGTAATCTTTAGGTGCCAAGAAAAGTTCAAGTGTTGAGCAAAGTATAGATACCAAGTCACTATAGATGCCGAGTGAGACATAATTACTATAGGAGCTAAGTAAGCCAATTTTCCTATATGTGCTGAGCATCAACAACTAGTATATGCTGAGTAACACAAAATCAACATATGAGTTTGTGCCTTCACAAACTTAGATGCAAACCATTTTTGGAGCTGACATAGGATGAATCTCAAAATATCTTGAAGATAAGATCAAATCTTTCACATTACGTATGCAATCAACATGCAACCAATAAGAAAAATGGAGAAGGCTTGTAACTAATAGGAAAAGTGCGAGAGTTGAATAGGGAATGAAGATTTAATATTGATCATAGATTCATACCTAACCCTAAGTCTTTGAAATCTTTAAAAGGAGGATGAAACCCCATTGTATGCATGTGTGAGTGAGAAGTGTACGGGTGAATTATAGCAAAGTGTTGAAGGGTAAAAATACTTAGTGAAGAACATAGTAGCATAACATAATTTAGTTATTGAAGAACAAAGTATCAAAACCTTACATAGTGACATATCAGATCAAGCAAGCATCAAATTAGTTAGGGTAGAACAAGGATCTAGAATCAACAATTGAAGATTGCAAAGATATTACATCAAAGACTTTCTAATACTCTCTAGCAATTGTATTAGATATAGAAATTCTATGGACTTACGTTGGCCTAGCAACCATTTGTAAATCCTTAACAGGGTGGCATTCCATGTAAATGTACAAAAGTCCTTTAACCAAGCCTACTTTTAGCAGGGTAGTGAAATCCTTTAACCAGGTCACTTTTTATAGGGTGTAAAGTCTTTAACATGATAGGCCTTTCATAGGGTAAACCATTGGAAGTGGTCAAACATTGTAACCTTGAATAGTTACACATTGTTGCAGTCATATTTTGTGGGTATCATCCCCACCCTAGTTTTACCTTCTCATTTTGGAGGGTTTCTAGGTTACCAAATTTGTGTGTTATCTATTTTCATTCATATTTTTACTTTCATATTTATTAGATGAATTAGATGCATGTAAAATGGTTTCCGTTAAAAGGATTTGAAAAGGTCAAAGTTAGTTACTTCTGATTCAACAACCCCCCCCACCCCCCCCCACCCCCCCCCCCCCCCCCCCCCCACCTTCTCAGAAGTAAATATTCCCATTTGTTCTCACAAGGAGAAGCCTTATAGCTTGGATGAAAGATTTGGAACTAGAAGTCTACAAACTTGGGAAGATCATAGAGAATCAGGCAATTGACATACAACTTGCTTTACATGCCTTGGAAGAAGCTAGCGAAGAACTAATAAAATTCTTAAAAAGAAGAAAAGAGATAAAAATAGCCTCGAATCTGATTTCAAATGGAGATTCCAAGGAGTATGATGCAACAATAGCAGACCTAATGGAGAAAAATAGAGCTCAAGGAGAAGAAATTAGAATACTCAAGCTTGAATAAGAATCACAAGCCATGATGCTTTGTGAAGTGACTGAACAAAAGAAAAGAGACATTGAAAACAAAGTTATGCTAGAAGAAGACAAGAGAAACCTTGCCAACAAACTTAAAAAAAAGTCAATTGAGCTAGCAAGAATTTCAAACATGCAGCTAGACACCCTAAATAAGATGATGAATGCACATCATGAACTAAATGTTAAAGACATTGAGATCTCTACATTGACGATGCAAAATGAACAATTGCAAAATGACTTGAAAAAAGAGAAGGAGATTGCACAAAGCTTCAACAAACCTAATGAGGCCATCAAGTACTTTGAGCAGCTACTAAAATCACCAAGGGCTGACAATGACACTTCAAGACTAGGTTACATCAGCACTAAACAAGGAGAATCATCCAAGACTATAGAAGAAAAGAGTAACAAAGGTAAGAACACTTAACTTGTCATTTTTGTGGTAAAAAGGGACATACCTCTAATGTATGCAGGAGCAAAAATGCCCATCAGAATGACAAGCCTAAGAATGCAAATCATTGTCAAAAGTGCAAAAAGAAAGGACATCAAGCACATAACTATAGGACTAGGACTATCAGAACACCAAGATTTGAAGGTCATTGTTACAATTGAAAGAAGTATGGACATAGATATTTTGAGTGTAGATCAAAACCTATGTGTACATCAAATCAGGCAACAAGGGAAGGTAACCATGTTCATCACTACAATTGGGACTACAATACCAGGTATAGTTGTCATTACTATTAGGAATATGGACATATTCCTAAAAATTTCATAAGGACACATTTCAGAGGGAACTATAGTAGATGGTTGGGCCAAATCACATGTTTTAGTTGCTTGAAGACTGGTCATATCAACAGGAATTGCCCAAAAAAGTCAAAAACATCCAACTCAAAGGATGAAAAAGGTAAAGAAAAGGTAGATGTTGAACACATCAAAGGAGAAATGAACAAGACATGGAAGAAGAAAGATGGGTGTAGCACATCAAATGAAGGGATCACTTCACCTAATAGGTCAAGTGGTCACACTTTATCAAACTAAGAGAAGGCATAAGGGACTGATTTACAAAGTTTTATCATACATCAGTTCCTAAACAAGCAAGAATTAAAAAAAAGAAGATCAACATGAACAAAGATGAAAAATTAAACGAGATTGCAAGTGTTGCTGAGTTGTCCTCAGATGCTGAGTAAAAATTCAGTACATGCCAAGTTGATTGTCAAAATAGTAGGAGTCAAGCTAATAAAAGAAGCTGAGTGAAGAAGAAAATTTAGTTGAAGTCAATTAAGTAATACTCCAATGTAGACCAAGTGGTGAAAAGATAATGAAATTCGAGTAAGATAGAATCCTTTAGAAGCTAAGTGGATAGCTGTAAACACACTAAGTAGTAAATGCAATGAAAATAGAGTATATTATCATATTTTCATCATGTTATTCTCATTGTGAAGAAAGAGCAAAGATGAGAAAGAGCACAGAGTGAATCCAAAGTAGAGAATCCATCATATAAGAAGATCTCAACAGCATTCTAGGATGATATCATCAATTTGAAGGTATTTACGACTATGCCAAGCTATGCAATTTCATGCTTTCTTCGTTTTAAAACCCTAGATTGTGTAAAATGGCTTCTAACTCTAGAAAAACTTAGGAGAAGGAACAATTTGAAGTCCAACTAGTGTCCAAAGAGGTTACACAACCCAATTTTTGTCTAATACCTAAAGTTGTATATAAGAATGATCCAACTGATGCCCTATCCATCATACCCCCTAAGGTTGTAATGGTTCAAGATGTAAGAAAATGCTATAATTACAAAATTGGAGCTATAGCTGACATGGAAATGAGGGAGGCATATGAGAAATCATGCAAAAATGGAGTGTTGAAAGAAAGGGTTTAATGCATGCCCTAGAATTCCCTATAGTGTTCAAGACAGAATGGATTAGGCTAGTATTGAGCAGAATGCATGATGGAAGCTTATGGCTGGAGGATGGCCTCGTAAAAATCACAAAGATAATTGTACATAGAGTGATAGGGTACCCAACCCTAGATTAGCTGAAGACCCTTAGGAGTGATTCTAAGGAGGTAATTGAGAAAAACACAGGTACTAAGTGGAGTAAGAGAGGGATGACAATTGACACTATCCAAGACCCTCTAGTTGACTTTGTTGTTATGGTCATTGCACACAAATTCTACCAATCTAGCAGACTCAATAGTGTGCACTGCATTGCAGTGGATGTAGGATACAAATAGGTGAAGAAGGATCACACATATGATCTTGTAAAACTACAATTGCAACAGATCAATGAAAATCTAGTAGCAATCAGGAGGACCAAGGGAGACCAATGCAATTTTGGTGCCATTTTGATATGTATTTTCTTTTATGTTTAGAATGAATTTCCTTCTTTTGGAAAAGTTGCATGGAAAACTAATCGGACAATCATAGCTCAAGTCAATGAATACATAGAGCAGATGGTAGCTAATTTTGAAACCTTGACGACTAGTTATTTTGAGGACTTTAAGAAGTCAATGAAGCAAAGGCTCAGAATTCCAATTTCCTTAGTAGAGAAACATGTAAATGAGTATATTTTCTTGTGGATATAGACTATACATACATACAAGCTACCATACCAAGAGTGAGATGGTTAAGACTGTTGGAGTTGAGGAAAGCCAACTCCGAAGATGCCAAGATCACCTGCATGCGAACCTGTCAAAGAGAAGCCATAGAAGGGAAGAGCATGGAGCACGGGCAAAACCCTAAACGGACATGAGAGCCAAAAATGCAAACACAATAAGAAATGTATTTACAATAAGAAAATGGCTTTACAATGTGAAAATACAATGAGGAGAGCTCGAATATAAAGAGCTCATGGAAGCTTGTAGAACAAGCTGGAAGATAAGTGTGACAACTAGAAGGGAACAAACTCCCGTGTTGTCACAACATGCATTAAATACGAAATATTAAATAAATGCATGACCTAAGTAAACTTAAGCAATAGAATAAATAATTAAATATTAATTATTTACTCTAACACCCCCCCTTAAGTGCAACTTAGGGAAATGCCTTAAGCTCACAAAGCTAAGATGAAATGCATAATGGGTCCCGGCAACGAGGCCATTTTAGGTACCCAAGTACAATGCAAGAAAAATGAAACCTCTGTAAACGGGGAAAGAGAGAAAACCACATGGGAAAAACCCTCCCCTAAAAAGAGGTAAGAACCCAGTGAAGAGCAGAAGAAGTCTCCAACTAGGGAAAATGTCCCCTAAATCAGGAACAATGAGTGATCATGAAGAAGCAGCATCATTGAAGCATGAAGAAGTCGCAAATCTGTCAAACTGCTGATCTGAAGAACCTCCATGGAAGAAGAAGGCACGAACCGAGCATGTTTATATGGTAGATGATCCATCTCACTGAAATGCATAGGTAGCCAGCCACTGCAATCTCCTTGTATGTAGGATCAACCACTGAATACATAGTTCACACTATCGAACCATGAAACCACGAATGCATTAGAACACAACATAACCCCCCCTTAATGCAGATGGGGTGTGATGACAGGTAACTGAGAAGGTGAGCCAAAATCTTCTGCAAACGAACCAAGAAGAGGTACAGACACTGATAAAGACACGGTCTAACTGACTCTGCATGGGGCTAATGTCATGGAAGGGACACTCACTTGACAAAGGGAGAATGCCTAAAACAGCAAACAAATAATCCCCCCCCCATGGTGCTTTATGAAATAGTGCAAGTACACCTGACTCCCAGAATGCAAAAGTGACAATTTATCTCAGTGCGAAAATGAAAAAGTGCTTCAAAAGGATAGCTACAATGATCAGAACTAAAAAAGAGCTGCAACAAAAGAAAGTACAACTGAAAAGAAAGCAAACCATGCCAGGAAAACGATCCTCGGGCCTAAAACACTCAAAATATTCACCATAGAGCAAAAATGCCAAAACTATGATAGAAAGAGAAGAGGCCAAAAGTGAGGAAAAAAGATGACAGTTCTGAAAAGTACATAGAACCAGCTTTCTAGAAATATAAAGTTTTCCAAAAACAGACATGGGACGCAAAAGATATGCATGCCGGAGTCAAAAATAGGACTTCGGACTTCAACAGAAAAAACAGGTAATAAAAAAGCATCAAAATCAAAAAATACCTGCACCAAAATCTCCGTCTCAGAACCAGCTTTCCGGCGCTTCTTTTGGATCGGAAAAATACCTCCGTATGCAAGAGTTATGGCCAAAAAACCACAAGTAGGTCCAAAAGAGAACTTGAAGGAGAGGTGCAAGGCAAGTTGATGACATCGCGCTGATGTCAGCAAGTCAGGCGATTAAATTTGATGGTTTAATGGCCGTCACAGCAAAAAAAGTGCCACGTGGCATTGCCACGTGGCAGTACGGACGATGACGTGGCAGGGGCCACGTGGCAAAGGGCCACGTGGCAGGCCTGCCACGTGTCACGCACAAACTGGTGCTGACTGTGCTGCATAGCTGGCAGGCGGAGGCCTGGTGGAGGTGGTCGCAGGGGTGGCGGAGGTAGAGGAGCTGTCGGCGGAGGGCGGCGAACGGGCGGCGGGCTGGAGAGGCACCACCGGTGGAGGGCGGCGGCCAGGAGGCGGTCGGGCCGCGATGGTTCGCGGGTGGTGCTGCCTGCTGCGGCCGCTGCGGGCTGCGCTCAGGTGGCGCGGTGGTGGCCCGACGGTGGCGCAGCGGCGGCGACCGAAAATGTATTTTTTTAAAAAAAAATCCACGCTGCGTCCGTACGACCATACGGCAGTGACCTTGGGATCCTCAAAAAATCGCCAAAAATGCCCTGTCTCCAAAAACGAAAAGCTTTATATGAATCCTGACTGCAAACGGCCTTCCGGATCCAATGGTGATGTCTGTTTGGGCCCAAAGTGCTCTGAAAAATTGCTGATCCCCTGATTTGAAGAAAATATGCACAAACAAACTAGGGTTTGTGACTTCAAATCACGGCTTCAAAATTTCTTCAACGAAGCAGTAGCAGGAAGGCTCTGATACCATGTTGGAGTTGAGGAAAGCCAACTCCGAAGATGCCAAGATCACCTGCATGCGAACCTGTCAAAGAGAAGCCATAGAAGGGAAGAGCATGGAGCACAGGCAAAACCCTAAACGGACATGAGAGCCAAAAATGCAAACACAATAAGAAATGTATTTACAATAAGAAAATGGCTTTACAATGTGAAAATACAATGAGGAGAGCTCGAATATAAAGAGCTCATGGAAGCTTGTAGAACAAGCTGGAAGATAAGTGTGACAACTAGAAGGGAACAAACTCCCGTGTTGTCACAACATGCATTAAATACGAAATATTAAATAAATGCATGACCTAAGTAAACTTAAGCAATAGAATAAATAATTAAATATTAATTATTTACTCTAACAAAGACCTCTTGGGTATGCAATAAACATAGATGAAGCATTAGTAGCGATAATTGCATTATTAGCAAAAGAAGTTGACAAGGATGCACCACATTTTGGAACTTATGACGTGGTGAGATCTAAAGTGGATATGGAGTTGAAAACTGCCTCTACTTTGAAAAAGAAGGACAAGCTAGTCAAGAATCTAAAAGCTAAATTTAGGAAAGGTATTGGAGAAGAAGCAGAAGAAGAAGATGAAGATGCTGAGGGTGATGAAGAAGAACAAGATCAGGGGCCACTTGCCTTAACCCAAGGTATGGGAGAAGATGGAGATAAGGAGGAAGGTACCAAGCAAGAAGCACCAAAGGGTGAGCCTAAGAAGAGAAAAGCTCAAAAATAGCCACTTGCACAACCCAAAGGAAAGAAGAAACCTACAAAGCCAACCCTAGCCAAGCCAACTACAAGGGTTGATACTAGGGCTACAACTCAAGGGACAAAAGAAGCAAGAAAAATAGAAGACAATAGAATAAGGAGGACCTACAAAGTAGAAGAAAAGAAGAAAGTATGCTGCACCTCTAGAATCAAATGAAGAAAGGATAGAGTCTGATGAAAATCAATTTAGATTAGTAAGCCATTCTATCACATCTAAATTGGAAAACATTTGTAATAATATTAGAGATAATGCTGATTTAACTAGTCTAAAAACCATTGAATTTGATAAGTTGTCAAAAGAACAATAGAACATAGTGGAAGAGTCCATCTACACTATGATGAGTAAGTTCAAGACTACCCCACTTGAACTGGATAACTTAATGCCTATAGAGTTGAGTTCATTGGTTGAGAATAAATGGCATTACTATCTTAAGATGGAGAAAGAAATAATAGAGGCAACATTTTCTCATGTAATGCTAGACCTTACTAAGGGTCAAATAAAAAAGGCTAATAAGAAGCATGGGAGCAAATTTGCACCCAAATATAGAGCTTTCAATATTTTACAAAATCAAATTGAAGATGTTGTCCAGCAGTCCACACAAATGTGGAAATTAATCTATGGATTGAAAACTATGACAGAAGGGCAGGAAGACCCATTTGAGGGTAGAAATGATGATGAAGAAGAAGAGAATGAGAAAGAAGAAAAAGAGAGAAATAAAAAGATGAAGGAGAGAAAGAAAGAGATGAGGTACAAGAAAAAGAGATAGTGGAGAAGACACATGGTGAAGAGGCAATAGTTGAGGAACAATAGGAAGAAGAGAGTGTCCAAGACACCTAACTACCACCACCAAGCCCTCCACATACAACACCTGTAGATACAGTAACTATACAGGATGTTCCTAACACTTTAGCTCAGAACATCAATCCTTTAACTGTAGAGGATCTCAAGAGGATCCTTCACCAATCTACATTGCAAGCACAACTTTGTACAAATCTAGTTTTGGTGAGTGTTGATGAGCTACAAAAAGCTATAGTAGAGGTAAGAAGTGAGAAGGAAAGAACACAAGAACAATCTACAAAACCTCCCATAGCTACAATAGATCGATCCAAAGAGCAAGAAGAACAAGACAAAATTGCTAAGGTTGATAGTATAGTTACAAAAACTACCAAGGAGCCAACAAAGGAACAAACAAGACAAGATGTTCCTGCAACACAAACCCAAGGTGCACTTCCTCAAATTATCATTATGTATCAAGGCAGTAGAGAAGAGGAGAAAGAAGAGAAAACCCCTAAGGAGTAGGAGGCAATACAAACATTGGTGAACTTGCCTACCTCGAGGACTCCTAATAAGAAGTCAAACATTGATGCAGTACCATTGTAGATTTTAGCACCAGGCTCGAGCTCCACCAAGGTTGCAAGGGTACTTCACTATGGAGACCCTACACTTGATGAATAAATAGTGATACCTAGTTATGACTCAAGAACTATGAACCTACAATGGATAAATGAAGTGCAAGAGGCACTAAAGAGGAGGAAGAGACAAGAGATACTCAGAAATGAATATAGATAGAAGCAAGAACTAGTGGAAATCAAGGACATATTTCTTGATGCATTTAGCTTGCAAGTACCTAATGAAACCTAGCCCATCATGGAGCAATTGTCTAACATTGTGGAGTAGGTATAGAATGAGGACCTATAAAATAATTTTAAATTATTATAATGGTCAAAAAAGAAATTTTAGTTGAAAGTGAATGAGGAAATATCAAGTGAAATAGCAGTTTCATAAGTTGAATTGGCGAAGAAGATTGAAAAAGTGAAGAAAGTATTTGAGAATGTATTCTCATTGTACACCAAGTTGTGTGATTCATCATATTTCAAATAGAAAACAAGCCAAAGGATATTGAGCTTGGAATGAAATCTAAAGATTTCTAACATTCAGCTACCTAAAGATCCAACTTAGAGCGAGAAGCATTTTGCAGCTACACTTCACATACAAAAAGAGTTAGCTGTGTTGAAAATTGAAGAGGCCAATATTAAGGCCAAATTGATGCAAATTCAATCTTACACTACCCCACATCTGGAAGTACTCCATAAGGAACAAGCCTATGTAGAGAATGTTCTAAAGAAGGATCCTAATCTTTCTACTTTTGAAGGACTTGTGCATCATGCAACAGAGACAACCATCCAACACAAGTCATTGGAGATTGCTTTGGATAATTGAGATGCTTCTCTCAAGATGATTATAGAGGTAAATAAAACATTTTTGGCAAATTATTCTATTTATTCTTAGGACCCATTGACATAAGTGTCAAAAAGGGGGACAATAAGAATGGGGGAGTAATTCAATTCATTATTGCATCTAATAAGAATGGGGAGATATAATGTTTTGGGGGAGATATAAATAAGAATGGTTACATAATACATTCTTTGATGGAATGATGGAAGTTGTAATCACCTAAAAATGGTGATCTAGACTATTAGCCCCCTTTTCAACATTTTGGCTAAATTAATTTAATCATTTACCTAGACCAAATTACTAATAATCAATTTATTTAATTATAACCTATAGTTTGACTATGCTATCCTAAGTTCATTATTTGATTAAAAGAACATGTCCCCTTTTAATTAAATAAAATACCCCATTCTTTTAACCCACTTAAAGTGCACACATAAAGTCCTTTTTCTATTTTGCAATTAAAAGAAAAGGCTTTGTGACTTTTGTCTTATATGACAAGTCAACTTATATTCTATTGGTTGACTTGTGTGTGCACATGGATCACTCCTCATTTCAAATTCCACCATTGATCATCCACCATCTTCATCTTGATCTCTACCATCCATACATCTTTAAAAGGGAGAGAGCTTTCCCCCTTAATCAATCATTTTTTGAATATTGTTATGCTGCAGGTTTTCTAACAGGTTTCTTTGGAGCTTTGTGGAGAACTTCTATTTCTTGTCTACATTCTTTTATACCATAGCATTTTAGCTTAGATTCATGTTACATGTTAGTTTAGATTCTATTTTGCAATAATCTCTCACATAGCTTAATATTTGGATTGTAACACTCTCATCCATGTTTAGAATAGCTGCACTTTTCATATTCATTCTAGCTTAATCTTTATTTGCATTGCATCCTTGAGGAACTCCTTGGGACATTTGCATTCTTGCATCTTGTCTTTGGAACCTCCCATTGCATGGTTTACTAGCAAGAAGAGTATCTCTAAGGCTCATCTGAGAGCCTTTTTATTCTTGAAATATACTCTCTTACACTCCGTGGATAGGGAGCTCTAAGCCGACATCCAAGCATTCCAAACTCATGGAATCATTTGGATAGAAGGGTTTAGAGTGGGACACTTTCGAGTGTACAGAAGTAACAAAGAATATCCAAATGGGGAGATATTCAATTTCATATTTTGAGGAAGAAATAAAGCCAAAAGGATGCAAAACTGAAAAAAGATGTGACAGGAACTAGATACAGAGTATAGGAAGCAAAAATAAGGTAAATAGATACATATAAAGGCAGATAAGGCAAAGAGTATCAGATATATCAGCATAAGACACATTCAGCAAAAATATTTTTGGTTACAAGAATAGAAATGGCACATTAGCTTAGGGGGAGTCACAAGATTTTGAGGTATACAAAATTTTGAATAAGTTTTTGAAGTCTTGTACATATGCCAAACATAATATGTAGCATACTCATAAAGATCAGATTTATAATTTCTAGTTAAGTGTTTTTGCCACTCATGTCAAAGGGGGAGATTGTTGGTCTTAGATTGGTTTTGACAATTGAGTGTCAACACAGTTAACCAATTCTTTAGTTGATGCCAAGTATAATATAGAAGTCAAGCAATAATGTATACCGAGCTAGAAAATTCAATAGGTGCTGAGAAATCTTTAGGTGCCGAGCAAAGTTGAAGTGCCAAGCAAAGTATAGATGCTGAGTCACTATAGATGCCAAGTGAGACATAATTACTATAGGAGTCGAGTGAGCTAGTTTTCCTGTATGTGCCGAGCATCAACAACTAGTATGTACTGAGCTACTAGTCTTGTACATATGCCAAATAGAATTTATAGCATACTCATAAAGATCAAATTTATAATGTCTAGTTAAGTGTTTTTTCCACTCATGTCAAAGGGTGAGATTGTTGGTCTCAGATTGGTTTTGACAATTGAGTGTCAACACACGTAACCAATTTTTTAGTTGATACCAAGTATAATACAGAAGCCAAGCTACAATGTATGCCAAGCCAAAAAATTCAATAGGTGCCAAGAAAAGTTCAAGTGCCGAGAAAAGTATAGATGCCAAGTCACTATAGATGCTGAGTGAAACATAATTACTATAGGAGTTGAGTGAGCTAGTTTTCCTATATGTGTCGAGCATCAACAACTAGTATGTACCGAGTAACATAGAATCAACATATGATCATCAACATAGCAGAATCCAGTTATTGAAGAACAGAGTATCACAACCTCACAGAGTGACATATCAAATCAAGCAAGGATCAAATCAGTTAGGGTATAACAAGGATTTGGAATCAGAAATTGAAGACTGCAAAGCTATTAGGTCAAAGACTTTCTAATGCTCTCTACCAATTGTATTAGATATAGAAATCCTATGGACTTAGGTTGGTCTAACAGCCATTTATAAATCCTTAATAGGGTGGCATTCCAAGTGAATGTACAAAAGTCCTTTAACTAGGCCTACTTTTAGTAGAGTAGTGAAATCTTTTAACCAAGTCACTTTTTATAGGGTGTAAAGTCTCTAACAAGACAAGCCTTTCACAGGGCAAACCATTGGAAGTGGTCAAACATTGTAACCTTGAGTAGTTACACATTGCTACAGTGATATTTTTTGGGTGTCATCCCCACCCCAGTTTTACCTTCTCATTTTGGAGGGTTTCTGGGTTACCAAATTTGTGTGTTATCTATTTTCATGCATGTTTTTACTTTCATGTTTATTAGATGAATTAGATGCATGTCATATGGTTTCAATTAAAAGGATTTGAAAAGGGTAAAGTTAGTTACTTTTGATTCACCCCCCCTCTCAGAAGTAAATATTCCCACTTGTTAATTCCAACATCTCTTTCCTAGTCCATTGGCTTGTTGTTTAACCCTTTTAGTCTTTGTGGTCATAACTTTCACTAATATCTCTGATTTCCTCTTCACCTCACTTGGCTAAACATTTGATATTGCTGCACAGGGAATTCTCTATTCTGAAAATGTCTTTGCAATAGACACTGACAAAGTTTCACATATGTTATACCTTGGTTCATGGTCTACCTGACTACCTGTGACTCACTCTCAGTCATACCAACTTTTGTTAAAGGATTTCTTCATTATTGTTTCAATATTCTTGTGAGATGCCTTCTCCAAGGATGCCTGATGACATAAATAGATAATCTCATCATAGGTTTCAAATTTATACTTAGCTTGGTCCTTCTCTAATTTCAACAATAAATCAATGTATCCAACTATTGTTTCATCACTTAATTCATGACCTAAGGGATCAAGAAATGTTTCTCGAGGTTCTACTACTTGAATATAAGTAAAATCTATATCAACCATAACACAAATATCTTCTTTAAATCTATCTACAATTATAGGTGTAATTTTGAATCATTGCCTCATTTCATTCTGAAATGTTTTCATTATCAAGTTTCCACTATCCAATATTTCATCTGTTGGGCTGACAAATATGGAAATATTTTAAGTACATGAAAGAATATGTGATTGATCAATGATTGAAATCTAAACATACCATTCTTAGTCCTTTTGATCTTCTCTAGGGTCTCAAGAAGTTGCATTCTTAGAATTTCACTGAGGTTAACTTGTTACTTTTCCACACATATCTTGCAGGCTGCATAGATGAATCTAGCAAACAATTCATCAATCTTGGAACTTGCATATATAGAGTAGGAAATTATTCTACTCAAGAATCTTACATCATCTTGTTTAATGGTGCTGATCACCATGTCCTTTCCATTATACACTGTCTTTGTGTAGCTCTCAACTTTCTTCTTAACTAATTTCTCACCTATGGGTACACTACATTGTTTACATAGACCGGTTACCTCATGAATAAGGTTAGCTAAATTATACACTACATTGTCTTACATCCATAGTTTTCCATCATGTATTCTACCTAGTGTGATCAGTTTCCCCTCATCTGTGTCTAATTCTTGGTAGAAATGATATTTAAGTAGGTCTAGTTCCTTCAAGTGTTTAAGTCTAGGTTTCATAGTCATATCATGATTAAAGACTAATTCCATATACTTGTTCATATACTCACTCCCAACAGATTCAAACTTACTGGTAAGATAACTTCCTATATCTTCCAAATACACTACATTGTTCAGAGCAATGGATAATGTTGAGTTAGGGTTTCCTTCTATGGGTTTCACAAAAAACAACCTTCAATTTTAGTCTCTCCTCATTCTCAACATTGTGAACTACTGACATATCCATGATTCTATCAAATATAAAATTTTATCAAATAAATTCTATGAAAAAATGATAAAATACCTCTTTTCAAAAATAGGGTTTGCTTCAAAATCCCCTTGTCAAGTTGCTTTAGAGTGCCATACTTTTAATTTTATCACAATGAAGTGAAAACCAAGTCTGTACTCTATTTATTCCTTCAACTTGAACTTGCATTAATTGCATACTTTGCAAACATGAAAAACTATCAATTACATTTTAAAATTAGATATCTCCTCAAGATCTACTATTCAATCTTCAGATGCCACCCAAGGTTTACTATAGATTCCTCTCATCATGAAAATGCTCTACAAAAATTCTCTTGATGAAATTATTTTCAAAAACATAATTTTCATCTTCAACTACAGAATTAACTTTCTCTATAATAATAGTAACTCTTAATTCCTTTGTAACTAGTTTAGATAAGCTCCAAATTACAAGCAAGCTTAGATACCATTTAAACTTATCTTGATTCATCTTTTTCCAACTTTGCTACCCACACTTCGATCTCTGAATGAAAATTTCAAATTCTTGTGTTGTGAAAAAGCTTAATTCAACTTATTTGAATCAAAATCAATTATTAACTTTGATCATCCTATCTCACCATCATCTAACTTATCTTTTGAGATGTCTAATCCTTTTACAAATGCCTCATTGAGTTCTTGAATTTCACTCACTACATTTCTTTTTTTCTTCATTGTCTTTCTTAGTTTTAGAGTTCCTTTCATGATTCCTTTTGTCATTTCTATCATTTCTTCCATCTTTCCTTTGTTTCTAAAGTTTCTTCCATTATTCCTTCTATGTCTAAAGTTTTTTTCCATTCTACAATACTTTGTTGTATGCCTAAAATTGTTGTATAACTGACATACTAGAGTTCTAAGATTCTGTTGATCATTAGGTGCATGACAATTCTGAGCTATGTGTCCAAAGTTGTTACACTTATAACACATGATCTATCTTCTTTCTTCATAAGGTCTTCCTTCTCTTGATGTCCTCTTATTAGATCTTCTTCTATCTACAGTGTTTGTATTTATAGACATTATTCTATTCCTTCTATCATTATCATATTTAGGTTTCCTACAATCATTTTCCCTATGACCCATACCATGACAATTATGATAATAAAAATCTATAACATGATTAAATGAATTATTTTTACAATCTCTTTTCATATGACCTATTTCATTACATGAAAAAAACTTACCTCTGAATTCATGCCTGGTTTCCTTAGGGGATTCCACTTGCTTTGGCTCATTCAAAATCTCAACTTCCTTGTATTGTACAACTTATTTAGGTTTATTAGAAGATTGACTAGATTCAATCTTATCATCAAATTTATCTTTTTGTTTTGGATGTGATCTATTCTCAAGTTTCTTTGGAGACATGTTAAATAGATAACCAAGACTAGTCTTATCATAAGTAGGTCTCTATATTGACATTGAATCATCAAGTTTTCTTTGCTATAATAAAGCTTCTCAAGTTTTCTCTTGCATTGAGTTAATTCACCTTTCACAATAGTATTGTACTTATGAATTTCTTCATGATCTTTTTTAAATGTTTCAAATTTAGATGTCTTCTTTGCTAGACTTGCTCAAAGACCTATATTCTTAGTCTTCAAATTAGTTTCAGCTTTGCTAGGATCACTCCTCAAAGTTAACTTTAGATTCATGATCTTTAATTCATGTTTCAAGATCTTGTACTCTATCTTTAGCTTTGAATAATCATCATCACTAGTTTTAGATTCAGTAGATTCAAGCTTGGATTTGAGATGTTCAATCTTTTCCTTTAATTGTCCAATATATACTTTAGAGTCTTCATATCTGTCCTTCAGCTTATCTCTTTCTTCAGTAAGGAGATCAATTTTTTCAAATTCCTCTTCAAGGTTCTTCATCAACTGTATATCCATAAGGAACTTACTCAAGTTGTTAAATCTCTTCTGAGTAACTATGCTCTGATATCAATTGTTAGAAATAGGAATTACTCAGTAGGGCAGGGGTGGGGGGTGAGTTAGTAATTTACAAACTTTAGCTACCAACTAGATATTATTTGTTACTTTAAATTGTACATAACAAAGGAATAAAGTAATGCTAAATAGTAACAATAACCATGCACAAATATAATTCATAACACCATATTTTGTTAACTAGGGACATTTTGGCCAAGGGAAAACCTTAGTGGGGATGATACCCACTCGATAATATACTGATATATAAGTTCCTTGTTATAGGATGGACCTTATTAGGAGTCAATCAGAAAATTTAATATAGAGAGTCCCTGTTAGGAGACTTTGAATCCTTGTTAGGAGATTTCATCCCTATTAGAAGTTGTGATATAGTAAATGAAAGATGAGCCAACTGCCCGAACAAGTAATAAGACTTCTAGAATGTAAGTATTGTAGTTGTTCCTTACCTAATCGCTAATTTTTAGCTTGATTACAGATCACAAACATAGCTTAAGAATACTTCAGATATATCACTTTCACAAAAGTTCACATACAATCGCTCAACACAACTACTACAATACTTCACACTTCTTATTGCAAGAAGTCATTTGCATAAGTACCATGCCTTTTCATGAATTGCTATTGGGTTGGCTAAGACCACAATACACTTTTCCAACTTACAGTAAACATCTAGGATGTCATCCCTAATTGTTCAAGTAATTATTTTCTAAATAAAATAATTCCTTTCCTTTATTTCCGCTATCCTATTTCATTGGTAAAACATGAATATCTCATTTCTATATAGTCTGTACTGATTTCCAATGTTATACATGTCATCATCAACATGTATACTATATCCCTCTAACTTCGCTAGTCATAGTATGATATCAATAACAAGTTACATACAAAACAATACAATGTTGTATACCAAATTCATACTTAGACAATTTTTGAGTACCAAAAGCTAAGTATCTTTATTTTTGAGGTTTCTTGTAAGCATGTACATCATGTATTGTCATAAAGAACAACAATTACATACCTTCATCTACAACAATAACATCCACTTGACCAAGACTAGCAACTGAATGATCAGGAGAAGGGACATAATCACCTTCATGATGATTAACAATATCCTCTATTGGAACTTCTACCACTAATGAGGGCTTCTTGGACATCGCATAATCTTGCAAAAAAGCACCCTTCCACAATGATGGTTTTTTAGATTTGATCTTGTTAGCCTCACACTTTATTGTAAAATGCCTAGTGTTAAAGTTGATCCTACATTTGAACAGAAGACCTTCATAATCTAAAGACTAAATCCAAGAGCCAATAGGACTACATACTTTGATCTCTAGCAGAAGGCCTTTGGATGCATCAATATCCACAAGAATCTGAGCATAGGTAGAATGCAATATATAAGAGGATTTTGAATCCACCATTAAAACATTACCTAAAGGCTCACCAACTTCCCTAAGAAAATAATCATGCCAAAGATGAAGAGAGATGCTAAGAACTTGTACCCATATAGGAATTTTAGAGAAATATTTAATGGCATGATCGAAGTCCTTTTACCAAGGTTTGATCATTGAAGGGAAGCAGTTCTCCCATGTAAAAAACTAATCACATGGGATGGTTTTTCCATCATCTACACTGTGAAAAAATGATCACATAGGATTTTTTTCCTTGTGCTTAGTGATCTAAGTGTGAAACTCCTTGAGATAGGTCATAGACCTTTTCTCAATATCTAAAACTTTATCTTCATTCAAATCAATTGCAATTGATTTATATGTAGGGAAGTTTATAGAGATAGGCTTGGAAGCAACCCTAAATACCCCACCTTTAATACATTAGGCATAAGAGGGCCCATTCAAAACCCCCAATCCCTCCACCACAACCACAATTCAAGCCATAGCCTCCAGTTTAATAGTTTCATCTGCAATAGAATGAGAAAATGTGGACTTGTATAGAACCCCCCTCCCCTCCCTTCTTAGGTAACTTGGACCCAACTGTATATGGAGAAGAGAAAATACAAACTCCCCCTTCGTAGGAGAGACCAAGTAATTAGCACTACATAACTCTAGATCTTTGGGGCCCTTGGACATGCAAAAAGTCTTGTCGAAGGAAGCCCCACCAACATGTAGACCAAAACTCAATTGGTCAAAGACCTCCATGCTAGCACACACTAGAGTTTTCAAATTGACCATTGCAGTATAATCTAATTATATAGTGTACATTAGTGTTTCTTATATAGGTTGGGTGATAAAATTGATAACACAGAATGTTAATATGCATCTTAATTTAATAACATTAGACAACTACCATAAATAATATATTAAGATGTAGGACATAAGAAGTAAATGAGATGCATGCTCCTATTAACAACTAACTTCTAGAAAGAAACTCGGGACTCAAGTTAACATGTGAATATAGCAACATGTTAGTATTCAATATGGTCACAATTTTAAAGCTTTTAGTTTTAGATGTTGAAGCTCTTTGGACCACTTCAAACCGAAGTTTGAAGTAGTTCAAAGTAGTTCAAAGTGGTTCCATTGTTCAGTTGACTCAAGTTGTAGGTTCAATGCAAGCTAAGTTCAGACCCTGCGTTCAAAATGTAGATTCATTAATTCAAAAAAGTTCAAGGCTTGGCCCTAGTCCATGATTCAAGATGTAGGGATAGAACATTTAGAAGTCATAGTTTGGAGATGCCCCTCAACCCAAAAGTGAAATACCATCATAGAAAATCTTCAAGGTTCTTTTCAGTGGTTCAAGGTATTTCAAAATGCAGATTGGTTAGAAAGTTCAGAATTCTATCCCAATGCATTCACCAGGTTTAGTTCATTAGTTCAATGACTTCAAGAAAGTGTAGAGGTGCAGATTAAGATGAAGTTCAAGTGCAGTGGTTCGAAGTGTTTCAAAAGTTCAAGGTGGCTCATTGGTTCAATTTGCAGATTCAGATCCTGGCTTAAATTGTCAAGTTCAACCTTTTAGTATAGAAGTTTACAGTGTAATAATTCAAATGCCCAACACCATAAAAGTGGCTCTCAATTGTAAGACATGAAATTTAAGTTATAAGCCAATTTCTGTTTTCAGTGCCGTGTGTATAGTTTTCCACTCTATCATATATGAACCATTTCTTGATCTGGTTGGAGAAGAATGTTTATGAAGAAAAGAACAAACTCTCAGAATCTGGTTTTAGGCATAAAGAGGAAAGCATAATACACATAGAAATCATTGGAAGGGTGTGTTACTCACTTTCAACCACTCATCATGTACCAAATACTATCGAGCTTGAAAAGGGCAATCTAGATTGTATTCTTCTTAAATAGACATCGTGACAAAAATGATTTGAATGTGGCACCATAAATAGATAAGAGACGATCAGATTTTGAATGTAAGTGAGTAGCATAAAAACCATATGGATCTAAAGGTAGTGAACTTTTCAAATGGAGTATCCATTGACATTCCAGCTCCATTTAATCAATGAGCTTACATTAGAATTCATCCATATTAAAGTGAAATAAACATATAAAAATAGAAGGAATCTCGGATTCTCTGATGGCAGAAAAATAGTCATATGTCAGGGGTCATATCTCACAATTCAAACATTGGATCAAGCTCAATTTTGGATATACATTTGAAATCCTAGTTCTCTACATTTTGACTTGACAGATTTCAAAAATGTGTTCAGAATCATGAGATATACATCATTATTTGCACCTCTATCAGCTCATCAATAACAATTATAGAATGCAGACAACAAAATTGGGTCTTGGTTCGGGGGCCATAACTCTCAACTCCACTGTTGGATCCTTGTGAAAGTGAGATATGTTGTAATAATCCTAGGTTTCTACCTTCTCACTAAAGTGATCATTAAAATGTTTTTGGGTTCATGAGATACACATCTTTCTGCATCTCTATCGGATCAGCACTCTGTCACCAGCAAATGCCACCTGTCAACATGCATGTATTATATGGGTCCGTGAGTGATGAAAGTTTGATGGAATGTAGGTTGAAAAATTTGAAGCATCATTGATATACTTGATCAAATATGTCCCACATATTTCCCAAATTGAGAATGATGAGTCATCATGCATTTTAAACCTTGACATGTCATTTGTGTAAAGAAACATTTACGCATCTTTTAAATGGCATATGAATCTAAATTACTCATGACTTTGAAATTTATGGAGTATTATAAACCCAACATGAAAGATGAAGAGTTAGGGGGTCTCTTTGATTCTACTAAGACATCATGCGGCACTAAAAAGGCAATACCAAGAATCAGTTATTCAAAACTGTTAGGAAACTAAAAGGCAAAGGAAGGCTTATTTATTGAAGATTACAAGATCAGCAAAGGGTTCCATTCTTCCTGCTTTTGACTGTAGAATTTGTGCTGCAGAAGGGATGGAGATTTTGCAAAATTGTTCTATTTTTCTTGAGAGGCTGTGAGAGGCAGAGCGTGGGCTTTTTCCTTCTTCTCTTTTTCAGAACTATGTGCCTGAGATAGAAATAGGATTTTGATGGTTGATGTAATATTGTGAAAGGAGTTTTTGTCTTTCTTGAAATAACGGTTTGGTTGTAATGTGCACAAGATATTTTGCGATCTTTTTCTATTAGGGAAGGGAGACTGAGGGTTAAGTATGCCAAAATGTTGATTATGGTGTATTTTCATTCCACTGACTATGAACTTTGTGTCATTTTCAGTTTTCTCTGAATTACATTTCAATATTGTTGTTTTCTTGTTACATCATCAATTCAAACATCTTTAAAGGCTTTGAGTTTTATTTCTCTCAAGAGAATGGAAGATATATTTTATTTCATTACACGATGCAATGTTCAGCAAATGAACTTTGTGTCACTTGCTATTCTTTTCTTTCTTTCTATGCAGTAATATAAGTTTACGCATCTATGTTGTATTTACAGGTAGATGTTTGATATCCTTTTATGCTTTCTGGTAAAAGCATTCACATTTGATTCATTGAATATTTCATATGGGGAGCTATACTCGGTAAAATTCAGAGGAAGGTTATCAACCTTGTGATAACCTATCCAACTATTGGTGTTAGCTTGTCCTTCCCCTTGGGCATTCAGGGTCGGATTTACATGTATTTTCTCAAGGGACAGTCTGTTCACTAACAAATTTTTGGTGACTCCACTGGGGAAAGAATCACAGTTTCAGTGTTTTCTTTTCTCAGAAATCTGAAGGTACCTCTCCAAAGATGGAGGTTGGCGGCTTTATTGAGGAAGAATGCTAGGAAGTCTTCCTTGCATATCAAGAAATCTTGAAGGATTGGGTTCCAACAAAAGAAGAAGATACATCAGATATCTTCATCTTCATCCTACCATTCCAAAACAATCCTATTAGAGAGATTACCGAAGAACTTGCAAAACAAGTGGGCTGGTTAAAATCTTTCTATGGTGCTATTCTCATCAAGAAGAAACCCCATGTGCAAGAATCAACAAGTGAAAATGAGCAAAGTAGTAACAAAGTGCTTGTAGACTCAAATGAGAAGGCATTACTACATTCTTTCTTTAGCCCGGAGGTAGAATCTCACAAATCCATAGTACCACAACAACAAGAAAGATTAGTTATCAAAAAAGATGACCTCACTGTAAAAAATTCAGATCGTGGTAATGAGGTTGAGCACCATGAAGATTTGATAAATGAAGAAGTGGATGAGATGCCTGGTGTGCACAACAATGATGTTTTACTTCTACCAAGTGAAGCTGAAAGTGATACGTTCGATTGTGAAAATGGTGGTCAGCCCATTGAAGAACCTTGTCACTCTGAAAATGGAAGTGATGTTTGTGATGAAATAAAGATGCCTTGGGCTGAAGCTTCTCATGATGAAATTATTTTAGAAAAACTTGTGACTCAACTGAAATGCTGAAAAAAACCTTTCTCAATGAGGAAGAATATATTATGCAGAAATTTCTATCATCACTCAAGCCAAATTTTTCCTCTCAGGCTGATTCAGGCATTCATCCAAATCAAGTTGAAAATGAAACATTGGTAAATGAATATGTTTTTCAGTCTTCTATGCATGGTTTCTTTGATCTGGATTGTAGAGGTAATTCTGAAAGATGTAATGACACCTTTGAAAAGAAAGAAGTTAGCATACCTTGCATACTTGATGACAGTTTGTTTCTTGGAAGAAATGGAGATGTTGTACATTCGAGACTTGATCTCATGTTAGAGGAGGCATCTTTCTGCTTGGAAATTGGTCATGATATTAAGAGCCACATGCAAAAGGTGAGTATTAATGACAACATTTTTGAATATCAGGCATCTTTTCTTGAAGAAACTTTAGCAGTCTTTCCTTTTCAATTTGAAATGAAATCCTATCTTGTGGAAGATCAACTCTCAAGTCAAAAGGAATGCTATGATAAATTGTGGTTGTTTGGGAAGGAATTTTTGGCTAGCATATTTATATGTGCTTTCAGCATGCATTTTTCCATTAAAGATGTTGTTTGTAGGTACTAGTATAGAGCTGCTCAAATGAGACATGACTTGCTGCTCTAGAAAGGATGCTACTTCTCCCAGCCGGTAAATGGTTTCACATGATTCCTTTCTTTTCTTCTGGTTCTCATGGTAGGTTCTCTTCCTACCTTTGTATATATTTTGTAAATAAGTTTTTGTTGTGCGTAGTGTAGTCTGAATAATGCGCAAGCCTCGTGCTTGTTGGTAGTGTAGGTGTTTGTTTTGTTGGTTGGTTTTGCCCTGCTCCCCTCCGCCCTCTCTGCAAGTAGCTCCTAGTCTTATCTTGCTGACTCTATTTTCCCAATGGATAAGGCATTGTTCTTTTACCAGAGACTGCTGGAGTTCTCTATTTTTGTACCAAAATCAGTCCCATAGTTAGAGCCCCTGTTAGTATTCAATGTGGTCACAAATTTAAAGATTTTAGTTTTAGATGTTGAAGCTCTTTGAACCACTTTGAATTGAAGTTAGAAGTAGTTCAAAGTAGTTCAAAGTGGTTCCATTGTTTAGTTGACTCAGGTTGCAGGTTCAATGCAACCTAAGTTCAGACCCTGGGTTCAAAATGTAGATTAATTAATTCAAAAAAGTTCAAGGCTCGACCCCAGTCCATGATTCAAGATGCAGGGATAGAACATTCAGAGGTCATAGTTTGGAGATGCCCCTCATCCCAAAAGTGAAATACCATCATAGAAAACCTTCAAGGTATTTCAAAATGTAGATTGGTTAGAAAGTTCAGAATTCTATCCCAATGCATTCACCAGGTTTAGTTTGTTAGTTCCATGACTTCAAGAAAGTGTAGAGGTGCAAATTAAGATGAAGTTCAAGTGCAGTGGTTCAAAGTGTTTCAGAAGTTCAAGGTGGCTCATTGGTTCAATTTGCAGATTCGGATCCTAGCTTAAATTGTCAAGCTCAACCTTTCAGTATAGAAGTTTAGAGTGTAATAATTGAAATGCCCAACACCATAAAAGTGGCTCTCAATTGGAAGACATGCAATTGAAGTCATCAGCCAGTTTCTATTTTCAGTGCCGTGTGTATGGTTTTCCACTCTATCATATATGAACCATTTCTTGATCTGGTTGGAGAAGAATGTTTGTGAAGAAAAGAACAAACTCTCAGAATCTGGTTTTAGGCATAAAGAAGAAAGCGGAATACACATAGAAATCATTAGAAAGGTGTGTTACTCACTTTCAACCACTCAACATGTACCAAATACTATCGAGCTTGAAAAGGGAAATCTAGATTGTATTCTTCTTAAATAGACATTGTGGCGAAAATGATTTGAATGTGGCACCATAAATAGATAAGAGACGATCAGATTTCGAATGTAAGTGAGTTGCATAAAAACCATATGGATCTAAAGGTAGTGAACTTTTCAAATGGAGTATCCATTGACATTCTAGCTCCATTCAATCAATGAGCTTACATTAGAATTCATCCATCTTAAAGTAAAATAAACATATACAAATAGAAGGAATCTCGGATTCTTTGATGGCAAAAAAATAGTCATATGTCAAGGGTCATATCTCACAATTCAAACATTGGATCAAGCTCAATTTTGGATATATGTTTGAAATCCTAGTTCTCTACATTTTGAATTGAGAGATTTCAAAAATGTGTTCAGAATCATGAGATATACATCATTGTTTGAACCTCTATCAGCTCAGCAATAACAATTATAGAATGCAGACAACCAAATTAGGTCTCAGTTTGGGGGCCATAACTCTCAACTCCACCATTTTTTGGTTCATGAGATACATGTATCTTTCTGCACCTCTATTGGATCAGCACTCTGTCACCAACAAATGCCACCTGTCAACATGCATGTATTATAGGGGTCTGTGAGTGATGAATGTTTGATGGAATGCAGGTTGAAAAATTTGAAGCATCATTGATATACTTGATCAAATATGTCCCACGTATTTCCCAAATTGAGAATGTTGAGTCATCACTCATTTTAAACCTTGACATGTCATTTGTGTAAAGAAACATTTACACATCTTTTAAATGGTATATGAATCTAAATTACTCATGACTTTGAAATTTATGGAGTATTATAAACCCAATATGAAAGATGAAGAGTTAGGGGGTCTCTTGGATTCTACTAAGACATCATGCAGCACTGAAAAGGCAATACCAAGAATCAGTTATTCAAAACTATTGGGAAACTAAAAGGCAAAGGAAGGCTTATTTATTGAAGATTACAAGATCAGAAAAGGGTTCCATTCTTCCTACTTCTGACTATAGACTTTGTGCTCTGGAAGGGAAGGAGACTCTACAAAACTATTCTATTTTTCTTGAGAGGCTATGAGAGGCAGAGCATGGGCTTTTTCCTTCTTTTCTTTTTCAGAACTGTGTGCCTGAGATAGAAATAGGATTTTGATGGTTGATGTAATATTGTGAAAGAAGTTTCTGTCTTTCTTGAAATAGCAGTTTGGTTGTAATGTGCACAAGATATTTTGTGATCTTTTGCTGTCAGGGAAGGGAGACTGAGGGTTAAGTATATTAGGACTTTGATTATGGTGTATTTTCGTTCCACTGATTATGAACTTTGTGTCATTTTCAGTTTTCTCTGAATTACATTTCAATATCGTTGTTTTCTTGTTACATTATCAGTTCAAACATCTTTAAAGGCTCTGAGTTTTATTTCTCTCAAGAGAATGGAAGATATATTTTATTTCATTACACGATGCAATGTTTACCAAATTAACTTTGTGTCACTTGCTGTTCTTTGCTTTCTTTCTATGCAGTAATATAAGTTTAGCATCTACGTTGTATTTACGGGTAGATGTTTGATATCCTTTTATGCTTTCTGGTAAAAGCATTCACATTTGATTCATTTAATATTTCATACGGGGAGTTGTACCTGATAAAATTTAGAGGAAGGTTATCAACCCCGTGATAACCTATCCAACTGTTGGTGTTAGCTTGTCCTTCCACTTGGGCATTCAGGGTCGGATCTACATGTATTTCCTCAAGGGACAATCTATTCACTAACACAACAGTAAGAAATTAGTTAGGATATAACTTCATTCACACCATAACTCCTAGTACAATTCATTTTATGGAGGAACAAAACTAATGCAAAGTATGCATGACTGAAAATATGATGTACACTGGCTTTTCCCTATGAGACTATTTTATGTATGAATATTAAAAACATCTCACACAAATGTTTTAAAGGAGAAAACTTAAATGGAAAAAAACACCTCTCCAAAAATATATATAGAAAAGTAATCATGTACAAAGAAATGAAATAAGTTATGTGTAAGAGTCATCAATACCCCCTAATAATTATTATAGAACTTGATGTGATGAATTTGCAATGTGTTAATATTAGATATTTTCTTATATATCTTACAAAGTTTCTCTCTTGATTAATATATATATATATATATATATATATATATATATATATATATATATATATATATATATATATATATATATATATATATATATATATATATATATCTTAATTCAATATTTTGATGCACACAAAAAAAATGACAATCATATTTTAAATTATTGATCTTATATTCTAAAAATAAATGGAAAATACTCAAGATTAAGTAAAATAAAAATATAATTACAATAAAATTGAACATAAAATAATATTATAACAAATTTATAATTAAGAATATAAATTAATTAATTAAACATCAAAATTACTAACATAAAATTTTATTAAAAAAATTAAAGAAACACTTCACTCCTTTTGAGTAAATATTCCCACTAAAATATGACTTTAGTAAGAGAGAAAACAAATGATTTTTTAATGATATAGTAGGGGTTTTTTTTAATGCAAGTTAATGATGAACACACCTAACTGCAAAATGTTCTTCTCATTGAATAATTCATACAAAGAACTATCATGATTAAGTCATGTAAACCTCTTTATTTAAATATTTAAATATTTGTATAAAGAGGTTCAACATCATCTTTCTTATCTTTTTGTCAAAATAAATTAATTTTCAAAGTATCATTTTAAATATACTTTTAGTTGGTAGATGGATTTAATTTGGGACAATTTCTTGCAAGGGACCCACACACGACATAGATAAATGTTTTAAAAATCTAGAATAAAATAAACATCCTTGTATAGTTAACAAGAACTTAAATAATAGACAAAATTTATATTGACCACGAATCTTAGAAGCCACCTTTTCTTCTATGTTATATTATGCAACATTACAAAGTGGTTTTCCTTTAAAAAAAAATTATATTACATGGTACCCACATGTGATTAGGGACACAATTGTTATCTGATAGGATTTTACATCAAAGCATTTCACATGAGAAAAGTCTCATGCAACCAAGAGATAATGTTTTTGTTAGCATCATGCATTGGTTGGTGTTGAGACAAAAAAAGGTAGATAGGACTGTCAAGCACAACTAACATATGACAAAACTAGATGACAATGCATAGAAAATGAGGATGCTTCTACTGTAGATGAAGGGAAGAGTGTTGTACCTAAGTACATGAGGGTGTTTCCATTACCAAGTGCAGGTGGAAGGAAAGTCTCTTTTTATCAAATTTAATACAACAAGACACTAAAATTCTTTTATTGGTGAACACTGAACCCTGAACAACAACTAGTACTGCTTGTCATGTTGGTTATCATTGCCTCAAAGAATTGTATTTTCACTCTTTTTATCAAGGATTAAGGATGGAATAGGGCTAGTGATTGCAGATTACACCCATGGATGTTATAGGCTGAAAGGATGTTATGCATAATTTTAATATGACACACAATATTAATAGATGATCAAACTTTCTAAAGCTAAATAGGTCACCAAGGAAGAAGAGGAAACTAAAAATAGTTGTGATAGTTTTTGCAATTATTGTTGATTTTCATTTGTTGCTTGTCAAAAGTCACTATCTTAATTTCTTTTTTTAATATTAAAAATACAATATTGGACATTTTTTAGAAATTGTTTCAAAAAGTGATTGTATTTTTTGAATTAATTAAGAGGAGTTGAAAGATTTAATATTTCCACATGATTATTTTTGAATTACTTAAGCAAGCAGATTATGCTATTGAAATTCTCTATAGAGGTACTTGTATTTGTTATGGCTTTAGAGTAAGATTATTCTTGTTTTAAGACTTTGCATATGTTGTGTCAGTATGTAACTGTTGTGGAAATGATTATTAGTTTAATGGTTTCCCTATGTAATTACAAAGTATTCCCATCTTAGTGAAACAAAATGTTTGTTTGAAAATTTATGTTGCATTTAAATTCTCTTCTCCAAATCTGTTAGTCCATAAAGTTAGTGTACAAATTGTTTTTTAATAAAATAAGTTGTTATATTTCTAAAATGCTAACTATCGGCTATATACTTATACCTTTTTGGAGTACAAGCACTAGTTTATGAAGTTTGCAATATATTATTTTCAAATCTACTGTAGATTATCATCTCTTTCCACTTAAAATTACATTGTATGCTTTGAATCTATATTCCTATACTTAGATTTTGACCCCTCCTTGGTAAAAAATACGAGGTCAAAACTATTATCTCCAAAAACTATTGAAAATTTTGAGAATATTATTAAATGATCAAAAATTGATTTATATATATTTTTTATGCTATATAGTTTTTTTTTAATGCTTTATGATGGTTTTCCTACTAGGTTGTTCTAATTTTCTAATTATTAATATGAAAATATTCAAGTTTCAAACTAGAGCTCTCTTGCATCTTGATGATATTTTCCAAAGTGTAATACTAAATATTGATGGTTAAATATTTCTTCTATAGTCATATTTAAGAATTACAAACAATATTCATATAGATTGTAGAAATCTTATAGTGTTAATCTCTTTTGTCTTCACATTGTCTTGATCACTTGGATTTTGTGCAACAAATACTGTTATTGGCATCTTGTGAGAGATATCATGTTGTTCCACTTGTTTAGGACAACAAGTATTTCTACTAATGGTAGTGGTACATGATTGAACAATAATAAGAATAGTATCCCGAGATTGCCCACTAGTAGCAGTGGCACTTGATTCACCGCTAATAGGCATACAATGTTTTGCTAGCAGTTGTGATTGAATCTAATTGTTTGTTCAAGGTGGATTTGAAGATCTAACACATAGAGATGGTGGAGTTTGAGTAGTAAGTTTTTGTAGTGATTATAGTTCTTATGATCCAACTCCAATTGCTAGTTTCTCACCATGTCCTAGTGGGAGTGTTGGGTCAATTAGACACCAAGGGCCTTCTTTGAGACCAAGACCACATAGACAATCATAAGATAATTTTTCTATAATAGTTTCCCCTTGGACTTTTTTTAAAAAATGTTGTCACTCAATTTTGCAAAGTGTGCAGTATATGTTGGACTAGCTATGTGTTTGTCTTCATCCTCATCCTCATGCTCATCACTATTGTCACTTAGTATGTTGGGATGTTGTTTATCTTGCAATTCCCTAAAATCAATATCCTCCTTGATTTCATCAAGACATGCATTGTTCTTTGGTTTAGCTAGATTCTTCCTTATTGTCTAGAAAGTATTAATTTTATGTCCATTCTACATTTTGTCCTAAATTTGATTCTTTTATTTTTTTTGGGACAAGTTTTGTAGGTGGATCAAAAGATTTTTTATAGAAGTTTTTTGACCTCCTGCTTTTATTTAAACTTGGGTTCCCTTCTTTATTGTTTTCTATGAGTGTAATGTCAATATTTATGATGAAAAATCTTTTATCATTTTTTTGTCAACGGCAGTTTCCTCCATTTTTTTTTTTAACTCATCCCTATAGTCACTATTTTTCATTAATTCTAGTGATGGTTTCCTTTTATGTTCAAATTTTTTACAAAGTCCCTAGTCTCTCTAAGCCTTCTTTGAATGACCCTACATGAGTCATACTACAAATATCTAACACAATAAAAATTTAAAACTCTAATGACTAGTTTCTCACCATGTCGTGGTGGGAGTTCTAGGTTAATTACATGCCAAAGGCCTTTTTCTTTGGGAGCTAGACCACCATGACCATCATAACCTCATTGTTCTATATTGGTTTCCCTCAGGGCATATTTTTTTGATGTCATCACTCAATTTTGTAGAGCATTTAGTAGATGTGGGATTCTCTTCATTCTCATCCTTTCCCTCATCACCATTGTCAAGTTTTCTTAATTGGGATGGTCTTTTTCCCATAATTCCCTAAAAACAATGTCCTCCTTGATTTCATCAATACCTAAATTGGTCTTTGGTTCACTTAAATTATTTCTCATTGTCCAAAAATTATTGAGTTTGTTTTGATTCTACATTTTGTCCTAAGTTTGATTCTTTAATTTTTATATGATCTAGGTTTAGTAGATGGATCAGTAGATTTTTGCTAGAAGTTGTTGGACCTCCTTTTATTTTCATTGGGGATTCCATGCTTTGTTGATCCCTATAAAGGCAATGCCATAATTCCTTGTGAAAAATATTGTATCAACTTTTTTCAGTAGTAGTTTCCTCTATCAATTTTTTTGTCTCATTCCTAGAGTCCCTATATTTCAATAATTCTACCAATAGTTTACTTTCATGTTGAAATTTCCTTGTACAATTCATATTCTCATTAAGCCTTTTTTCAATAACCTTGCATGGATCATATTGTCAATAACTGACAAGATCAAAATTTAAAACTCTAATTGTTGAAGTTGATGGAAGATGAACCCTACACCTCCCAAGAATCACCTGCACGCAAACATCTGTCATAGAAAGAAAAAAGAAAATAACTATGGATGCTAAAATTCCTAGATCCATAAATGAGACATTATTGATGAGAAAAAAAAAAAAAAATTATTATCAAAAGTGAATTAACGAATTACTACAAAGGGATCAATCCTTATAATGAATATCAAAACCATAAAATATAAAACCTTGGTTGCATGATAATAATTAATAAAAGAATAAATTATTATATGCCCACAGTTTAGCTGAAGTGAACTAGAGGTAATAAGTGGCTTAATAATTAAATTCATATAATTTAATTAATAAGAAAATACTTTATTATTCTAACACCTCCCTTAAGATAAACTTAGGGAGTAGCTAAAAACCTAGAAACTACTATTGAAAGTGAATTTGGATCTCGATAACAAAGCCTGATGGGGTACCCAAGCACAAAAAAAATATTTGAAAGAGGAGAAATAGAGAAAACCACATGGGAAAATTGCTACTCCAAAAAGAGATGGAAAACATGCTAAAAAAAACTAGTGAAGGACTAAAAAAACCTCCAAAATAGGGAATGTCCCAAAAGATAGGAACATAAGACGATCATGAAGAACACCACTGAAGCATGTGGGTGATTGCACCAAGTTGTTGTACAAAAAAGTGGACACCCAAAGAAAATAAAGAAAAAATTTCAATAACCCAATCAGGTTATTTAAAAGTGAAATTCTAACCAAGCTTGGTATCCAAGCATGTCCATTATTCTTTAAAAAACCTGATCGGGTTATTAAATAAAATAATTCAAAAAAATTGATAGAGTTTTTTAAATTATCTAATTTAGTAACTTGATCAGGTTTTGTAAAGTATATATTTTGTCTATTGTCTATATTTGAGGGCATTTTTATACCCTTAATGACAACAGCAGGGTGGAATGCAAAGGAGAACATCAAAACCTTACCAGGTTTAGCATGAAAATCAAAATTTTATTGTATTTCCATCCATGATGCTCCTTAAATGAGGTAGGTCTTCATTCTATTCGTCGTTTATGTATTTTTTTAATAAAATTTTGTAATGTGGGTTTGTAATTTGTAAAATTTGTAATTATTTTTTTATGCTAAACCACCTCCTACACAATCAAACCCTCCACCCATCATGACACAACCACAAAACACTCCACATGTTGTGACACAGCCACAAAACTCTCCACCCATAGTGACACATCCACAAAATCCTCCACCCATAGTGACATAACCACAAAATCCTCCACTCAATGTTATCGTTTAACAACCACCGCCTCCTACAAACCCTACACACATACAATTACATCATTTAACTACTACACAAGAGGACCTCATAAGCTACCTTACAAAAAATATTGCTAACATTACCCAAATGGTCAATAGGTTGCAATCATCTACACTTTCTCACCATTCAACCCTAGCGAATACACTTGAACAAATGACCCAAAATAAAAATGAGGTGTCTAGGGAGGTTACAAAATGAGGTACATGGAGGGATAGGTGTCATGAATTTTTTTCCTATGGGTTATCATATCAACAACTAAAAGATAAAGACATAAAGAAAGGTATTATATGTTCTGTTTTCATCGATCCTATATTTGGCAACTCCTTATTACACACACCCAACACTTTTCCTATTCATTGGTGCACTCATACTAGGATGAGATCATGCTTTTGGGATAGGTGGTGTATGGTATTTAATTATGGGGTGCCTCTATATTTTTTAAGAAAGCTATATTGTGAGTTCATCCTTTGTGAGATGCCAAACTACTTTGACATGCATCAATTCCAGGGTAGAGGGAGAGGCTCTGGATAGGATAGGCATAGGGCTCATAGGGTGGTACCACAACATGAGAGGATATGTACAACACAAAAAATCATGCCTCATCTTGTGCTCCCAATAACTAAAAAGGAGTCTATTAATTTATAGACTCTTCATGCGGTAGCATCATTGAGTATGTCTCAAATTTAGGTAGTTTTCCTTCACCTATGACAACTCGACCATCATCAGATGCATCTTTAGGTTCATCAAAGCATGTGATAGCTCCATCATCATCACTTATGGTACCAGGGTCATTACACCATGTGAGAGCTCCATCATCATCACTTATGTCACCTCATCATCATAGCCTACGACAGTTGCATCATCATCACCTACACCACTAGTGTCATCACTACTTATGCCACCTATACCACCAATGTCATCCTCATTTTTTACACCTACATCATCATCATATTCATCATTACAGTCTTTGAGGCCCAAACAACATTTTTGGTTTAGTCGTTAGCACCTATGTAAAGGGATAGATATGGAGGCATCTTAGGATGTTTTGTCATCTCATCCATATGTACACTATGTGAATACTTTTTATTCATATGAAGGTGGGGATTTCACACCCACAAATGATTTGATGATGATCGTCTTCGATGAACATGGGACATAGGTTTGTTTGTTTGAGTTTTGACATGAAATTATTTAGTCACCTAAATATTATAAAAGTAAAATAAAATAAAATTTTATAGATCACTCTAGATTGACATGTGAACAATATGCAATGTAGGGTATAACAAGCAATACAAAAACACCATAGAGTACTCATTCTACTAGAGGTGCGAGGCTAGGAGAAAGAAAACTCGAGGTAAAGTTTTTTAAATATTCTTAAAAGTACAATAATAAATTTGCTTAAAAATATTGTTTCTTAGTTTGTATGACACTAAAAACCCACTTATAGATCCTCTTCCATCTCCTCCCATTCAAATCCATCCAATTCCCATCCACATCTCTTGCTCCTAGCATTACCCAAACCCCATCTAATGAACCTCATGAGTTTTAAAATGATATTATTTTAATCACCTAATTATCATAAAAGTAAATATTTTTCTAATTTTATGGAGAAATTTAGATTGATATGTTCAAACAATAAGCAATGTAGGGTACAAAAAATCGTACACGAGCACCACATAGTACTCATTTTGGTAGAGGTGCAAGGCTAGGAGCAAGAGCACCTAAGGTAAAGTTTTTTAAATATTCTTAAAAGTACAATAATACCTTCCAATTTCCTACCATCATTAAAACCCTCCCAAATTCATCAAATCCATTTGACTCCCATCCACATATCTTGCTCCTAGCATAACCAAACTCCATCTAGTGAACCTCATGAGTTCGTCCTCAACATACCCATCCACATCAAAGAACCTCCATATAACATAGGTCATCTTGTAGGAGTGTGGAGATCATGAATCTTCACTTTTATTTCTTGACAAGATGCCAAAAGTCCATTCACATATCTCTTTTCCTTCTGGGTCTCTTTGTTTTCAATTTAGGCCTTGTACTATCCTTCCAATATCATCCTTCAATTCCTTCTTTTTTGTTCTTTCCCTCTTATGATCTTCTTCTTGGTATTTCTCCTTCTTGCCATTTACAACATTATCCCATATTTATAATAATACTTTTGACTATTTCATAGGACTTGTCAAGAGTTGTAATTTCTCAAATTGACGATGCCATGCTTTTTGCCATTAACTTTTGCCTTCAGAGCTATGCGGTATCGTACATTGCACTCCTATCAAGTTTACAATTTTAGTTGAACTCATGGCATGCCTTATTGATTCCTCTTAAGCTATATTTATTTCTTCTTTAGGGTACTCCACATAACTTAAGGTCTAGAGGAAAGGGAAGGAAATCGACAAGAACACCAAAACAAAAAAAGGCATTAAATACAAGTGAAGAGTAAAAAGACTTAGAGGAAGAGAGAAGCAGTGAAATATCTAGTTGATTAGAACAAAGAAAGGGATAAAAAAAAGTATCAAATCTCAGAGGATCAAGATTAGAGAAAGTAGATCAAGTGCCTGTATTCAACAATCAAAGGATTGTAAGCTATCAGGTTTATTATACCTAATAATCTATAGCCATTGTATTAGAAAGGAAACCCTATGGAGATAGGTTAGCTTAACAACTATTTTGTAGATCCTTTAAATAAGTGATTAAATCCTTTAACAGGGTAACACTTCATGTAAAGTGTTTGTAGATCCTTTAACCAGGTCACTATTGATACGGTGTAAAGCCTTTAATAGGGTAGGCCTTTAGCAGGACAGACCATCAGAAGTGGTCAAACATTATTGCTGCAGTGATTTTGTGGGTATCATCCCCACCCCAGTTTTACCTTCTTATTCCTAGAGGGTTTCTGGGTTACCAAAATCTCAAGTGTTATGTGATGATGAATATGTGTTTCTCATAATTTCTTAATGTTGATATGCATGCATGTTCATTTCAATAATATGTTATTAAAGGGTTCAAAAAAGGATAGAAGCTAATACTTCTAATTCACCCCCCCCCCCCCCCCCCCCCCCGCCTCTTAGAAGCATTCTTTCCATTAAGACATTCCAAAAATTGGTATCAGAGTAGCAAGGTTCTCAGAAGGAGAAGTCTAACATGAGAAGTCCCATCCAAAGTAGTTATGCTGCAAGATGTAAGGAAGTGTTATAAATGTAAAATTGGTGTCATAGGCAATCTTGAAATTTTCCACACCTATGAAAAATTGTACAAGAATAAGATTTTGAAAGATGAATACAAGATAGTTGAGAGAAAGGGTTTGACCAATGCCCTAGTTTATCCTATAGTATTCAAAATTGAATGGATATAGATTATTTTAAGCAAAATCCACAATGGATGTTTATGGTTGGAAATAGGTCCAGTTAAGATCACAAAAGGGATAGTACATAGGGTTACAGGTTTCCCAACCCTAGATTAGACTAAGACCCTATGCAGTAAATCCAAGGAGGTTATTGAGAAAAACACAGGTGCCCAGTGGTATAAAAGAGGGATGACAATTCACACCATCCAGGATCCTCTTGTTGAATTTTCTGTTAGAATCATTGCCTACAAATTCTACCAATCCAATCAATTAAATAGTGTGCCATGCATAGTTGTTGATGTAGCATACAATCTAGTAAAGAAAGATCACACATATGATTTGTCAGAACTTATGTTGCAATAGATAAATGAAAACCTAGGAGCTATAAGGAGATCAAAAGGTGCTCAATGCAAATTTTGTTCAGTTCTTATGTGTATATTCTTTTATGTTATGAAATAGTTTCCTTCTATAGGAAAGGTGAATTGGGACCCTAACAAAACTGCAATAACACAAATCAATGAGTTCATTGATCAGATGGGTGATAACTTTGAAGCCCAAATGACGAGTTATTTTGAGGATTTCAAGAAATCCATGAGGCAAAGGGTAAGAATACCAGTTTCCTTAGTGGAAAAACACATCAATGACATATATTTCCTAGTTGATATAGATTTCACCTATATCCAGTAGCAACTCCAAGGGTGATGGCTAAGGCCATTTGGTTATGAAGTAGATGTGGATGAAGCATCTGCAGCTATCACTACTTTGCTTGCAGAGGAAATAAACAAGTCTACCAAATCTTTTGGCACATATGATATGGTTAAATTCAAGATTGAAATAGAATTAAAGATTACCTCTGTAATCAAAAAGAAAGAAAAAATGGTGAAGAAAATAAAGAAGAAATTTGGTAAAGGAATTGAGGCAGAAGAAGAAGATGATGATGACAATGAGGATGAACAAGAACAAGGGCCAATGGAATTAACTCAAGGTCTGGGTGAACATAAGGAGGAAGGTGCTGAGGAAGAAGAAGCTAAGGAAGCACCAACTCAAGCTGAGCCAAAGAAAAGAAAGGAAATAGAACAACCTCCAGCTCAGTCCAAATAAAAGAAAATTGCCATGCTATCACCCCAAAAGCCAACAACCAGAGCTGCAACAAGTGCCTCCACACAAAAGGCTAAAGAGGAAGCTACAAAGAAGAAAACAATCAAGACAGGATAGGAAGAGCCAAGGAAAAGGAGAAAATATGTGGCTCAACCTAACACTGATGAGGAAGATCAATCTAAAAAGGTAAACCATTCTCCTAAGTCTTAAGTTGATACACTATGTGAAAAGATTGGTAATGGAGACTTAAGTAACATGAATAAAGTTGATTTCAATAAGTTCACTAAACAGGAACAAAATAGAATAGAAGAATAAATTTATGGAATGATGGCACAGTTCAATTATACTCCTCTTGAACTAGATGGACAATTGCTAAAGGAACTGCCTAAAATTGTAGAAGACAGATCGCACTTTTGTTTGAAAATGGAGAAGGAGATGAGAGAATCAACCCTAGCAAGCATACTGCTTGATTTGACTAAGGAGCAAATAGAGAAAGTAGTCAAAAGGCATAACACTAGGTTTACACCTAAGTACAGGGCATTCTTCATTCTCCAAAACAAAATGGAAGAAATTGTACAAAGAACAACAAAATCATGGAAGAATTTGTATAAAAAGTTTGAAGATTTTCTTGAAGAAGAATACAAGGAAGAAGCTACTACTCTTCCAAAAGAGAGAAGAAAAAGGAGAGAAGAGAAGATAGAAGTAGAGAAAAAGATTGAAGAGGAGGAAGGAAAAGATGAAGACAGGGGTACTGGTGAGCAGCCAAAAGATCAAAGTGTGCAAGACACACAACTTCCACCTCCTAGTCCTCCTCACTCTATTGCCACACCTACAGAATTCATTAAAATTAAGGATGTTGTTGACACCTCATGTCAAAACATCAACCAATTAACTGCAGAGGATCTCACTAAGATCCTTGACCAAACAACTCTACAAGAAAAATTATGTACAAGTCCAATTTTGGTCAGTGTGGATGACTTAAAAAAGTTAGTAGAAAACATAGTTAGAGATAAGGTGAAACCACAAGAACCACATTCCATCATCTCTATAGCTACTAGTGGTCAACATCAAATGCCAACATAAGTTACATCAGGAATAGTTGACACTACATTGCAGAAGGAGACAAAAATATAGCACAAGCAAGACAAACTATTGTTTCTGATCCTACAACACAAACACAACGTGTACCTCATCAAATTCATATTATTGATCAAGGTAGAAGACATGAGGAGAAGGAAGCAGAGAAAACCCTTAAAGAGTGAGAGGCTATACAAGCATTGGTAAATTTTCCTACCTCTGGGACTCCTCCTAAACAACCTAGTAATGTTGCAATGCCACTACAGATGTTAGCACCAGAGTCAAGTACTACAAAAGTTGCAAGGGTGCTTCATTATGGAGAACCTGAATTAGATGAGGAAATAGTCATACCAAGTTATGACTCAAAAATAATAACTATTGATCAAATCACTAAGGTGCATGATGCAATGAACAAAAGAAAGAGGCAGGAGATACTCAGGAAGGAGTACAAACAAAAGAAAACATTACATGAGATTAAAGACATATTTATGGATGCCTTCAGTTTGCAGTCACTAGATGAGTCCAAGCATATAATGGAACAATTGACAGATATTGTTGACTAGGTGACAAATGTAGACCAAGAGACAAATGTAAAACTTATGGAATGGTTTGAAAGAAAATTCCAGGGGAAAGTAAATGAGAAAATATCCAGTCAAATTGCACTTTCCCAAGTTGAATTAACCAAGGTAATAGACAAAGTGAAAAAGGTACTTAAGAATATATTCTCATTGTACAAAAATTTGTGTGACTTTTCATACTTCACACAGGAGACAAGCCAAAAAATACTGAGCATGGAGAGGAATTTGAATATTTCAAGCATGCAACTACCAAATGATCTAGCTCAAACTGAGAAGCATTTTTCTCAAATGCTTCACAACCAAAGGGAAATAGTTGTATTAATAGCAGAAGAGGCTAACATCAAGGCCAAACTGATGTAGGTCCAATCTTCCATTACTCCACATTTGGAAGTACTTCATAAAGAATAGGTCTATGCTAATACCATTCTCAAGAAAGATCCTAATCTTTCTACCTTAGACGGACTTGTTCACCTTGCTGCAGAGACTCGCATCCAGTATATGTCATTAGAAATTGCTTTGAATAATTGGGATACAGCTCTCAAGATGATTATGGATGTAAATAGTACATTTTTGGCAAAATATGGTCTTAACCCTTAGTGCCCTTTAACATAAGTATCAAAAAGTGAGAGATAGTATAGATGAATGGGGGAGACAAGTTAATAGGGGGAGACAAGAAAAAAGGGGAGCATGATATACAGGATAAAATTTTGGTTACCAAGATAGCACAAATAATGGCTCAATTAACTCAGCGGGAGTTATAATAATTTTGAGGTATATACTATAAGTTACAAAATTTTGATCAAATTTTTTAAAACCTCTATATATATACCGAGTAGATTAGTGAATGTACTCATAAGGTTAGATGAATAATGATTAGTTAAGTTTTTTTCCCACTCATGTCAAAGGGGAATATTTTTAGTCTCAAAATGTTTTTGACATTTGAGTGCCAACACACTTAACCACTTTCTACATTGAAGCCGAGCACACTATGTATGTCGAGCCATAGCTTGTGCCGAGTCAAGAAATCCATTAGGTGCCAAGTGATCTTAAGGTGCCAAGCATACTTCAGGTGCCGAGTCATAGACGATGCTGAGCATCAAAAATTAGTAAGTGCCGAGTAACATAGAATGCACATATGAGTTTGTAACTTCACTAATTCAAATGTAAACTATTTTCATGGCCAACATATGATGAATCTCAAAAGATTTAAATGATTAGATCGAATCTTTTGTATCTTCTGTGCAATCTACATGCAGCCAATAAGAAAAATGGAGAAGAGATTCAACCAATAATAAAAGTGCAAGGAAGGAGCGAGAAACAGAGATTCAATATGGATCATAGATCCATATCTAACCCTAAGTCTTTGAATTTCTTTATAAGGAAGACAAAATTTCATTGTAAAAGTGAAAAAAAAAAAAAAAAGTGTATGGAAAAACTATAGTGGAGTTTAGAGTGAAGAGTAAAAAGAGTTAGAGGAAGAGAGCAGCAGTGAAATATCTAGTTGATTAGAACAAAGAAAGGGATAAAAACAAGTATCAGATCTCAGAGCATCAAGATCAAAGAAAGCAAATCAAGTGCCTGTATTCAGCAATCAAAGGATTGTAAGCTATCAGGTTTATTATACCTAATACTCTCTAGCAATTGTATTAGAAAGGAAACCCTACAGAGATAGGTTAGCTTAGCAGCTATTTTGTAGATCCTTTAAATAGGTGATTAAATCTTTCAACAGGGTAACACTTCATGTAAGTATTTGTAAATCCTTTAACCAGCTCACTATTGATACAGTGTAAAGCCTTTAACAGGGTAGACCTTTAACAGGGCAGACCATCAGAAGTGGTCAAACATTATTGTTGCAGTGATTTTGTGGGTATCAGCCCCACCCCAGTTTTACCTTCTTATTCCTGGAGGGTTTCTAGGTTACCAAAATCTCAAGTGTTATGTGATGATGAATATGTGTTTCTCATAATTGCTTAATGTTGATATGTATGCATGTTCATTTCAATAATATGCTATTAAAGGGTTTAAAAAAGGATAGAAGCTAATACTTCTAATTCATGCCCCCCCTCCCTTAGAAGCATTCTTTCCATTAAGACATTCCAACAGTTGTACCTCCTACTATCAAGGGACATCTAGCATAAGCTATAGTACTTTTTTGTTTTTTAATCTATTTGGAATACTGAATGCCACTCTGTAATCCTAATATTTGTCTCTTACCATATAGGTTCTGCCTCATATCAACAATGGTTCATTAGTGGTTGTACCTCATGCTAGCATGGGAGATCTAGCTTAAGCTTCAATACATTTTCTTTTTCTCTATTTGAAATCCTTGATGCCACTCTATAATGCTAACATTTTATCACTTACCATATAGGTTGTGCCCCATACTAGCACTGATTCATCAGTTGTGCCTCTCATGAGCACTGATTCATTAGTAGTTGTGTTTCTCATCATCACTCTGCCTCATCATTTTGTTAGGAGTCTCACCCATCGATGAAGGAGCCCATTATAATTATCATTCAGTCGAACTATGGGACAAAGGGATGAGCTAATGAACAACTCAACTATCCACAATTTAGAACCCAATTTGTAGTTATTTTCATAATTACTTGTAGATAAGATATTTGATAGTGTATTTTAATTTTTCTTCTGCAGACACCCGACGAGCCACAAACTACATCAAAGAGGCTCAACTTGTCGAGTATTTGACTTTTCTATTGGACCGATGAGACATAACATCTTTTTGTAAGTATATGATTAATATGACATAATATATTATTCAATTTTATATACATTAAACTTGGATTTCTATCCAACTTGTTCAATGTGTGCATAAAAACTTGTATTTCAACTTACTTTCTTGCAATTAATCAAACACATGAACGTTCATTATTTTATATAGAAAATGTAACATGTTTATCAAATTCATTATAACATGTTATCATATATCACTTATTTTGATCTAATGAGACATGAAAATTAAAAAGTGTTATGATTTTTGTATTTGTTTCAAAGAACGCAGCCTGATAGTGCTTAGAGACCCTTAGGGACACTTCCCTTCAGTGTGGTCAATATCGTCATAGGGACATTATAGATTAATGGAGGTTGGTCCTAGCATGAACTCAACCAACCAGAGCTAATAGAGTAGACAATTTAATCCTAGGACTAACAATTTGAAATATCCACAACCTTGCTCATTTTAACTGAGAAACATTGCAATTTTTAGCAATAGGCAAGATACAGATGTTAAATTAAAAAAACAATTCAATCTCTAAAAACTAAGATAATTTTTTGTAGGCCTAGATAATGTGATCTTGTAGCACTTGACAATTTTTCAATACCTTGCACAAACTCAGAGAAATTCCTAATCAAAGATTGTGGCTTGATGGTGCTTAGAGATCCTTAGGGATGCTTCCATTCAGTGTGGTTGATACCATCAAAGGGACATTGTGGCTGAAATGAGGTTGGTCCTAGCCTAAAACAAACTAACTAGAGCTAATAGAAAACACAATTTGATCTTAGGACCAATGGTTTGAAATATACACAACCTTGCTCATTTTAACTGAGCAACATTACAACTTTTGGCAATAGGTGAGATACAGATGCCAAATCTAAAAAAAATTGAATCTCTAAAAACTAAGATAGGTTCTTGTAGGCTTGGATAATGCAATCTTGTAGCACTTGACATTTTTTCTATACCTCACACGAGCTTAGAGAAATTCCTAATCAAAGTTTGCAGTTTGATTGTGCTAAGAGACCTTAGGGACACATCTATTTAGTGTGGTTGATACCGTTAGATGGATGTTGTGGCTTAAATGAGGTTGGTCCTAGCCTAAACATAACCAACCAAAGCTAACAGAGCTAATGATTCAATCCTAGGGCTAATGGTTTGAAATATACACAACCTTGCTCATTTTAACTAAGCACCATTACAACTTTGGGTAATAGGCAAGCTATGGATGCCAAATCCAAGAAAAGTTAAATCTCTAAAAACTAAGATAGATTGTTGTAGGCCTAGATAATGTGATCATGGAACACCTGATAGTTCATCAATACCTCACATGAGCTTAGACAATTTCCCAATCAAAGATTGTAGTCTGAATGTGCTTAGAGACCCTTAGGGATGCTTCCATTAAGTGTGGTCAATATTATTTCAGGGACATTGTGGCTGAAATGAGGTTTTTCTTAGCCTAAACCAGACCAAATTGAGCTAACAGAGTAGTTGTGGATCGCTAAGAATGAATTAGAAGCTAAAAAACCCTAATTACTAGGAAAGCACAAAAAAATAGTTTTCTTGCATTTCCTTAGAGTTTCTGAATGATTCTTTGAGATCCACTAATTTGGATGGTTTAAGAACATTCCAAATATCTATTTTGAATCAATATTGTATTCATTTCATTAGGTTTGTGCATTTTCTATTAACTAGTTTGAAATAAGGCAAGGGTTTTGTAACGGTTCAAGATGTAAATTGAATGATCCATCACATTCCTAGTCATTGTTGTCACTTGGGGATGGATCCTAACATTGTATTATAGCATTATAAAATTTTAAATGTAGGAAAGAATTAGAGTTTGCATGTGAAGAGTGTTTGGAGGAGTTAGATGGTGTTTTGGAGTGCTTTTGGGGTCAATGGTGTAACAACTTTCATTTTGTAGGCATGGTGATGGGATGTTAGACATTGAGCAAGCCCTAGATTTTTAAGGTTTTGGGGTCCAAATTGGGGCTTAGATATCTAGAGGTTTCATAGAGTAAAATTAGATGCATATTCCTCTAGTTAGATCCATTTAATGATACTGTTGAAAGTGGAAAGGTCTAGGAGTACACCCATGATAGGGTTGCTTTGAAAACATGGGGTATTAGGACAAGAATCTAAAAGTAAACCAACAATTTTTGGAAGAGATGTTTCAAAACAAGTGGGGTTTATTTCTACATATGTTTAATAAATTGGAAAGGGTATTTGAATATATAATTTTTTTGGAAAGTCTTTTAGGAAAATTTAAGGAAATCTACAAATTTCTCATTGGGCAGGGCTAGTAGGACAATCCTTGAAGATCACAATATGGTTGTGGGTGATTAATTATTGAAACATATCACTTGGTGAGTAGTTAATATGTCATTTGGAAGGTATTGAGGACATTTGGAAGTTAGGAACACCAACTAGAGAGATTGAGGGGTGTTGGGTTGGTTGGTTTGAAGGCAACCATAGAGCATGGGACATGGTTGAATGCATGGATATGGAGATGAGGAAGAGGATTGAGGTTGTTGAGTCTAGTGGGGGTATGAAATGATGAAATTGACCACTAATAGGTCTATAGTGTGGGTTTAGGGCATGGGTTTATTCTTTTGGAAGGAAGTGTAAGGTGTTGTTACAAAACAAAAGAAAACATTACCATTCTCCTAAGAAGATTTTGAAAATCCTCCATTAGCCTCTACATTAGCATCTTCAGCACATATAAAGTCCTTTAGGTCATTTTTTCATTTCCCAACCAAAATTTTCACTTGGTTGTGCATTCTTGACAACTTTTTCAAGAAATTGCAAAAATTGCACGTTTGCAAAATGTGCACTTTTGCAAAACTTACACTTTGCAACTTTTTAACAATTTTTACACTATTATGCAATTTTTCTCTTCTCATTCTTTATGTAGGGTGGTTGGATGGTTAGCCATCCTTTAGGACTCCTCTTTAATGCTTTGCAAGTTTCTTGCCAAAATTTTCTCTAGCAACTTTTGAAAGTTGCAAAGTTGCACAATGCAACTTTTACATTTTTTTGTAACTTTTCACCAATTTGGTCAAATGACCTTTCTATCCTCTCAAACTTAACCAAAAAACCTACCTATGGTAAATACCTAACCCTAACTCTTCATAGATCCTATTGACCTCATGATAATATCATCATCATGCCTTGTGCTAATTAGAGGGCTATTTTAAGCCCAAAAGGGGGTGACATAGTGTGACAACAAGGACATAGTGTGAGAAGCCAAATGGGTATCCAAATCTATAATTTATTTTCCTAATGTTTTGGAAAATTTTGGAGAAAAATGCAAGAGGGCGGTCATCTAAATCCATATAAGTTGAAGATAATTGAATATTTTTTAAAGGATATCATCAAACCCACAAAAAAGAGTTCAAGAGACAAATTTATAACAATAATGTATAATATTTATATCTCTTATCAGTTTTATATACAAAATCTAGCATCTAAACAAGCACATGTTTGACATCTCTTATCGGATTCTTATACAAAATACACACCTAAACATGCACATGTTACATAACTTTTCTTTTTTATATACAAAATTTGGCATCCAAATTTGTACATGTGACATCTCTTATTCGGTTTTATTCAAAATATGGCATAGAAATATGCACAAGTTACTTGTCTTATCGATTTTATATACAAAATTTGGCATCTAAATATGCACATGTGACATCTCTTATCAGATTTTAATACAAAATATGGCATATAAATATGCACATGTTACATGTCTTCTCTTTTTTATATAAAAAATATGGCATCTACATATGCAAATCACTATGAAGTTGTAGCATTTTGCATAACATATATATAAAATTTTCAAGATAATTCTACCATATGTAGAATGATTCAACTATATAGAACACAATCAATCAAGGGAACCCTTATTGTATCAAGTATTGCCTCGTAATTAGATTCACGTACTTTCTATAATTTCTTGTAAAGAGGCCTACCAAAATATTGAATTGAATATTTGTTGCAACAATAAGGTTAGAGTAATGAATAATATGTCTATGTGTCTCAAAATCCTTAAATAACCATGTGGTAGAATTCTTGATAGGGTGCCTACATTTAATTGTAAAGACAATTTAAAGTCAAAATTGATACATTATACATGAAAAATTGACTTAAAGAAATCTTCATGGTAGTGTTAAAAAATATACTACCTTCTAAGCCATGTGCCTATCACAATGACACATCCTATTGGGTACTTAATATCCTCACCATCAATGACTATAACTATCAGTTTCTTTCTGGGCTCAATACATTGACATAAAAAGTAATATGTTCCTTCGTCATTATTGTGATATGCAATAACTACATATACATGACCTACATTATATAGAAGGATAAGTTAATGGAAAATTTGAAATTGATCTATTTTAACCAAGTATTACATTGATAACTTAATGCCTATTTCAACTACCTAAGATACATGCTCAAAATATGTTGATGTTTCAATCTGGTTGAGTTGGAGTGTTTTAGGAAGTTAATATGAACTAATTGAATGCAAAGATATAAAATACCATTGGTCAACCCACTCTTTTGATACACATTCATCCCATAAATGATGCATACATGAAGAGTAAAATAATGCAAGCTTTCTAGTATGAATAGCTAGTGATGCTACTTTTGAACTTCAAAATAAATCCATCTCACTTGATCCTGTAAGTGTAAAAAAATCTTACAAAATTTCAATGTTAGGTTCACATATCAACCAAAAAAATCTAGAAACCATAGAATTAGCTATATTACCTAGCTCCATCGTAGAATTGCACCATGGGACAATTATTTTAGAATTTTCTAATATTGTGTTGCCTTCATACTTTAATTCCTCTCTATGAAGGGTTCTTTTTGTACATACTCGAGCACCATCATGTTGTCCCTTTCCATGTCCCACCTCAATAAAATTCCAAAAATGTTGCACTCCACTTGTCACATGCATCTTACTCAATCAATAGAACATCCTTTCATTCTTGAATTGTGCAGTGCAATTGTCTAACCATTTAATGTGTTGATTATACCTTTCATCTCTTTCTTTCAAATTGTCATAGAAATCTCTAAAACATCCTTGTACAAACTCTGATAAATGAGTTTGATTATCATTGATAAAGAAGTGATAATCTCTTAATAGTTTTTTGTCATCCTTTATGCTGTCATGTAAATGAATAAATGCTATGTGTACAAAAATTAACACTTGTATAGAGTTGTAACACATTGGTTGCACTTCATTTTGAGGTTTTAGTGTATAGTTTTTAGCAAAGTCAAAAAATGACAAAATTGGACCCAAGGTAAAAGTTTCCTTACACAATTTGAATTGCTCATCTAATGATATAGCTCTATGTGTATGACCTATGTAGTCATAAACTATTTTCTCTTGAAACAATTTCATAGAATCAACTACACATACATCATTTTTATTATATTAAGATCGTTTACATATCGGGTGCTCCTTAAGAGAAATCACACTAGAAACAACAATTGGAAGACCAAGAGTCACAACTTAGAATTCCACAAAGATGTCCTTCTTAGGATTTGAACTAGGGTGTCCAAAACAAGAACTCATTGCTTCAATCAACTCAACTAAACCCCTTAGACCACATACATCACTTTTCACTAATTCACACCTCTTTAATTATTTTCCATCTTTAACACCATATATAACTAGCTTCTACTTTCCAAGGGAAGTTAGTGTCTTACCAATTTAATGTGTGCTATCTAGATGTAGGCATCTATGCAACTTTTGAAAACTATCACATTGAGGGAAAAAACTTTTCAAAAACATGGTCTTATAATAAATGCACCCATCATCCCATTTACATAATATGCTTATAATAAATTCTCTCGATGATCTAGGAGGTAATTATAGACCACATTCTTGCAATATTTCATTAGTATGCAAAGTACAACATATATAATGATAAACATCATAATGCATAGAAAACTCAAAATGAACCCTACAAAAACATTTAGTGTGTGTATGATTTATCTTAACATAGAATGGTTTTTTCATATCAAAAAACCTTTGGTTGATTTTAATTTGAGGAAATCTTTGAAGAAACATTTCATAAAATTGTGTTTGAGTCATATCCAAAAAATGTTTTCCAAGTGGCTAATGGTTTGTTTTTCCAATTTGTCTTTTGACAACATCTTTTTGGTTTGGTGAAGCTCTTGTGTTATCATTCCAAAAGTTTACTATTAATGTTGTTAGTGTTGACATTAAAGTCAACATTTTTTTATTAGTGACTCACACTTAGTCAACCAGTTAAGTTGCTACTGAGCTTATCTTTCAGTTTATAGTGTTAACCAAGTGCTCTAGTTACTATTGAGTAATATAGTTACTGCTAATTAATATAGTTATTGATGAATTCTATAGTTTCTAATGAGCTCCAAAATCTTTATAAAATTCATGATGAGAAGTATCTACCAAGTTGTTCAGTGATAGTGCTAACTGAGCTTCACAGTATTAACCAAGTTGCACAATGTCAACCATGCTCTCTAGTATCTATCAACCTTGTAGTATTAGTGATAAGAATATAGTATTGACCAAGCCAAGAAGTTTCAACCAAGTGATTCAATTTATACCTAGCTCATAGTGTTAGTGTTGAATAAGCCATGAAGTGTCAACCAAGTTATTTAGTTTATATACCAAATTTCGTATTATTTAGTGTCAACCAAGTGATTTAGTTTATATAGCAAGTTTTGTAGTATTCACAAAGTCACACAAGTGATGAGTAAGTTCAAGCTACTTGGAAGCGATCAATATGAACCATGCTTCTACATCTTCCAAGTGCATGATGATGTCAAGTATTAACAATGGTTGATGAGTACCACAACATCACCAAGTTTGTCTTCTAAAACCAAGTGTTAGCAGTTGGGCTGACTTTGTGATCTTGATGGAAACCTATGTTGTAGCCAATTTTGATGAATGGTGATTTGGATTAGTAGATATGTAATGAATTCTATCATATCAACACAAGTAAGTATAAAGAAATTATGAAGAGTAGAAGTACGAATTAAGAAGGCTACAAGCAATATAAGTGACAACAAAGATTTATCATCTTTACATTTCAAAGGAATCTCAACTAGAAAATTAGAGTTGTACATTAGAGATCAGCCACTGGTTCATCCTAACAGGTGTATCAATTAAAACCTTTAATAGGGTAGACTTAATAGTCTTTGAGAAACCTCTTTATTGAGTGCGTACTTCATTGTATGTTTTGTAAATCCTTTCACAAGGTGGACCTAGCAGTCCTTATAGGTCCTAACATGGAAGATCCTCAGAAGTGATCAATTATAAGCCTTAACAAGAAAACTTTATGCTATAGTACTAAAGCTTGTGGGTATCATCCCCACCCTAGTTTTACTCCTATTTGGAAGATTTCTAGGTCACCATATCTTGTGTCAAAGTTTTATGAAAATTTTACTGCTTTCATTCTTTCATGCATGCAATTAGATCAGAATATTATATGAAGGATTAATTGGTGAAATAAGTTAAATTTTTATTGGTTCCTGATTCACTCCTCCCCTCTTAGTAATCTTATCTATCTAATATTTCTAACAATTTGTATCAGAGAATTGTGGTTCTCATAGAGGAAGTTTAACACCTTGAGCAAATATTAGAGGCAATGGAGGTATATAGGTTATATAAGGCTATTGACAATGAAAAGTTGGATCTTGAATTATCCATTGGTCAACTAAAAAAAGAAAAGGAGAAACTCTCTCAATCATTGAAAATAAAAAAAGATCTTATAGTGCAAATGAATGACAATCTCTACACTCAAGAAATAATTGAATATATCTATGCAAAAATAAATTTAGATGAAGTTGATGAAGCAATCAAGGGGCTACTAGAAAAGAATTCCAATCTTCAAGAAGTTAGAAAGCTGAAAAGAGAACATAAATCTAGTCACTAAGATTATCTGAAGTCATGGAAGAAAAATAAAAAGCCAAAGAAGAGATAGAAGAAAAGAACAATAAAATTTAGCATCTATCCCTTCAACAAGTAGAGTTCATTGATCATCTCATTAATTAAAATGAAGAACTCATGAATCTAAGATTAGAAAATGAAAGACATTAGAATGATCTAAACACTAAAAAGAAAACCAATGAAAGAATGTTGAAATCTCAAGAAAGCATGAATCAGTTGAATAAGAAAAGTTAGTACAAGCACAAAGGCAAAGATGGAATAGGATACAAAGAAGAAGGTGAATTATCCAAGAAAGGAGCTCAAAAGAATCAAAGGCCTACTTGTAGTTATTGTGGTCAGATAGGTCATACATCAAACAAATGTTGGAGTAATGGTAAAGCAAAATTCAATGGAAAGTGTTATAGCTGCAATAAGCATGGTCATAGAGAAAGTGAATTCAAGGAGAAACATAAGTTTGAAGGTAAATATTACAATTGTAAGAAACAAGGACACAAATCTTTAGAGTAAAACATCACATGAGGAAAAGAGAAAGTAGTAGAAGATGTTTCATTTGTATAGAACTTGGACACTGTTGTCACTTAGGTTTGCACCCTTGTCTAAAGCCAATGCATGAGGACAACCTAGTGAAACATGGAAACAACCTCCAAGCTGTGGGACTTGAAATGTGAGGTTGAGTCTTTGGAGAAGGCTAGCTTCCTCTTACTATCAAGATGCACCTAACTACTCTTGGAGAGGAAAAGGGAGAAGGAGAGCATGAAAGAAAATCTACCTAATCTAATCTAAAGAGGTGATGGACCAAAATAGAGTGTTCAGACCAATCTCTGCCCATATATGCACTATTGAACCAGAATGAAACTAAGGATATACACATTTAGACTTGCTTTTAATCTAATAACCACACGCAGACCAGAAAAGCTAAATGAATGACATAAGGAAAGAGACGATTCACTTATATGTCATTCATAGGCTAAAAGAGATACAGTTAGGAAGCTTACAGACTTTCACAAAACAATGGCAAAGGAAAAGAGTTCTTGCACTTTCATACCAATGGCTAAAGGAGATAAGGTAGAGAATCATATAGTTCAAAGGCAACTTGGGGAATTTTACACTGGAATTGTAGAGCAATAGCAGAGAACAATAGAGAATGTTTTGACCTTGTCAAAATTTTCAAAATTTGCCTTTATAGTGCAGGCATAACTGAGATGTCCTCTAATTGTAGTTACTCCTCAATCACTGCATTGAAATCCTACAGAGAACAATCATGGGGAAAATCTAATCATGGATACAGATCTAGGGCAATGATATATGATCTTCTGTGTTAAATAATGTCTCAAGAAGATAGAAATTATGCCATAACTATGCTCTGACTAGGTAGATAGATTATCGAAGGTCATGGAGTGCTCTCCCATATTTAGCATTCATTTCTTGGTGGTTGGGATTGATCATGAGAATTGGATTCACAAAAACCTTGATTTCCTTTGTTCTTGGTTCGTGAATCAGCAAGTTAACTTAGTCAATCTATCTTGGCACTGGGATGAGCCACGTGGGCCAATCAGTTCATTCCATTCTACCACCTCATGGGTCTTACATGGTTGACCATTACTTCCTTCACTAACTACACCAACTTTTCTCAAAGGATCTTGATCATGACATTACACTAAACGCCAGCTACATCTAACCATTACTACCTCAACTGGACGCACAATCCACGTGTCACCAGGTCGTTAACTCGCTATACCTAAACAGTGTGCATCTTCTCATAGCGAGTTAATGAGAACCTTTGATCCATGTTGATCCGACGATAGTGAAAGATGCACTGAAGGGACTCGCCTACATTTTGCACTATCATCACCCTAGCCAATGAGAAATCGACCAACTATTGATGTGTCATTAATCTGTACACTCATTCTTGGCACATCATTGGTTTGAGGTCTACCTTGTGGCTTATGGAAAAAACCTGGCCCCATAAGACATGTGGCAGCAAATTGCTATCTTGCTATATATATCTTTTGAGCATCTTTCCATAGCGAGTTAATGAGAGCCATTGATCTAAGGTCAATCAAAGGGTGAAGAAACTACATCAGGCATTTTGAAGATTGGTGGTCCCATACTCGCTAAGTTGCTATGAGTAAATAGCTTACAACTTTCCATAGTGAGTTAGTGAGGACTATTGATGTTGCATTGATCTGACGGTCAGAATCCCTCTTGAGCATCCACATCGCATGAGGTCCCACCAAACACTCATTTCATAGTGACTCGCTATGTCGCTAACAACGAGCTATTTGAATTTTCTAGTAGCGAGGTAGTGAGCACTGGTGACTTTATCCAAACTTGGTGCCGAAAAAACAAAAAACCACCACTGCCAAACTGGGCCTACTAATCCACATGGAAAACACTCTCTAGGGCACTATGCATATCTATCGAGTAGCTTTTCTTGGCAACGTAGCGAGGGTCATAGATCTTGAGAAGATCCAACAATGGGATAGGATGCAGGCCGGCTAAAACATATCATAAGTTTGATTTTTTTTAAATTTTTTTTTTTTTGATGTTTGTCAGGCATTTAAAATAACATTAACTCTAGGAACCAGCCATTGGCAGGTAAGCATTTAAAATTTGAATATTGGCGGGGCACAAAATGAGCAACATTTCTACCGACTCACAGGCGATGCAAGCTTGCTACACATAAGACTAGTGGCCTGAAGCATCCATTGGGTTATAGAGTCATAAAATATGTGGATTCTGAGCATTGTGAAACCCTAACCTTACCTTTGAGATAGCAAAACATTGTAAAACCCTTGTCTCTGCAACTGGAACCAAAGAACAAAACCTTCATTTGCAACCTTCAAAATTTCAAAACTTGTTTCCTTACAGAGACAATTGTGCCCGTGCACTTCTTGGAAAAGCAGAGAACAAATAGGAAAACAAAACTAAATTAGCTATATACATGGAATCCCAAACCCTTAAAAACATGGCTTGAGATAAATCCCATTGACTGGGATGGGAAAAATTTCACCACCAGGCCTGCTTAACTGGAAAGCATTGGCCTATTTACAACTTTCAATTAGATAGGGACCACTCTACAATGAATCAAACTTTGAGTGTCTTCCTGGTTTTTTGCTTTTTGCATCCCATTTTAGAACCAAATCTCCCTCCCTAAAGATTCTGACCCTAGCCTTTTTGTCAAAACTCTTTTTGACTTGCTGCTCGTGTGTTTCTAGGGTCTGCATAGCTTGATTCCTTTTCTCTTCTAGCTCCATCAGTTCTTCCATTCTCACTGTCATGGCCTCATCTTCAATCAATTCCAACTGATGAGCTAACTCTAGGGCTAGGAACTCCAATGAAATTGGAAGCCTTGCTTCTCTACCATATACTAGCACAAATGGTGAATTCCCTATTGATATTTTAGGTGTTATCCTATTAGCCCACAGTGCTGTCTTTAATTTTTTATGCCAACAGCTCTGGTTATCCTCTATTGTCCTTTTAATAATTCTGATCAGGTTCTTGTTAGATGATTTAGCATGGCCATTACCTTGAGGATAGTAATTTGAGGATGTGCTCAAATAGATATTATGATCCACTACCCATGCACAAATTTGAGGTCCAAAAAAAGACTTTGCATTATTTGAAATAATGGTTGAAGGGGCACTAAACCTAGTTATAATTCCATCAAGGAACTCAATAACTAAAGATTCAGTGACATCCTTCAATGCAACTACCTCTGTCCATTTGGTGAAGTAATTCGTAGCAGCTAAAATCCATTTGTGACTAGAACTGGAGGAAGGATTGATAGGGCCTATGAAATCCAATCCCCACTAAGCAAAAGGTTGATCCACCTGGATAGGATGAAGGGGGAGAGCTGCAATTATTTTTTTTCTAGAGAAGAAGGCACATTTTTCACATTTCCTCACATACTTATGACAATCATGGAACAAGGATGGCCAAAAGTAACCAGCCCTCATGATCTTCATTGTAGTTGTCCTTGCTGAGAAATGGCCATCATCAAGACCATCATGAAGTTCTTTGATCATTCTTTCAGCTAGGTCTATATCAAGGCATCTTAATAGGGCTCCATTAAAATCTCTTCTGAAAAGGATACCATCAACTATGACATAAGGAATTGACTATAGTCTATATTGTCTCCTTTTAGTTCTATCTAATCCTTGAGGGTATTCATTCCCTAACAAGAAATTCGTCATACCATCCATCCAACTCTTTGGATCACCATTTCTCACCTCTTGTTGCTCTGTCAGTACCATGGAAACCTCCTCATTAGGTTCTTGAGATGATAACATCTTTTTACACAACCCCCTCCCTCTTACTAGCTTGGTAATCTGAATGTCAACATCATATTCCATTACCTTAGTAATCCAGCTAGCTCTTTTCTCAACAATATCTTTATTCAAAAGAAAATCCTTCACACTAGCATGGGGTACTAACAAATGAATCTTATTATGAGACAGGAGGTGTCTGAATTTCTTCAAAGCTCTAATGACTGCAAGGGCTTGCTTCTCAACATAATTGTACTTATCTTCATACTCTTTAAGCCCTTCACTAAAGAAAGCTATGGGTTGCTCATCACCTTTATCATTTCTTTGAGTCAGGACAACAAAAATGCTTGACTCACCACCTAGAGTATAAAGGATGAAATCCTTCTCAAACTTTGGGTCCATGAGAGTAGGGGCTGAGACTATGGCTGCCTTGATCTCTTCAAAACTTTCCTTCCCTTCCTTGGTCCATGCAAAGACCATACCTTTCTTCAGCATAGCTATAAGAGGTTTTACCATTGTAGCAAGATTAGGGATAAACCTTCTCACAAAATTTATCCTACCAAGGAAACTTTGCAGCCCCTTCTTGTGTTTAGGAAGAGAGAGGGCAAGAATTTCTTTTGTTCTCTTTGGATCAATGGTTAAGCCATCCTTAGATACATGTCCTAATAATTTTCCTTGGCTAGTATAAAAGACACACTTGCTTGGGTTAAGGGAAACCCCAAACTCTCTACATCTTAAGAATACCTATCTTAGATGATCAAAATGATCTTCTACATCCTTTGAATACACAACAATATCATCAAGGTAAACTAAGACAAACTTTTCAATCAATCTTTTGAAAGCCATCTCCATTGCCTTTTGAAATGTAGCACCTGCATTGGTTAGCCCAAATGGCATCTTACAATAAACATAGGTACCCCATTTAGTGGTAAATGTAGTCTTGTATCTATCAGACTCCTTAACCAACACTCGATTGTAGCCAAAAAATCCATCAAGAAATGAAAATATCTTTGAACCGCTAACCTTGGACACAATCTATTCCATAGAAGGGAGGGGGAGGTGATCTTTAAGGGAAGCTTGGTTAAGGTCCCTAAAGTCCACACGCAGTCTAATTCCTCAATTCTTTTTCCTAACAGGGACAAGATTTGCTACCCATGATGAGTGCTTGATAGGGAAAATTATGTGGGCCTCAATCAATTTGGATAGCTCCTTTCTCATTAGAGGTTCAATCTTGGGATTCTTTAGTCTCTATTTTTGTCTTACTAGTTTTACATTATCAACTAGATCTATGGTATGCTGAAATAACCTTGGGTCAAAACCCTTTAAATCATCATATGTCCAAGAAAAAACATCATTAAATTCTTGACACAGATCAATAAAATTTTCTTGTTCAATTTCAGAACATACCTTACCCATGTTTAAAGACCTTTCATCAACAACCATGACTGGAATGTAGTCACTTTCATCAGCAGCTAGGTTCATGCCTCTGCCTCTTGTTTGGTCATCAAGATTAAAAACACTTTCTAAGGTAATGAGACCCTTAGGCAACTTATTAGAATTGAGATGAATGATCTGATCACCATACTGATTCTACAGTCTTGACTGATTTCTCTCTAAAAATTCTACCTCATTCTGCAAGAAACTCATAATTTTCTCATTCGACTCAAACACTTGCCAATGGGTGTTGTTATCAAGGATAGCAGGCCTTACTACCACTTTGATTTGTTTCTTCTTCTCCTCCTCAAGATTCCCTGGCACATCATAAGATGCACCTATTGCTACAAGTCTATCAACATGTCTATTTTCTTTTTTAGGGATGCTTTGAATGTTAAATGCATTGAAACCTTCAAGAAAATCCCACACTCTATGTTTATAAGAACTGAGAAAACCATTCTTGATGGTATTCTAATTTCTCACTTGATTAACCACCAACTCACTATCTCTATACACCCTTAAGGCTTGGATTCCTCTTTTTTGAGCAAGTAGGAGGCCTTGAATCAATGATTCATACTCGGTCACATTACTAGTGCAACAAAATTGGAGCCTAAATGAGAAGTAATACCTTACTTGTGTAGGATAAATCAACATCACACTAGCCCCTGATCCATTTTTATTTCTTGATCCATCAAAGTACATACTCCATATTCCACTCATATCTTCTTAAGTACTGACAAGATTGGGAACTAGAGCATCTTTCTCCACTATACAATATGTACAAAGGCCTGTCTCAAGGGTTTCTGACATAAGGTCAAATTGATATGCATTATCCCACTCATCCAAGAAAAAATTAGGTATCTCTACTAGGGAAGTAGTGGGCTCATTCACTATGTCACTCTTATCCATCTCTAGGATAGGGCAATTCGCATTGATGGAGTTGAGGATGTAGGGTTTAGTATGATGGAGGGCTTGAGGCTCTACTCTAATTGAAGCATTTTCTCCATATCTCATCTTGAAAGACATATATGAGCAATCAGAAGATATGAAACCACCTATTTGGGTAGTAAAGTCTCTTGATAGATAGATGATAAAATATGGCTTGACCTCAGCAACAGAGATATCTTGGGTTACAGTACAACCAGGGCATGCGTGTAAGGCCATCCCCACATTCTTAAGGATCCCTATAGTCTTGACAGTACTACCATCCAACTGTAATACATCCCTAACAATGGGCTCATATTTCATTCCCAAAACATCAACAACACACCTAGGCATCACTGAATTGCAAGCTCCTGAATCAATCATGCAATTATGGACTAGCTTACCCCCTATAGTTAGAGAAACATATAATGGAGGAGGTCTAACCTTTTTTCTTGTTTCTACTTCCCTTGATGGTTGTACTAGACTTGTGGCACTTTCCATACTAGGTGTCTGATCTTTTGGTTCAATCTTTTCCAATTCTTGTTGCAACAACATCCCATATGGAGATATTCACATTTGTCTTCTTCATTTTCTCTACCACATTGAATGGCATAGTAGGTGCCTTGGTAGAAACTTTGGGAGCTGCAATTGTATGAGGTTGAGGTGGAATAGCTTGAGGATCACTTGTTTCCTTTTTGCCATGATTTTGCCTTTGTTGCTGAAAGGTACTCGATTGATTATTTGCTTCTTGCTCATAAGATACTGCGCTTGAAGTTGAGGCTTGATTAGGGGGGGGAGGGATAACATCTTCCATAGCTCTTATTTTGCTTCTATTGTTATGAGCAATGGAATCCTGGTTTACATTACAATGCTCCTGCATTTGATGATTCATAAAAGAGCAATCACCCTGTCTTTGCATAGCTGAGGCATCCTTACGTTGGTCTTCTCTGTATGATTGTTTTGCTATAGGCTCTTGGACTATCAAAGCCATAAAATATTTAGCCTTTTGACACATACAATAGGCATAGGAGTAGTTGCAAGATGGACAAAAATCTTGATCTTGAGCCATATTGTTTTGAGGGACTATGGCCCTACTTTGATTTACATTCAAGGTTGAAGCATGGCCACCCTGCCTACTCTGATCAAAAGAATTATTCCAATGATTAGGATTTGGAAGCCTACCACCACTTGGGTTTTGATATTACAATTGATGAGGTTTACTACCTTGATCTTTCTGTCTTTCTAAAGTCACCACCTTGTTGCTCACTTTCTGCATCATAGAGAAATTATCCTCCAGCTTCTTTATTTGATCTTGCAATCTTTTTTCTAGGTTCTTCTCTCTTTTGTCCATTTTTTGCATCAGAGATTGCATCATTTTTTTAACTTCATCTATCCCATTTGAAGATGTAGAAGCTTGGGGGACTGGGACAAGGGATTGTGATGTAGAAGTTATGGGAAGAGGAGCCACTATTGGTTGATGATTTGGAACATCAGGGAAGAGGGGCATAGGAGGCCTTAGAGCTAACTTACCTCCTTGTATTAGGATGTTCTCTAATTTTATTGCTATTTCATAAGTATTAGGTAAGGTATCTCCTCCCATAGTTTGGATTGTGGTGGCAATATCAATGTTAAAAGCTCTAAGATAATGCAAGAAGGCATTACTAGGGGTAGGCTTCACTGAAGTAGGTATTCTATCCCATGTCTTTTGAAATCTATAATTAAAATCAGTCATGCATTCATGGGGGGCTCTTTTTATAGTAGTCAACTTCTCTAAAAGTGACAAATAGTCACTTTTATCCTCAAAATGTTTGCACAATCCTGCCCCTAATCCATCCCAATCTATTATAGAACCATGAGCTAAACCTCTATACCATTGTAGTGCTTTTCCTTTCAAGGATGAGGCTAGGAGCCTAACTGCAACATCATCCTCTATAATACCATGGATATTACAAACATTTGCAACCTCTTGAATGTGTTCTGAGGGAGAGATAGAAGTTTCACCAGTAAACTCTGGTATAATTTTGAGAGCAGCTACTAGTATATCATGTCTTTGGGCTAATAGGAGAGGGATCCCACCATTAAAGGTGGCAAAAGTATGAGCTCTAGGCAACGCCATATAGACAAGTGATCTATTGATATGTATTGATGGCAATCTAGGCTAAGATCTAATAGCAGGAGGAGTAGAGATAGATCTTGCAGGGGTATTTGTTACTATTGCACTCCTAACTGGTGATAAAGATATTCTAGTCCTCCTTCTAGGATTTGAAATAAAAAGATCTTGGTAATGAAACTTACCTCTAGAAGATGCCCTTGTTTCAGCTCTAGGCATGAATCACTACACCTTTGGTCTGGATCCAAATATGTATTGAAGCTCAAAGTTGCCAAGTACTTTAAAGAATTAGCCTCTTGAAGGCTTGAACACTGAAGCCAATACTATCTCCTCGGTATTGGTCTTGAAATTTTAAGATTGTTGTAGTCCCACCAGGCATGCCAAAAACTTTTGTCACTTAGGTTTGCACCCTTGTCCAAAGCCTATGCATGAGGAGAACCTAGTGAAACATGGAAACAACCTCCAAGCTGTGGGACTTGAACTATGATGTTGAGTCTCCAGAGAAGGCCGGCTTCCTCTTACTATCAGGATACATCTAACTACTCTTAGAGAGGAAAAGGGAGAAGGAGAGCATGAAAGAAAAACTACCTAATCTAATCTAAAGAGGTGATGCACCAAGATAGAGCGTTCAGACCAATATCTACCCATATATGCACTATTGAACTAGAATGAAACTAAGGATATACACATTCAAACTTGTTTTTAATCTAATAACCACATGCAGACCAGAAAAGCTAAATGAATGACACAAGGAAAGAGACGATTCACTTATATGTCATTCATAGGCTGAAAGAGATATAGTTAGGCAGATTACAAACTTTCACAAAAAAATGGCAAAGGCAAAGAGTTCTTGCACTTTCGTACCAATGGCTGAAGGAGATAAGGTAAAGAATCATACAGTTCAGAGGCAAGGGGAATTTTACACTAGAATTGCAGAGCAATAGCAGAGAACAATAGAGAATGTTTCAACCTTTTCAAAATTTTCAAAATTTGCCTTTATAATGTAGGCATAACTGAGATGTCCTCTAATTTTAGTTACTCCTCAACCACTGCATTGAAATCCTACAGAGAACAATCATGGGGAAAATCTGATCATGGATACAGATCTAGGGAAATGATATATGATCTTCTATGTCAAATAATGTCTCAAGAAGATAGAAATAGTGCCATAACTATGCTCTGACTAGGTAGATGGATTACCAAAGGTAGTGGAGTGCTCTCTCACATTTAGCATTCATTTCCTGGTGGTTGGGATTGAGATTCTAAAGTAGGCATCTCTCATCAGTTCTAGCTAGCTAGAAGAAAAGATACATATCAGCATTCAAGATGCACAAGGATCACCAAGTGGTTGTGAAAATTTAAAGACCTTTACTGAGCTAGGTCAGGTCATAAGACCCTACCAAGAAAGGTTGGGTCACACTTAAGTATTGTGTGTGGACACTGAGTTGTTCAAGACTCTACCGAGTAATGTTGAGACTATCAAGCTATGAATGTCTTTTGAGTATTAAAAAAACTAAACAAAGTGGAAGATAGTCTATCATTGAGTGAGTGGTTGTACCAAAGCATTTATGGTGATTGAAAAGTGAAAATTTTTTAAAAGGAAGAAAATTGAATTCATTTGTCACCTTGAATTTTTGAGAGCGATTTACGAAGAGTGATTTTTGTGCTTCCAAGCGATCTATGTGTTTTTTTTTTTGAAGAATTACTAAAGTTTTTCAAAACCCTACAAGACCCTATTTAGCATGGATTCTTCTCGCAAAAAAGCAAAGAAGTGATCACAAATATTGATTCAAAGAGTAAAATATGAGCTTCTAGCATTCAAAATTAGTCGAACATTGCCAAGTCACTCGACCCAGCAGGTGTACAATCATAAATTCCTTCTCAAGTATTACTCATGCAGGATATACACTTGTATTACCACTATTCTATTCAAGAGCTAGGAACACATGAAATAAATGAGGTACTGAATGAGTTAAGTGTGAATGGCTCTCTAAAACCTAAGCATGGACATTTGGAAGAAAAGGGCTTGATGCATATTTCACATATGCCAAAGGATTTTTAGGAAAAATGGATAAGATTCACAGTGAGCTAAGTTTAAAATGGGAAATTATGGTTGGATCAACCCATTTTGATCACAAGGAAGATTATTCACCTAATCAATGGCCTTCTAATGTTAAAAAAAGCTAAGGTGACCAAAACCCTAGGTTAGGTTGAACTGGCAAAGAAAACTCTTGCCAAGTGGGATGAAAGAGGAATGAAGATAAGTGGAATCATAGACATGGAATTGAAGTTTTGAATTCATGTGATTTCCAACAAGATCTATAGCTCTAGTTGTCTTAATGGTTTTTCATGTGAGGTAGTAGTTTTTTCCCTCAAGGTGGTAAAAAATAATATGACATTCGAAGGTTCCAAGAACAATCCATGTAAGTTTGGTTCACTCATAACTTGACTATTTTTCTTCCCTTCTAAAGGAATAGTTGTATGGAAAAAATATGTACTTGTTGTGTATCAGATTAATGAATACATAACAGAGATGGGTTAAAATTTTGATAGTATAATGGATAAGTACTTTGATACATTCAAAGAAAAGATGAATAATAGATATAGGATACCAAAGAAACTTGTGTTAAGCCTCTCAAATATGAGGTTAGCATTGATGATACAAAAGATATCATTGAGACTCTATTGAATGAGCCTGTGGATCCTAAGGCACCATATTTTGGAAGTTATGAAGAAGCCAAGGTGAGAATAGAAGTTAAAATTAAGCTTCCTCAAGTAGTTAAAAAAGGAAGAAAGATGATAGAAAAATTAAAACAAGCAAGTTCTACTCTCCTGATAATAGAAGGAAAGGTGAGAATATAGAAGAAGACAATGCAAAGGATGAGGATGAAGAATCCAAATTTGAGGAAGAATAGACTATGAGAAAGAAAGGTATGGTTATCATAACCAAACCTGTTAAGTCATCTGCCATTGTATTCACAAGGAGGGAACACAATCTAGGAAGAAATTGAAGTCAGGTAGGAGGATTTTGAGCAAATTATTTTCAAAAGGCCTCCACCTACTTTTCAGGAAAAGTTGAAGGAATTGGAAGAAGGAACTGGGATGACATGTTTTAAATTCCTCAATTATGAATCAAGGAATGCATATTAGAAAAGATAGATTGAAGAAACCATTATGAAAAAAATAGGAAAATCGAAGTATTCTCTTGATGAGCTTACTCAGCAAATTCCAAAGGAGCTTATGCAAGCAAGCAATCCTAGATGGGAACATGCAAAGAAGATTGTAAAAGACATCTTTGAAAAAAATCTAAGGAAACTCATGCCAAGTCTTAGTTTAAAAGAGGTGAAAAAATATTTGAAGAAGAATGAACATAAGTTCACTCTCAAAATGAACATTTGCATGATACTTCTCAATGACATATAATATATTGTGAAGACTATTACATCAACATGGAAGAATATTTGCAAGGTACACCAACCTAGTGATTTTGTTGTTCATGTTAATGACAAAGATGATGATAGTGACGAGGAAGAGAATGTGGAAATAAAAAATGATGAAATAGATTATGTAAATCTAGATGATAAGGAGGAATAATAGGAAGCTACAGAGGAAAGTCTCCCTGAGATTCAAATTATTGAGGCAGAAAAGCTTTAATGCCATCAAGCTTTGAGAAATCTTCTACTAAGTTGGTTGTGGTAACCGCTACAACAACAAGCACCCAACCAATCTTTGCACTTGTTCAACTAAGTACTACATTTCCTGAAGTGATCAACACTCCATCCATTGAGAAACAAGTGCCTCCATCATCAGATTTGAAAATGCAACAATAGTATATTTCTAATGTCAGTGTCATATCTACTTTTGTTTCTAGCCCCTCATTTTCTACAATTGTTAAAATTCTAAATATATCAATAGCAAGTACAATGATAGTTGAGAACTAGTCTCAACTGAATATTAAAGTATTACAAAAGGGTAAGAATTTTTTTTCTCCTACTCTAAAAGAAAAGGATGAAGAAGAGGAAATAGATTTAGATAAGGATATTGTTATTCCAAATTGGGATATCACTCCACTCACTACTAATAAGATGAACATCCTAGGGAAATTACTATAGAAAAGAGCTAAGCAACAAATTCTTAGAGAATAGAAAAGGAAGGAAACCCAAGTGCTAGAAGATATAAAAGACATATTTGTGAATGCATTAAGTATAGAGGTTGATAGTATGCAACCTAATTTGAATCAATTAACATAAGTTGTCCAAAAATTCAATGAAGATCTAAATGGACAAGATAAGTTGCTACAAAGAGTAGAAAGAAAATTTGAAAACAAAGTATTGGAACAAGTGGCATAGAAAATTGCGATAAACCAAGTAGAATTATCTACTATGCTTAGTTCATTGGAAACATCTACAAATAATGTCACTTCTTTATTTAGTAATTTTTGGGATACATCCATCTTCACCCAAGGAATCAAATTTTTTTAATCTATGATGGACAAAGACTTCAAGGCAAGTGCACACCAATTGTCACTTGATCCAAGCTATAGTTTTGCTCACTATTCAAAGATCTGATATCTGAAAAATTCGCAAGCAAAATTATTAAGGGAAGAAGCCAAGATTAGGGCTAAACTTGTAGAAATACAAGTCATTATTCTTCCAAACATGGGTGCATTGTACAAATACATTGCCAAGACACTCATCGATGACAATAACTTCTCCATAGCTGATCACATGATGGAGTTATCAATAGAAGTGCAAATTGTATTACATGCAAGCAAGGTGTTATAGGAAAATTAGGACAAGACAATGACATTAATTTTGAAATTATATTCTAAGTTCTTGTCACATTTTGGCATTAACATGTAGTATACACCTTTGGCATTTATCTCAAAATACAAAGAAGTATAATATAAGATGAATGTATATATGAAGAGTATTGGTGAGAAGTATAATATGAGATATATGTATGGGGAAGTAGTACTCAAGATATATGTGCATAGATGAGGTATATGTATGGGGGAGAAACATAGTCTAAGTTGTAGACACATAAAGGAGATAAAAGAATGTTTTGGAGTTGAAATTCTGAGTATTCAATTTTAGCTTGATAAGTGTTTTTATCACTAATGCCAAAGGGGGAGATTGTTGACATTAAGGTCAAAGCTTCTTTATTAGTGACTCACACTTAGTTAATTGGTTAAGTTTCTTACAAGCTTATCTTTCAGGTTGCAGTGTTAACCAAGTGCTCTAGTTACTAGCAAGTAATATAGTTGTTACCAAGTTCTATAGTTGCTATTGAGTTCTAGAATCTTTATACAGTTCATGATGAGCAATATCTACTAAGCTAGTCAGTGATAGTGCTAAATGAGCTCCATAATATTAACTAAGTTACACAGTGTCAACCATACTCTCCAGTATCTACTGAGCTTGTAGCATTGGTGATGAGAATCTAGTTTTGACTGAGCCAATGAGTATCAATTAAGTGATTTAGTTTATACTGAGCTTGTAGAGTTAGTGTTGACTAAAACATAGAGTTTCAACAAGTAATTCAATTTATATATCAAGTTTTATAGTGTTTGAGTCCCAAAAGTGTTGACCCAGTTCAAGCTACTTGGAAGTTTTTAGTATGAACCAAGCTTCTATGTCTTTCAAGTGCATGAAAATGTCGAGTGTTGACAATGGTTTTTGAGTATCAAAACATCATCAAGTTTGTCTTTTGAACTCGAGTGTTAGTAGTATAAGGGACAAAAAATATTTATCATCATTGTACAATTGTGATTTGGATTAGTATATATGCAATGAATTGTATCATATCCAAGTAAGTAAGTATGAAGAAAATATTAAGAGAAGAAGTGCAAATTGAGAAGGCTACAAGCAGTATAAGAGACAACAAATATTTATCTATCACAACAAGATGATCTTTATTGTTGGATGCAATTGGCTAAATTGTGTGTTGTCTTTGATGTTACACAAATGTCATATTAATTAACAGTTAGTGCATGCTAAGCTCACTTGGTCAGTGAAGATAGTTTTCCTTTTCTATTGAGCATTCCTAAGTTTTCTCTGTATAGAAGGAAGTATCTTCTGAGCTCACTCGAGAATCGAAGGAATTTATTCAGAAAAGATTGTTAACTGAGCTCACTTAGTTAACAAAGGAAAATTGAACAGAACTATTATTAATTGAGTTCTCTCACTTACCAAAGGAATTTTGTAATTTCTTAGTGCTAACTGAGCTCCTTTTGGTTAACATGGGAAATCACTTTAGAATTAGTTTCTACGAAGCTGGGTTGGATACCAAAGGATTTTCTTATTTTGGCATGTTAAGCTTAATTATTTTACCTATTGATTCCATCGAACTATGGTTAATGAATATTGGTTATTCTAATTTGCATTTGAGTTGATGCAATAATTTGGAAGGTATAAGTAAAGGGTCTATTTGTATAGTTGTATTTAATGCACAACAAGAGATGAAGAATAGAAGCAAACTTGAAGGATAAGTAGAATATTCTTGTGGAGTAGAAAAGTGTTATTCGATCAGGAAGGATCAAGTATAAGCTAGGACAAAGATCTATAATTAGAAATTCACTTGAATCTCAATCATGTCATTTCATTATTACTCTCTAACCATTGTAGCAATGGTCTAAAATCTCTTAACAGAGTTGGTTTAACAACCATTTGTAAATCTTCCAACAAGGTGACAATTCCATTGAATTGTTTCAAGACCTGTTACAAGGCCACTCCTAATAGGGTGATTAAATTCTTTAGCAAGGTCACACCTAACAATCTGTTTTCTAACCTTTAATAGGGTTGGCTCCTAATAGGGCTTACTTCACAAGAGTGAAAAAAAATAACTAGTTATAATTGGTGGTTTTTTCCAAATTGGGTTTTTACATTAAATCCTAGTGTAAAACGTGTTCATGCTATTTTATTTATGTGTTTGAAAATAAATTAAAGTAACAACAATCATAGATAACAGCTAATGGTTCTAAAGTTAATCTTTTTCTGAGCTAATCTAGCTACTACTGAGTTACAACATTCTGTGTGTTTACCAAGCTTCACTAGTATTTAGTTATTTATTTGTATTTTGTACTAACATCAGAAGGGATCTAGGATTTATTTTTGTAGTACCCGATTCACCCCTCCCCTTTTAGTTACTCCTCTTATATTGCCAATAATTGGTACCAGAGCTTTTAGTGCTCGCAGAGAAGGTTTCAAGGACCTAGGAGATTCCAAAGCTAAATAGAGACAACTTTGTAGCATGGGAAGGACTTATGAGGCTTCATCTAGGTACCATTAATGATTTAGGATACAAATATCTTAATGAAGAGTAAAAAACTCCCACTAGAATATTATTAGTTGAAGATAGTGCTAAGAAAAAGAACCATAACATCATGATGATTGATATTGCATCTACTCTCAATTATGTTGAATTCCATGAGCTCAAAAAATGTAAAACTACTTTTGATATGTGGAACATACTAAAAGAAATCTATGGAGGAGATGAAAATGTAAGAAGAGCCAAACAAGAAAGCCTTAGAGGACAATTTGATCAAATGAGAATGAGAGAAGATGAAAATGTTGCAAAATATGTGATAAGAATTAAGGTCAGTGTTAGTGCAATCAGAGCACCTAGAGGAGAAATCAAAGAGGAAACTATTGTAAGAAAAATACTCAGAACTCTACTTCCCATCTATGCAATTAGAGTGTCTTCTATACAAGAAAAGAGATGTGATCCAACTAATAAGGTAGGCTTGGATGCCCTAGCAGGAAGATTGACAACTTTTGAACTAGACAACTTTGACAACTATGTTCCTACTTCCAAGAATATTGAGTCTATATTTGAAGCTAAACTCTCACTCAAAGAAAAGGGCAAGAAAATAAAAGACAATAAATTAGGAAGTGAGGAATAAATTGAATAACTTTCTAATAGTGATCTTGAAATTTTTGAATCCATACTTGCAAAGAAAGATTCCAGGAGCAGAGGGAACTACAAAGGTAAAATTCCTCTAATTTTTTTTTCTTGGGAAGAAATTCATCATATTTCTACTATGTGTCAAAACAAAGAAAGCAATGAAGAGAAGAAAAGCCACAAGTACAAAGGCAAGAAGGAATTCAAAGGTCACAAATCCTACAAAGAAAAAGGTAAGAAAACTTGTTTTATGGCTAAAAATTCTGATAATAATGAAGATGAAATAGTGTATATTTGCTGTAAAAGATGAATCTGATGATGGAGATAAGATGTCACTTGTCTCTCATGTTAGTAAAAATGATACTTGGATCATAGATAGTGCATTTTCTCACCATATGACTGCAGATAAAACTAAGTTTGAATATTTTTAACACTATGATGGAAGTAGTATAAGGTTTGGAAACAAGGAACCTCATTGCATAAAGGGAAAAGGCCATATCTCATTAACCAATGAAATTGTATGTGATAATGCCTATTGGGTTGAAGGACTAAAACATAATTTACAGAGTGTGGCATAGTTGAACAACATTGTATTCAAGGTAGAGTTCATGAATGGCAAGACAAGACTACTAGATAACAAAGGAAATCTAATTGGATCAGGCAAGCAAACTAAAGGTAACCTATTTTATGTTGGTCTTAGTGATTGCTCATGTTTTATTGCTCAAGTAGAAGAAAGCTGGTTATCGCACAGAAGACTATGTCATGTAAACTTTTATAATATGGTCAAGATAAGAAAACTCAAAAGAGTAAGAGGTATACCTAGTTTGAAGAAACCTGATGTTGGATTATGCAAAAATTGCCAAATTGGTAAAATGGGAAAGACTAGTTTGAAGAGAAAAAACTATTAGTCAGAAGATGTCTTGGAAATTGTGCATACTAATTTATGTTGATCCATTGGAATAGAAAGTTATAGTGGAGAAATTTTTTTCATTCTTTTTGTTGATGACTATTCTACAATGATGATTGTTATGTATTTGAAAGAAAAATTAGAAGCTTTTGAGAAATTCAAATGGTATCTAGCAAGAGTAGAAAAAAAATTTGGAAAAGGATTCAAATGCCTAAGATTAGGTAGAGATATCAGCCCCTGGAACTCTTGAGCAGAATGGAATAGGTGAAAGAAGAAATAGATCCATCATGGATTGTACAAGAACACTAATGATTGAAAAGAATGTTGCTATCAAATATTGGAAGGAAGCTATCAGCACTATAGTTTATACTTTGATCTGAGTTAAGTTCAAGAAGGACTCAAACAAACTCCCTATGAGCTATGGTATGACTAAAAACCTAATGTAAGTTACTTGAAAGTATTTAGCAACAAATGTTATATCCTGAAAGAACTTAGAAAAGAAGAATTTGATGTAAAAGGTGATAAAGTTATATTTCTAGGATATTCTTATAGAAGTAAAGCATTCAAATGTCTGAAGTTGTCCACTGACAAAATCATATAAAGTGCACATGTGAGAATTTATGAGTTTGGAAAAAAGAGTGAAGAAGAAAGTAAAAAGGAGCCAGAAGATTATAGAAAATTTGTTTACTATGAACCTGATACATTTCCAAACATATTTGACAAAAAGGAGAATTCATCTCCCGAGCTCTCCAAGTCTCCAATAGTTACCAAGTTATAGGAAGTGCAAACCGAGTCACAGGGACCCGAGTCACATTTAGAGGCTACCAAGTTAGTGCATACTAAGTCTAAAGGACCCAAGCCATAGATAGAAGGACCAGAGCCTAAAGTTGAGATTCAAAATGAAGATAATGCAATTCATTCAAAAGTCAAAGAATTTATATTGGCTAAATATGTTAGAAGGCATCATACACCTGATCAAATCAATGGAGACAAATTAGATGAAACTATGAGAAGAAACAAAGTAAAAGGTAAATGTTTACTTGTTGAATTTGAACCTAGAAGTGTTAAGGATGCACTAGAAAATGAATATTGGATTGAGGCTATGAATGAAGAAATAGAATAGATAGAAAAGAATAAAACTTAGACTCTTGTTCCTAGGCCTAAGGATAAAAATGTGATTGGTACAAAATGGGTATTTAGAAATAAGCTGAATGAAGATGGAAAAATGTCAAAAAACAAAGCAAGGTTGGTATGTAAGGGCTATTCTCAAGAAGAAGGTATTGATTATGGTGAGACTTTTTCCTGAGTTGCAAGATTAGAAGGTGTTAGAACTTTATTGACATATGCAGCTCACAGAGGATCCAAAGTATATTAGATGGATGTTAAATTTGCAATCGTGAATGGAATTCTGGATGAGGTAGTCTATATTGAATAGCCAGAAGTTTTTGTTGATCCTAACAAAAGGGACATGGTCTACAAATAACAAAAAGCACTATATGGTCTCAAACAAGCCCCTAGAGCCTAGTATGAAAGATTACATAACTATTTGATACAGATTGGCTTTCAAAGAACAAATGATAATAGTAGTCTGTATATCAAGGAAGGACCAGATAAGAAGATCGTGTTAGCAGAAATATTTGTGAATTATACTCTATTTAAAAGAAATGATGAGTTATGCAAAGCATTTTTAGAACAAATGAAAAAAGAATTTGAGTTTGGTGATATAAAATTCTTTGTTGGATTGCAGATATAGTAGGACAAAAATGGTATCTACATCACTCAATCTAAATATATCAAAGAGATACTCAAGAAATTTGGAATGGAAGATTCAAAACCAGTTGGAACCCCTATGTCTAATGGACTTAAGCTTATCAAAGATGATGACTCCAAAGAAGTAGATTAGACCTTATACAGATCAATGATTTGGAAATTACAATATGTAGTACATACAAGGCCTAAATTTTCCTTAGCAGTTGGGATAGTGGCAAGATTCTTAGAAAAACCCACAAAAAACCACATGATGGCAATAAAAAGAATCTTGAGATATCTAAAATCTACTAAAGACTATGGCTTATGGTACAAACTTGGAGGCAATCTTGACTTAAAAGTATTTACTGATGTTGATTGGGTAGGAAATCTTGACGATAAAAAAAGCACTAGTGGTGGAGCATTCTTTCTTGGTAAAAGGCTAGCATCTTGGACAAGCAAGAAGCAAAAATGCACATCTCAATCCACTGTAGAAGCAAAATATGTGGTTGTAGTAGTAAATACCTCTAACATTGGTTTGTTCAAACAATTGTTGGAAGGAATGAAGGTTGAAATCAAAGAGCCAATAGTCATGTATTGTGATAACACTAGTGCAATCAACATATCAAAGAATCAAGTGATGAATTCCAAAACAAAGCACATCTTTATCAAATATCACTTTGTAAGAGAATTAGTACAAGAAAGAAATCAGGTTGGAATATGTGCATGCAAAAGAACAAATTGCAGATATATTCACAAGGCCATTACATAAAGATGCATTTTTATATCTAAGAGGTAAGTTTGGGGTCATTCCCCTAACTGAAGCTCACTAAATAAAGTTAGTGATGCATAAATAAGAACTAAGTTGAAGATCAATTAGTTGATGCACTATTGAGAAGGACATATTACAAGATGAATCTGTACTCAAGGTACATTAATTAGAATTGTCTTTGGCATGTGTGGTCAAAATGGGAGAGGTCTATTGTCATATCTTTATGAAATTTTTCCATTCCAAAAAGGATAAGTTAAGTAGTTCCTTCACAGAGGGAGAATACTGCAATATAGGAGAATTTTTTCAAAGAGGGAGAAACTTTCTCAAAATTTCATTATGCTATGACATGTTGTGTTGCCATCAATGCCAAAGAGGGAGATTGTTGGATGCAATTGACTAAATTGTATTTTTTCTATGATGTTACACAAATGTCATCTAAGTTGATAGTCAGTGCATGTTGAGCTCACTTGGTCATTGAAGACAATTTTCCTTGCCTACCAAGTGTTCCCTAGTTTTCTCAGTATAGAAGGCGGCATGTACCAAGCTCACTCGAGAATCAAAGGAATTTATGTAGAAAAGAGTGTTAACCGATCTCACTTGGTTAAGAAAGGAAAATTAAAAAGAGCTAGTATTAACCAAGCTCACTCAGTTACAAAAGGAATTTTGTAAGTTCACAATGTTAATCGAGCTTCTTTTGGTTAACATAGGAAATTGCTTCAGAAATTGTTTCGACTAAGTTGGGTTGGCTACTAAAGAATTTTCTTATTTTGGCATGCTAAAATTAATTCTTTTACCTATTGATTCCAGCTAACTATGGAAATGAATATTTCTTATTCTAATTTTTATTTGAGTTGACTTGACAATCTGGAAGGTATATGTAAAAGGTCAATTTGTGTAGTTGTGTTGAATGTATGCCAAGAGATGAAGAATGGAGTGAACTTGAAAGATAAGTAGAATATTCTTGTCGAGAAAAAAAAGAGTTATTTGATTAGAAAGGATTAAGTATAAGACAAAACAAAGATCTATAATCAGCAATTTAGTTGCATCTCAATTAGATCATTTCATTGTTACTCTCTAATCATTGTAAATCCTCCAACAAAGTGGTAATTCCATTGAATTGCTTCAAGACCTCTTACAAGGACACTCCTAATAGGGTGATTAAATCTTTTAATAGGGTCACACCTAACAATGTGTTTTGTAATCTTTAATGGGGTTTTCTCCTAATAGGGCTCAATTCAAAAGAGCGAGAAACAATAACTAGTTACAATTGGTGGTTTTTCCCAAATTGGGTTTCCATGTTGAATCTTGGTATCAAATGTGTTCATGCTATTTTCTTTATGTATTTGCAACTAAGTTAAAGTAATGATAATCATAGATAACATCTAATGGTTCTTAAGTTAATCTTTTACCAAGCTAATCTAGCTACTACCAAGTTACAACATTCTATGTGTTTATCAAGCTTCAGTAGCATTCAGTTGTTTGTTCATGTTTTGTATTGACATCAAAAGGGATCTAGGATTTATTTTTGTAGTAATTTATTCACCCCTCCCTTCTTAGTTACTCCTCTTATATTTCAACCAATTTACATTTCAAAGGAATCTAAACCAAAAACCAGAGTTGCAAATCAACCATTGGTTCATCTTAACAAGTGTAGAAGTTAAATCCTTTAACATGGTAGACTTAACAGTCTTTGAAAAATCTCTTTATGAGTGCATAATTCATATGTTTTGTAAATCCTTTCACGAGGTGAACCTAGTAGTCCTTATTGCTCCTAATAGGGAAGATCTTCATAAGGGATTAATTGTAAGCCTTAACAGACCAACTTTATACTGTAGTACTAAAGCTTGTGGGTATCGTCCCCACCCTAGTTTTGTTTTCTATTTGAAAGGTTTCTAGGTCACCATATCATGTGTCAAAGGGTTATGAATTTTTTACTAATTTTATTATTTCATGCATGCAATTAGATTAGAATATTATATGAAGGATTAATTGGTGAAATAAGTTAAATTTTTACCAAAAAGAAGTCTCATTAGAATTCTCAATTTTCTCTCACCTCACTAAGGATTTGAGTAACATTGTTTTAGTTATCCTCGATGATTTACTTGTTTTTCTTACCATACAATGATTTGCATTTCCTTTCCCATTATAGTTTATGTGAGGACCCATCAAAAAATATTAGTATCTTTAGTACATGCTTCTGAACCAATGGATTGGTATGCATCAAAGATATATCTAACAATGCTTCTTTCACTACTATTTCTAGATGTTCTTAACCCCAACATTCTCATTGTCTCTCTATTTTTCAAATTTTAACCATTTCAACCACAAGTTGTCATCTTTCACTTTGATTTAAATTTTCAAAATAGTTATTCCAAATCTTTTGAACAATTCTCCTACAATTTCTTTCTAAAATTTTATCATGCATTGGCTTCAAAGTATTTTTATAAATGCTAATTAGAAACTTTGGTTTTCCATGAATTATTCTAGGAGATTTTGATATATGCATTCATCATTTCAACTTCAGATGTTACATTAAGGGAATAAGGTAACGTAAGTGTATTTGTCATAATCATTTCAATTGGGGTATGTTGAACATTTTTTTTTGTCAAATTAGGTGTATTTGTGACATCAATATCACTTACATTGGAGACATTTGATGATGTACCTTTACATAATCTCCACATATGCTCCCTTAGTTTTTCCTTTGCTACCTTTCATTTTTCAATTGTTCCTCTCTTATTCCATCTCATGATTGTAGATGAAAATTACCCTACAAACAATAAAATGAATAAAATAAATAATAAAATACAAAAATAAACAAATTTGTGTGATTATTTTAAGCTCAATCAGAAGATACAAACATAAAATAAGATGTTGGCACACAAAAAATATAAAATTTAGCATTTTAAAGCATAAAAAACCTTGCACATGCATACGTGGTGTACAAGTACATGTGAAACAGAAGTAGAATTTGGTGGACCACACTAAAATAGCATAATAACCTTTGACATGTTTTATTTACAATTTTCAATAACCCAATAAATTTTTGTATTACTACTACACAAAGGTAGATTAACAAAGGGATGGAGTGATGGAGAGAATGTGTGTGAGAGAGAGGGTGAGGATGGCATAAATAGAGAGAAGCGATATGAAGAGGGAGAGGGAATAAGAGAGAGGGGGTGGGAATGGGGGTGAGAGAGAGAGACGGGATATGAGAGAAAGAGAGAGGGAGAGATTAGGGGATGAGAGAGAGAGAGAGAGAGAGAGAGAGAGAGAGAGAGAGAGAGAGAGAGAGGATTGATAAAGGATTAGGAGATAGGAGAAAGAGAGAGAGGGGATAGGAGAAAGATAGAGAGGCTATATGAGAGAGAGAGAGATTAGGGGATATGATAGATAGAGTGAGAGGGAGAAGGGGATAGGACAAAGAGAGTGAGGGGATAGGGCAAAGAGAGAATGGGAGAGAGAGGATGGGATGGAGAGAATGATTCAAGGATATGATAGAAAGAGACAGTGTGTGAGAGAAAGAGATTATGGAAGATTACTAGATATGATAGAAAGAGTGAGAGAGAGATGGAGAGAATGAGTGAGAGAGAAAGGGATAGGATAAAGAGAGAGAGGGAATGTGTGTGTGTGAGAGAGAGAGAGAGAGAGGATATTTGTGTGTGAGAGAGAGAGAGAATGGAATAGGAGAGAGAGATGAGGATAGGATAAAAAGAAAAAATTAGAGAGAGGGAGTAATGGAGAGAGAGGGATAGGATGGGATGGAGACAAGGATTGGGGGATATGATAGACACTTGTTTAGTATAATACATAACCTGATCTCTCTCTCTCTCTCAATCTAACCTTGTGTAGTAGTAATACAAAACCTAATTAGGTTATGAATGAATTTTTATTTTCATAACATGATAAAGTTATTTGAATCTAAAAAACATGATTGGGTTATGGCTTGGTGATTGATGTAGGAGCATCTTGGGTTTTCTTGCAATCATGCATCTTTGGAAGGATTTTTGTTAAGTATTGTGGATCTTGGCAGATACTAGTGTTTGACATACACTAGGAGCTCGACATGGTCTATGGATGCTTGACATGGTCTCTAGAGCTTAGAAATGCTTGGGAATTTACTAATGCTCAGTTTGGTCTTAGTTCTATTGGTGCCAAGTTATTTGTGAGCTGACTTTTGGCATTTAATTTATGTATGCGTATTTAATTTAGTGCTTTAGCTAACTTGTGGCTTGACCTATATTTAATATAAGGGATTTAATTTAGTTTTTAATGAGTTGGGTCAACTTGTGGCTTAGTCTGGTATAAGTAAGGGTTTTTGTGGAGTCTTTAGAGAGGGTGATCATTCCAGTTTTAAGAAGGGATGAAGTGTAGATGCAAATTTTGAAGAGCTAGGGCTGCAACTTAGGAACTCAAAGACTGCTTGTTGGACCTGAGAGTACAAATATAGATTTTATTTGTGTTCTTATCCAATTGTGGATTTGGACTAGTTGGAATTGGTGTTTGGTAACTAGATCATGCAGGATCTTGTAGAACTGATTTTGTAATTATTGTTTGTATTTGGCCCTAACTTTGAAGCCCTTATAGTTAGGCATATTACAAGTAATAAATTATATCTCTGAATAAAAGTTGTGATTTGGGTATTAGATATTGCATTATTGTTGCTTTGGTGTTGTGTTTCTATTATGTGCTTATTTGCTAGGGGTTTGGACATCTCCTTTGGTGATTCTCCTATCTTGCACTGTGTTAGATGGTATTAGAGTGTATGTTTTTCCTGAGTGTGTAAATAGATCACCAAAGTTTTCACTAGGACTATGGGTTGGAGAAGGTTGATTTCGTGGAGCTGATTGATCTCCTAGAGTTGTGGATCTATAGTTTGGGGTTTGTGAAAACCTTGGAAGATACCTCCAAGAAGATTAGACCCTAGGGTGATTAATGATTTTAGTGATGCTATAGAAGAATGGATCTCAGAGAAGGTTAAAGTAGATCTGAGATGGATGAGGTTAAAGCCAATTTTAGATCTCATCAAATAACATTGATGAAGAGTGACATGATTTTTGAAATCGTGAGTGTTTTAGGTGGCATACATAGACATGTGGATACTGAAGGTAGTTATGAGGAAGTTTTTAAAGATTTTGAAGTTGTTGGATCGAGTGGTGAGGACATAACTGATCATGTGGAGAGACCTATTGGAATTAGGGCTAGTGAGTTTGCTTGACCTAGATCTTAGTTGAAGCTAAAGAATAAGATGGAAGTTTCTAATTTCTCAGATAATTTGAATCATGAAGACCTAATTGATTGGATTGGTGAATTGGAAGACTACTTTGAGCTTGAGGATATTGAGGATCCACTAAGAGTAAGGTTGGCACAAACTAAGTTGAAGGGACATGCTCCTCTTTGGTGGAAGGAACTACAAAGAGATAGAGAAGACAAAGGTGAAATGAAGATCTCTAGATGGAGATTGATGGTGACTAAGTTGAAGGCTAAGTTCATTCCAGCTGATTATGAACTTGAGTTATTAAGAGATTGAAAATTTTGAAATAGAAAGATATGACTATGAAAAATTATATCAAGGAGTTCTACAAGTTGATGATTCCATCTGGTCATAGGGAATTGTCAAAGGAAAAGGTAGCTTGGTACATTAATGGTTTGAGATTCAATATTTAGTATGAGGTTGGTATGTTGAATATTTCTTTAGTTGAGGATGCTTATCAGTATGCCCTAAAGGTAAAGGATTAGCCAAAAAGGAAAAGTCAAGATAATGCTAGAGGGAAGGAGAAGCAAGATAGCTTGGCCCAAGCTAAACTATGTGCAAAGGGTGAACCAAAACCTATTGATTAGAAAAGGCAAGCAGGTGGACATGGCTTCAAAGGTAATTTTTTTAGATGTGGAAAGAAGGACATAGATCTTTTGAATGTCCACTTGGTAGGACAACTACTATTGTGAGTGAGGTTGTAGTTCAAGATAGTTAGCCTGAGCAAGGAGAAATTTTGTTGGCTTAGTGAGTACTAGTTGTTGAGAGGACATTAGATTCTTGTTCTTCTAAACTTAATCAGTGTAACCAACCTTTACAACCTTTACAACCTTAGGTAGATTATAAATGCATTGTAATATCATTGTCTTAATGGATTCTTGTACTCCTTTTCATATCATAAGTCAACCTTTCCTCTAGGTGCTATTTTAACCTCATTTGATCAAATCCTCTTCATCAATCAAACAAATGATAGTACTTAAATCATATAAGCAATTATCTTACTAGCAACTAGCAAGTTTGACATAGATGACAAAACAATGATTAAACACACTTATTAAATTCATCTTCTAAATAGGTTACAAAATTCTATTATGATCAATGAAAAATCAACACATCCTTATGACTCCCTCTTGATCACTTCTTATATCTCCCTCTTACTAGGTAGATGTAATCAATAGGTATAATTTATCCCTCAACAAACTTACTCCCTCAGCAGTCATCTCTTAGTACACTTTAACTCTTAGTATACTTTCTCTCTATTTGACAACAATGCTAAAGACTTGTCATCTTCATATGCAAATATGAATATTTTTAGTTTCTCCCTCAGTCACATTACTTGTGACCGATTTGTAGTTCTATCTCTTTGATTACTTTAAGTACCTCCTAAAGTAAGATCGAATGCATTAATGTGTAACATATGTCACTCAACTTATTTGATGTAGGGCTTACCTCATGATTCTTATATAGCCTTTTATAGGGGTACCACCCCTAATTTACCTCATAGATACTCATGAGCATCCTTAGGTAATGCTTTTCTGAAGATATCAACTATTTTCTCTTTTGTGTTAACATATTCCACCATCTTCTCTTTATCTTGAACTAATTCTCTCAAGTAAAGATACTTGATTGCAATGTGCTTAGTCTCTGTATGCATAATAGGATTCTTTGATATTTCTATAGCACTTGCATTATCACAATAAAGTCTCACATGTTCAGTGATTTCCTCCTTCATACCTTTGAGTAGCTATTTGATCCATACAATGTTTGTACAATTTACCACAACAACAACATATTCAGCTTCAAAAATAGATTGAAAAATGCAATTTTGTTTCTTGCTAGTCCATGCAACCAACATTTTTCCTAATAAAAGGTTCCTCCACTGGTACCTTTTATATCATCCATATTTCTAGCCCAATCAACATTAGTGTAGGCTCTCAATTCAAAATTCTCATTTTTCTTGTAGTATAGACCATACTCATCTATTCCTTTCATATATCTCACTGTTCTCTTAATTTCCATCAAGTGATTATCCTTGGGATTAGCAAAGAATTTGGCAACTATCCCTATAGATAATGCAATATCATGTCTACTATGTACAACATATTTTAATTTTTCAATCGTAGACCTGTATAATGTTTGATTCACCTTGGCTAAATCATCATTATTTGACACTTTATGTCCTGTCACCAATGTGTGCTTACTAGCTTGGAATCTTCCAATCCAAAAGTTTTTAGTATGTCCTTAACATACTTTGACTGTGTGATGTGCGTACCATATTTCATCTAATGTACTTGAAAACCAATAAAGAACTTGATCTCCCCAAACATAGAAATCTCAAATTCTTGCTTCATTTCATTTGTAAAAGCCTTACATAAAGTATCTTGACCTCCAAATATGATATCATCAATAAAAAAATAAGATAACAAAATACCTTTTCTTTTCTCTATCTTCAAGTATAGTTTGGTGTTATTATCAGTCCTCTCAAATCCAATCTTCACAAGATAATTATGAATTCTCTTATGCCATGCTCTTGGTGCTTGCTTCAAACCATATAAACCTTTGTATAGTCCACATACCATGCTTTTGTTCTTATCACCAATAGATTCTTCTAGTTGTTCAATATAAACCTCTTCCTCCAATAAACTATTCAGAAATGCAGACTTTGTTGGAAATATAAGAGAAATAACTACAAGGGAAGGGGTGAATCTATTACGACTAAAATAAATCTCAGATCCCTTAGATGTCAATATAAAAATACAATCTGTATACTGCTAATGCTCGGCAAACACATAAAATGTTGTAACTCGATAATTATTGAATGTGCTCGATAAATTTTTAAAATACAAACTTTAGATGTTATCTATGATTACCATTACTTTAGCTTAGTTGCAAATATGTAAAAGAAAATAGCATGAACAAATTTGACACCAGGATTTAACATGGAAACCCAATTTGGAAAAAACCACCAATTGCAACTAGTTACAATTTTCACTCTTCTAAAGTGAGCCCTGTTAGGAGCCAACTCTGTTAAAGGTTATAAAAAACATAATTAGATGTGACCCTATTAAAGGATTTAATCACCCTATTAGGAGTGGCCTTGTTAGAGGTCTTACGACAATTCAATAGAACTGCCACCTTGTTAGAGGATTTACATATAGCTATTAAGCCAATTCTGTTAGTAGATTTAGATAACTACTATAGTGGTTATAGAGTAACAATGAGATGACCTAATTTGAATGTAATTTAATTGTTAATTATAGATATCTTTTCTAGCTTGTAGTTGATCCTTCATGATCAAATATAGCTTTTCTACTTCACAAGGATACTTTGCTTATCCTTCAAATTTGCTTCCTCTCTTCATCTTCAATACATTCATAACATCTTCATACTGACACACACTTTTGAATCTACAACTTGACCTTATACTTATATCTTTCATATTGTCAAGTCAGCTAAAATACAACTTAGAATAATTAATATTCATCACCTCAGTTAGCTCACTAGTACATTTGGGATCATTTTTCGACCTTTATTGGTCAAAATTTTGACCCAAATTTCAACCAAATTTGACCAACCCATTGGTCAATATTTTTCTAGTCAAAATTTTGACCAACTCACTCATTGGTCAAAATTTTGACCAATCTATTGGTCAAAAACCCACCAAAGCCATTCTCTAGGTTCATATAGGAATTGGTCGAAATTTCTACCGATGAAGGTCAAAATTTTGACCAGCAAAGGTAGTAAAAAATTTACACGTTGGTGGAAATTTCGACCAAAGAAGGTAGAAAAAAAATTTAGGTGTTGGTGGAAATTTCAACCAACAAAGGCAGAAATAAATTTTAAGCATTGGTGGAAATTTCCACTAACAAAGGTAGAAAAAAATTTAGGCATTGGTGGAAATTTCCACCAACAAACGTAGAAAAATCCCAGGCATTGGTGGAAATTTTGACAAACAAAGGTAGAAAAAAATTAAGGCATTGGTGGAAATTTCCACCAACAAAGGTAGAAAAAACCCAGGCGTTCATGGAAATTTTGACCAATGAAGGTGGAAATTTCTACCAGCAGGTAGGTGTAAATTTTTTTCAAGCATTCTATAAAATAGTTCCAATATCTTGCCTATGATATGACATTTTACATGCATCCTACACTCTCTCATTTGACTGATGATGGATTACGTAGAGTGATCTGAAACCATGATTCTAAAAAACACACACAATCAAATCGAAAATGAACTTGCACTACAAATGGATTGTGGAAATCTGATATTGTTAATTTTTCATGCATGTCTACCAGGACAAATATATGTTTAAGTTGTGATTGTCCTGGTAGACATGCATGCAATTTTACCAATATCATATTTCACAATCCATTTGTAGTGCAAGTTCATTTTGGATTTGATTGTTTGTTTTTTAGCATCATGGTTTTAGATCACTCTGTGTAATCCATCATTAGCCAAATGAGAGAGAGTGCAGGATGCATGCAAAATGTCATATCATATGCAAGGCATGTGAACTATTTTATAGAATGGCTGAAAAACACTGACAATAACTAATATCAAGAATATATAATTAGTTATATGATTGAGAAAAATCAAGTACTAGTGAGTTGGTCAAAATTTTGAGCAAAAAAATTTTGAGCAATGGGTTGGTCGAATTTGGTCAAAAATTGGGTCAAAAATTTGACCAATAAATTCAAAAAATGAACCCAAATGTACTAGTGCAAGTATGCTTGCCAAGTTGACTCTTTGAGTTTGATCATCAAGTCACCCCACCAAAGTGTCTCATCAAGGTCATTCTTTAGGTCCACTCATCAAGCTTTCTAACCAAGTCAGCTCGCCATGTCACATCTCTAAGTGGCCTTGCTAAGTCGGCTCACCAACTTGCCCCACCAAGTTGCCACTTTAAGCCCACTCACCATGTTAGATCACTAGGCTGACTCCCTAACTTAGCTTGCCAAGCTGCCAAATTAAGTAGGCTTACCAAGTTGACTGTTCAAGTGTGCTTGCCAAGTTGACTAAGAGTTCATTCATCAAGTCACCACACCAAAGTGCCTCATTAAGGTCAGTCCTTAAATCCGCTGACCAAGTCAGCTCGCCCACATGTCCCATCAAGTCCCCAAGTCTACTCGCCAAACTAACAATCCAAGTGTGCTCACTAGGTCAACTCTTTAAGTTTGCTCACCAAACCCATCCCCTAGGTCAACTCTCCAGGTCAGCTCACCAAGTCACTCCCACCTAGTCACCTCAATGAGTTGACTCTTTTAGTCAGCTCACCAACTCTATTGTTCAAGTATGCATGCCAGGTCAGATTGCCAAGCTAGCCCACCAATTCATGTCACCAAGTTGACTATTCGAGTATGCTCACAAAGTCAATTCTTTAAGTTTTCTCATCAAGTCACCCCACTAAAGCACCTCATCAAGGTTAGTCTTTAATTCTGCTCACCAAGTCAGCTCACTAAGTCACTGCACCAAGTTGACTCACCATCTTGTCTCACCAAGTTGACTTGTTAAGTCAGCTCACCAACTTGCCCCACCAAGTCGACTGTTTAGGTATGCTCACCAAGTTGACTCTTTGAGTTCGATCATCAAGGCACCCCACCAAAATACCTCATCAAGGTTAGTCTTTAGGTCCACTCATCGAGCTTTCTCACTAAGTCAGCTTTCCATGTCACATCTCTAAGTGGCCTAACTAAGTCAACACACCAACTTGACCCACCAAGTTGCCACTTTAAGCCCACTCACCATGTTAGATCGCTAGGCCAACTCCCTTGGTCAGCTCACCAAGTTGACAATTGAAGTATGCTCACCAAGTTGACTATTCAAGTGCGCTTGCCAAGTTGACTCAAATTTTTTTCATCAAGTCACCCCACCAAGGTCCCTCATCAAGGTCAATCCTTAAATCTGCTCACCAAGTCAACTCACCAAGTTGCCTCACCAAGTTGACTCGCCCACATGTCCCACCAAGTCCCCAAGTCTTCTTGCTAAGCCGGCAATTCAAGTGCATTGACCAAGTAAACTCTTTAAGTTTTCTCACCAATCCCATCCCCTAGGTTAACTCTCTAGGTCAGCTCACCAAGTCACTCCCACCTAGTCACCTCAATGAGTTGACTCTTTTAGTGAGCTCACCAAGTCCACCGTTCAAGTATGTACGCCAGGTTAGATCACTAAGCCCCCATCATGTCATGTCACCAAGTCAACTATTCAAGTACACTCACAAAGTTGACTCTTTAAGTTTTCTTGTCAAGTCACCCCACCAAAGTGCCTCATCAAGGTTAGTCCTTAAGCCCGCTCACCAAGTCAGCTCACCAAGTTGCCGCACCAAGTTGACTCACCATCTTTCCTCACCAAGTGGACTCGCTAAGTCAGCTCACCAACTTGCCCCACCAAGTCAACTATTCAAGTATGCTTGCCAAGTTGACTCTTTGAGTTCAGTCATCAAGTCACCCCACCAAAGTGCCTCATCAAGGTCAATCTTTAGGTCAGCTCATTGAGCTTGCTCACCAAGTCAGCCTGCCATGTCACGTCCCTAAGTGGCCTCGCTAATTTGGCTTGCCAACTTGCCTCACCAAGTTGCCACTTTAAGCCCACTCACCACGTTAGATCACCAAGCTGACTCCCTAAGTCAGCTCGCCAAGCTGACAATTGAAGAATGCTCATCAAGTCAACTGTTCAAGTGCACTCACCAAGTTGACTCAGAGTTCATTCATCAAGTCACCCCACCAAAGTGCCTCATCAAGGTCATTCCTCAAATCCACTCACTAAGTCAGCTTGCCAAGACACCTCACCAAGTCGGCTCGCCCACATGTCCCACCAAGTCCCCAAGTCCGCTCACCAAGCCGATAATTCAAGTGCACTAATCGAGTTGACTCTTTAAGTTTTCTCACCAAGCGCATACCCTAGGTCAACTCTCCAAGTCAGGTTGCCAAGTCACTCCCACCTAGTCACCTCAATGAGTTGACTCTTTTAGTCAGCTCACCAAGTCTACTATTCAAGTACACATGCCAAGTTGGATTGCCAAGCCAGCCCACCAAGTCATGTCACCAAGTCAACTATTCGAGTACGCTAAAAAAGTTGACTCTTCAAGTTTGCTCATCAAGTCAACCCACCAAAGTGCCTCATCAAGGTTAGTCTTTAAGTCCACTCACCAAGTCAGCTCACCAAGTTTCCGCACCAAGTTGACTCACCATCTCGCCTCACCAAGTGGACTCGCTAAGTCAGCTTGCTAACTTGCCCCACCAAGTCGACTATTCAAGTATGCTTGCCAAGTTGACTCTTTGAGTTCAGTCATCAAGTCACCCCACCAAAGTGCCTCATCAAGGTCAATCTTTAGGTCTGCTCATCGAGCTTTCTCACCAAGTCACATCGCCATGTCGCATCTCAAAGTGGCCTTGCTAAGTCAGCTCGCCAACTTGTCGCACCAAGTTGCCACTTTAAGCCCACTCACCATGTTAGATCGTCAGGCCGACTCCCCTAGTCAGATCACCAAGCTAACAATTGAAGTACGCTCACCAAGTCTGCCCCCTAGGCCAACTCTCCAAGTCAACTCACAAAATCACCCCTACTTGCCCCACCAACTTGCCACTTTAAGTCGACTCACCATGTCAGCTTGCCAGGCCAACTCCCCTAGTCACCTCACCAAGCTAACAATTAAAGTATGCTCACCAAGTCGACTCTTTATGTTTTCTCACCAAGTCCACCCCCTAGGTCAGCTCACCAAGTCACCCCTACCCAGTCACCTCAACGAGTTGACTCTTTAAGTCAGCTCACCAAGTCGGCTCACCCAGTGGTTTTACCACCTTGTCTCAACAAGTTGGCTCATTATGTGTGCTTGCCAAGTTGCCCCACTGAGTTGCTTCTCTAAGCCCACTCACCATGTCAGATCACTTGGTTGGCTCACCAAGTCAACTAGTCAAGTACACTCGCGAGGTGGGCTTGCCAAGTCACCCCACCAAGTCATGTCACCAAGTTGACTATTCAAGTACACTCGCCAAGTTGACTTTGAGTTTTCTCATCAAGTCACCACACCAAAGCACCTCATCAAGGTTAGTCTTTCAGTTCGCTCACCAAGTTAGCTCGCCAAGTCGCCTCTTTAAGTGGCATCGCTAAGTTGGCTTGCTAACTTGCCACACCAAGTCACCACTTTAAGCCCACTCACCATTTCAGATCGCCAGGCTGGCTCCCTGAGTGAACTCACCAAGCTGAAAATTCAAGTACGCTCACCATGTATGCCCCCTAGGTCAACTCTCTAGGTCATCTATATCCCCTACTATAGGTGGACTTGATCTCTGGAAAGCTTATTTTGACTGTATCTTTTATTTTCAACAATACCAATATTTTTAACTTGGCCTAGCCCCATTCTATTAGATGCTTGATCCATGCCACTCTGCCAATAATGAATAAGAATAGCATGTGTATTAAAGATAAATTACTTGAGCTAGAAATTGTATCCATCTTTATGAATCTAAAATATGACATAGCAAAAAGTGGAATAGTTCTGATGGAGAATTATTATGAATGAGCCAACTTCAGCATCAAATGCCTAAATGGCAATCAAAGTATACCTCAAATTCATAATATTCACAACAATATAGAGACCTTCCTCTTCATTCACTATCTATATTAGCCATTTGATTAGATGTATTTTGAGAATGAAATAAAAAACAATCCTTTTGTGTTTGCCCCTAGATAAAGAAATAACTCTAATAGTAACAAAGATCAACATGCACTTTAGCTTAGAAAATTAAAATCCATAGAAATTAAATATTTAACAAGTTATAAAACCATAATAAGTTCAAGGCCATTCATCCACTGAATGATTATTTGACTGCTCAATACATTGAACTAATAGGCCTAATTAGTCATTAGAAAACACACCAAATGTCGAGTGTGAATGTACTCGGCTGTGCTTCCATTATCATTGACCAAAAGGAGACCGAGTATTTGCATTACAACTGAAATGGTAGTTAAAATCTTATAATTAAGAGAGCTCAAAATTTCAAAGGAAACCCTCATATTATTCCTAGAATTGGCATAAATTATGGCTAAATCTAACCTGCACAGCATGTCGGCGAAGTTGAACTATGTGCAAAGGAAGTGTACCAATATTTTCCCCTTTTGCAACCATTTGAAATAAAAGTTGAAGTGAATCATCTTCAATCAGACTTTATGCTACTCCGGGGTGACTAGCCAATGCCTTCATTATATGCACTATATTTCCTTCTACCTAAAAATGTTTAACCAATAACCACTATCATGTAGATCCACTTACAATTTTACATTAAAAAAGCATCTACATATAGTGGATTCATGCATTTTCATAAGCAAAGGACCTCCCATATACATTTTGGTGTCTATACATTTGTCCAAAAATTAATATAAATCCATTCAAAGATAATATAAAATTGTCCAAAAGTGCAAATTATTACCCAAAGAAGATCAGAATATGATAAAATTGGAAGTCATGAGATAAAATGTCTAAATTACTTTTAAAGTTTAAACTTCAAAAATATGAGCTTAGTAGATGAAGACATCTAGCATAATCATTGAGTAGAAAATAAACCTTCACAACTAGAACTCCTCATCCAACAAACACCCAAATTGAAGTTGTAATATTATGTTCTGCATTATGCTCTCCGAGAACATCAAAGCTAGATCAATTTTGCTCAGCAATATGATTGTCAATCCCATGTGATGGACTCAACTATCCAAGATGAGTCTCTTGCTTCTTAGCTAATGACGACTATCTAAATATACCCTAGGAAACATCCAACTCAAGATGCTCTACATAATTAATACTTCCATAGGCTCTACAAACACTTAAGAGTTAGAAAATTTTCATTCAACATCATTGTCATTCCTACATGATGAACTCAATTATACAAAATGAGTCTCTTGAACTTCAGTTAATGACATCACCAAAAGTAAACCCAAATGTAATCTCACCCTATTTGCATTACTTCTAAAGCAATATAGACAAATAATTGCTCTATACATATTTATAAGTTTACATTAAAAATTTCATTGTGCAAAAAAAATTGTAGAGTTGCATCAGAAGATAACCCAAAAATGGGTCCCCAAAATAGAAAAAACATTTCATTTGTCATCCTCATTTGGTTCTAGTTTTGTTAAATAAGTTTAGGAAGGTTTATGTCAAATTTTCAAAGAGTATCCTGCACAGTCTAAAAATTAAGGTTTGTTAGGCTTGTGTGGGTATGTTATCTAATATGTATCCATATCATATCCATATGGATAGGATACGTGTGTCCAAGGAGGGGCAGATGTCTATCTAGCTACTGTATGTTTAGGAAAGAAAAGAATGTGTACATTGTAACTACAGCCACCCCCAATTCGGCAGAAGAAATAGAAGCAACAAAAATGAATGTTTTAGGCTATAGAGCTAAACAACCAAAGAATAACACCCAAAAAACCTTGTTTCCAAGCTTGAAACACTATTAGAGGAAAAGCACTAAGCAGATGGTCCCAACAGAACACTTGTACCTATCTGTTGTATCCAACTTTCTTGAGGTGCATTTAGGAACATGTGTAGATTGTGTAGAAGGGCACCATATTTGGCATAAAGTGTAGAAGTGCCTTCAACTATAGTAGATCATCACATTCCCAGCATTAGTTATCTACCTGAGGAGACCTGTAGAATTCTAGAAGGAAGGTATTTCTAGAATCACCATGCAGACCAATCTTCTCATCAGATAATCAAAATCAGAATAGCTGACTCAAGATACAAGATATGTAGGTGGTCTATTTGTGGGAATAATTTTGGAACTAGCATTGAAGCTGCTCCCTAATAGCACAATCTGATATAAATACCAACTATTTGGATATTCTCAAATTTGTTTGCAAGACGTTAAGAAGATAGTAATTACTAATAACTGAAGCAATGATGTCAGCGTTGTTAACACTTACATCTAACATGCTGATTTTTAACCACTATATCTAAAAACCTCATAAATTATTTGTACTAGAAAGTGCTAGAGATTTCTCAACTCTAGTAGACACCAATGAAGAGTTTTGCTTTTTTATTCTTACATTACTCCAAAAAGATGCATTTTTGCGATATCCAAGTCTAGTTTAAACAGAGCCAGTCTAGAAGGGGAGAAAGACCTAGCAAACAGGATATTAGCAAGGAAGGTAAAGCTTAGAGAGTAATGAAAACTAGTAAAAGTAAGTTGGGTATGTGCAGGATCATGGTGTGCCGAAAAGTGGCAATCTGAAAAATATGTAGTTCTGAAATGCCTCAAAGAATTTCAAAATCTATTCCCACTTTTCTCCCACCCATCCTGATACTAAATGAAAACAATTAACACATTTATAATTCCTACTATATCTTTCAATACCAACCTTATATGGTCATCTTTAAAACATCTCGAAAATGTATTTTTGGCATGTTCTTATGTGTTTTTTACTTCAAGCATGTACCTGACACCTTTTTTTTAACCAAAATTTAATGTAATGAAAAGGGTTTCTTAAGAATCTTCTTAGCTTTTCATAAATGTAAGTTTTTTCAAATTACGAGTTCAATAAGTAATTATTACTTATTTTCTAATGGAGTTAGCTACAAAGTGTTGATTAACATACTGGTTGAAAAATAACTATAACTTTCAAACCGTATAAGATTTGTGAAATCCAAAAGATGTGTCACATTCTATGCTTTGACTAGTATAAGAAAAAAAAAAAGAAAAACTTAATTTTGATTTTTTTTGAACTAGTTAAGGTACACGGGAGTTTTTTAATTCTGAAAATAGTATAGTAAAAAATTTATAATTAATTATTTATTTGGAATAAAAATTGCCAAAAATATGCGTCACATCCAAGCATGAGTCTAATTTTTATATCTAAAATTATATTTAAAAATATTATCATTTGATTATGATTAAGGTGGTCAAACATACACCTACTTTTTATTTTTTCCCTGAAATTTTTGTAGTACTGCATTAAAATCCAAACTTTTGACCAATCAAATAATTTTTTCTCTAGATAAGGCCTTGTAGTTTAGAAACTAGATTCAATTTCCTACAGATTATTTTCTTACAAATTTTTGATATAAAGTCCAGAACCACTTTAAAATTATGTGTCAAGTTGACATAACCTTGATTTGCTGGTTTTTCACTGCCATTTAAGGCCATAGTTTGGTACACCATGATCTTGCACATACCCAGTTGTCTTTGATCCATATGTATGCTAAATCTAGAAAACTCAAAGGTGCCTCTAAAAAAGATTTTATTTGGGTTGTTTAAAAAGAACATTGTGGTTTTTGAGGATTTAGAATCTAGAGTACGACATTGTAGGTAGAGGTAGAGTAGGTGCATTTGAAGTTTTTCTAGAGCATGTATAATGAAGTACTTAATGGTGCATCCATAAATCAAGTATATGTTAAAAATATCAAGTTCAAAAACTCTTATTTCCCAATGAACATTCTCTCAAGTATAACTATGGATCAATTCATATTAAGAGACTTCATACCAATTTATAGCATAAAGGATAGCAAATGATTTGATGTATTAATATTCTCTAATATGTTTTATCATGGCATTCTAATACAACTAGAATTTAAAAAGAAAAAAATGTATGCTAACCTCATCATCTTCATCTCTTCATTTTCTTTCTTTGATCTCTTCTTTTAGTTTCTTCAGTATTCCATTCCATCAGGGTTGTGCCTATATTTCCAATGAACAATTTTCAACATCATTAACTCAAAATTTCACACATGCGACTCACAATGTCAAGTTACAAAACTAGAACTATAATCAAAATGGGAGGAGCAGAGAATGGAAATCTCTCTAAATGAAGAATCCAATAAGTGGGTTGGAGGTATTACATCTCTTTCCAATTTAATTATGTAAACCTTTGAGTGTCGTAAAGACCCATTAATAATATGCAATGTCTTCTAGATAAACAAGGCTATACAACTTCCCGATATGCTTTTTGGTATAAAATGCTTGTCCTTGTTGGACAAAATATGCCTTATAGTAATGCCATCAAACTTTAACTTACTAAATCAGTAGAGAAAGAAAAATGGTTTAAAATTAAATTGTGTACAAGTTTTTTTGTTAGGAACCTGTGTGTTCCTTCTGTTTATTTTGTTAGAGTAGTGTTGTTGGACGCATATGCTTTGTAAGTCATCCCGTGAGTATATTTTATTATCCCACATGCATAGGTAGTATTACTTTTCTAGATCGTACCCAGTATATAAGAATAGGTTGAGGCCCTTGATGGGTACGGACGAGTTTATTGTATTGAGCTTGCTCAAAGGAGGTTACCCCCTCGAAGTGGCCTGCGATCAGTAGATTCATTCTGAGTTCTGCTATCATTTTGTATTCTGTTATTTCGAGCATTCTCACGATATTGCTATAAGGAGGTTCATCACATCTGGTATCAGAGCACTCTCTTGGGCTCGCTGGGTGGAAATTACATCAAATTTTTTTTTCTGTCGTGGCCTTCAGGTTCCTCTCACTTCTAATATCTCTTGTTATTGCAATAACTCTTTTCAGTTGTTCTGTCTGTGAGTGAATTTTTCTAAGTCGACTGTTCAAACAAAAAAAAAAAAAAAAAAAAAAAAAAAAAAAAAAAAAAAAAAACCTTGTTTTATGGTTGTTACGCGTACAGGAGCAAAAATCATGGAAGAGGAAATTGCATCCCTCAAAACCAAACTTCAAGATCTGGATGACAAAATTCTGGGTCTTAACTTTCAGCAGTCAGCCATGAGCCGAAACCATTCAGGAGATACTGGATCCTCTTCTGGCAATTTCCGTGGACCAAAGCTTGATTTTCCACGCTTCGATGGTTCTGATCCGACTGGATGGATCTATAGGGCAGAGCAGTATTTCAGCTTGCATAATACTTTGGATAACCACAAAGTCCCCCTTGCATCTTTTCATTTGGAACATGAAGCTCTTCAATGGTTCCGTTGGTACATCAAGGCTAATGTAGGCCCAATGTGGAGAGAATTGTGCACCCTCATTTTGGAGCGCTTTGGCCCTAGTTCCTTTGATGATTTCATAGGAGCACTCACTAAACTGCGTCAAACAGGCACTGTAAGAGAATACCAGACAGAGTTTGAAAAATTAGCTAATCACACAGAGGGCTTGTCTGATGAATTCTTCCGTAGTTGTTTTGTCAGTGGTCTGAAGGATGCACTTCGCTCAGAAGTCAAAATGTTTCAACCTACTACAATGATGGAAGCCCTTGGGTTGGCTAAGTTAGCGGAAGACAAGATTAGTGCTCTACAATGCTCCAGATCTAATTTTGTTCCATTCAGAAATACAGGTTCTCACAACCCTCCAGTCATTCCAGCTCCCAGAACTACTCCGATTAAGCACTTGTCTGAAACAGAGATGCGAGTCAGGCGAGACAAAGGGCTTTGTTATAATTGTGATGAGAAATGGTCTCGGGGCCATAGATGTGTTCAGCAAAAGCTCTATCTCTTGGATGTGGATTCTCCACCGGAACTGGAAGAATATGTAGATGCTCAGGAAACAGTGGATGATGAGGTTGAGCCTCACCAGCCTGAACTTCCTTCACCAGAAGCTCCACCAGAGATATCTGTCCATGCTTTGGCAGGAGTCACTACTCCACAAACCATGCGGGTCCAAGGTTTCTTCAAGAAGATCCCTCTTACTATACTCATTGATTCTGGTAGCACTCATAACTTCATTGATCCACGAATAGCCAAACAGGCTGATTGCTTTATCCATCCCTGCTCTAGCTTTGAAGTCATGATTGCCAATGGGGGCACTTTACCTTGTAAAGGGAAATGTCGCAATGTGCGTCTCTCTATTGGAGATTATAACATGCGCTCTGACATGTTTGCCTTACCCTTAGGTGGCTGTGATGTGGTTTTGGGTGCCCAATGGTTATGCACTCTTGGCCCCATTCTCTGGGATTTTGCTGAACTTTGGATGCAGTTTTCAGCCGAGGGGTACCAACACACTTTGAAAGGCTTACAACCAGGGTCTCTCAGCATCATCAGTTCACACCGTATGGAAAAACTTCTTAAGAAGAATTCACATGGTGTCATCGCTCAGCTCCATTCCATTCAGATGCAGCCATCAGCAGTCTCTAGCACTCCTGCCGATCTCCAACACATTTTGGACAAGTATTCTGGTATATTTGCTGAACCTGTGGGATTACCTCCTTCTCGTCCAGAGGACCACCGTATTCAGCTCCTTCCTGGCAGTGTTCCGCCCAACATCAGGCCCTACCGCTACCCATTTCATCAGAAGACCGAAATCGAGATACTTGTCCGTGACTTACTGAAGCAAGGTATTATTCGCCCTAGTACCAGTTCCTTTTCTTCTCCAGTTCTGCTTGTTCGCAAAAAAGATGGGTCATGGCGACTCTGCATTGATTTCCAAGCACTTAATCATCTCACTATAAAGGACAAGTTTCCATTCCAATTGTTGATGAACTTCTTGATGAACTTCATGGGGCTCATTTTTTCTCCAAGTTAGATCTTCGTTCTGGGTATCATCAAATTCGGGTTAATGAGGAGGATATACCTAAAACTGCCTTCTGCACACATGATGGTCACTATGAATTTTTAGTCATGCCCTTTGGCCTCACGAATGCTCCTTCAACATTTCAGGCAGTGATGAATAACATATTTCGACCATACCTCCGGAAATTCATTCTGGTCTTCTTTGATGATATCCTCATATATAGCAAAACTTGGGCTGAGCATCTCCATCATCTGGAGCTTGTCTTGCAACTTCTCTCTGATCATCAACTCTGTGCAAAACTATCTAAATGTGTGTTTGGCCAGGAGGAATTGGAGTATCTCGGGCATATTGTTGCACACCATGGAGTGCAGGTGGATCCTACAAAAATAGATGCCATGAAAACTTGGCCGCATCCTAAAACTCTCAAGAGCCTTCGGGGTTTTTTGGGGTTGACTGGCTGCTACCGCAAGTTTGTCAAAGATTACAGGAAAATTGCAGCACCATTGACAGCTCTGTTAAAAAAGGATGCCTTCTCCTGGACCCCTGTTGCTGAGACTGCATTTGAACAACTGAAACAGGCTATGTGCAGTACACCTGTTCTCGCGATGCCAGATTTTTCCAAACCCTTCACTATTGAGAGTGATGCTTGCGGCAATGGATTGGGTGCTGTTCTCCTACAAGATGACCATCCTATTGCGTTCACTAGCAAAGCCCTCTCTGGTAAGAATCTAGCCCTCTCTACTTATGAAAAAGAAATGATGGCTATTTTGCATGCTGTACAGAAGTGGCGGCCATACCTCTTAGGGAGTCATTTTTGCATCAGAACCGATCACCAAAGTCTGAAATACTTCCTGGAACAACGGGTATCCTCTCCTACACAACAGAAATGGGTCAGCAAACTCATGGGGTATGATTATGAGATCACCTACAAGAAGGGTAAGGAGAATATTGTGGCAGATGCTCTTTCTCGCACATTTGATAATCAAGCTTCCCTTTCCGCTATTTCTATGCCCATTCCCAATTGGTTAGCGTCTGTTCAGCAGGGCTATGATAGTGACTCTTCTTTATCTCAAATCATTCACCAGCTAGCCAATAATCCTTCTGCTATACCACATTACTCTTGGGATGGTGCTTCTCTTCGATACAAGGGTCGGCTAGTGCTTCCTCAGAACCCAGCTCTACATCAGGCTATTTTTTATGAACTCCATGCTTCTCCTTCAGCAGGGCACTCAGGCTTCCTCAAAACTTATGAGCGAGCAAGGAGAAACTTCTTTTGGAAAGGGATGAAACAGACGATTCAACAGATGGTGGCTGAATGTGATACTTGCCAACGCCACAAGGGTGAAACGACCCTCCTTCCTGGCTTGCTCGAACCATTGCCCATCCCTACACGGATTTGGACTGATATTTCTATGGATTTCATTGAAGGGCTTCCTAAATCCGGTGGCAAGACAGTGATCTTGGTTGTGGTTGATCGTCTCTCGAAATATAGTCATTTTTGGCCCTCAGCCACCCCTATACTGCCTCCTCTGTTGCACAAATCTTCATGGACCAGATATTTCGTCTTCATGGACTCCCTTCTTCCATTGTCTCTGATCGTGATGCAACTTTTACCAGTCATTTTTGGACTGAATTGTTTCAGAAAACTGGCACCAAACTGAAGATGAGTTCGGGCTATCACCCACAAACTGATGGTCAAACTGAAATTGTCAATAAATGCTTGGAAACTTATCTTCGTTGCTTCACTTCCGAACAGCAACATCAGTGGGCCAAGTGGCTCCCTTTAGCTGAATGGTGGTACAATACCTCTTACCACACTGCCTCTAAAATGACTCCATATGAAGCAGTCTATGGTCAGGCACCTCCAGTGCTCCTTCCCTACACTCCCAACAGCTCACCAGTCCAGGCAGTTGACATAGTTCTCCGCAGCAGGGATCAGATTCTTCGTACCTTACAGGATAATCTTCACATGGCCCGTAATCAGATGAAATAGCAAGCAGATCAACACCGTTCTGAGTGCTCATTTCAAGTTGGGGATATGGTTTTTCTTCGTCTATAGCCATACAAACAATCCTCCCTAAAGCTGAAAGGGCGTCATAAGCTGGCCCCAAAATTTTATGGGCCTTATAAGGTTCTGCAGAAGATTGGTTCAGTTGCTTATAAACTGGAACTTCCTCCTTCTTCCCGCATTCATCCAGTCTTTCATGTTTCTTGTCTAAAGAAAGTTCTAGGTACCACTGTCAGAGCACAAACTACTCTCCCTGAAATGGATACGGAAGGATCCATTATCCTGGAGCCGGTGGCAATCATTGACCAGTGCACTCGCCAGCTTCGCTCTCGCTCCATCTCTGAGGTCTTGATTCAGTGGCATGGCATGCAACCAGAGGATGCTACCTGGGAACCCCTTCTTCAGATTCAACAACAATTTCCACACCTTAAGCTTTGAGGACAAAGCTTTTTTCTAAGGGAGAGGGGATGTTAGGAACCTGTGTGTTCCTTCTGTTTATTTTGTTAGAGTAGTGTTGTTGGACGCATATGCTTTGTAAGTCGTCCCGTGAGTATATTTTATTATCCCACATGCATAGGTAGTATTACTTTTCTAGATCGTACCCAGTATATAAGAATAGGTTGAGGCCCTTGATGGGTACGGACGAGTTTATTGTATTGAGCTTGCTCAAAGGAGGTTACCCCCTCGAAGTGGCCTGGGATCAGTAGATTCATTCTGAGTTCTGCTATCATTTTGTATTCTGTTATTTCGAGCATTCTCACGATATTGCTATAAGGAGGTTCATCACATTTTTGTATCAATCTTTTAGATTAGATTTCATGATTCATCATCAGGATATTATGAATCACAGAGTGGGGTACAAAAATTGTGTACACAATTTAATCCAGAGACAACTTTCTCTATACAATCTAGATTGTGGAAATCTCTTATTATTGATACTAAGTACGAATGATCCAACTATATTAAACATCTTACACAATTTTCTAAATAGAGAAGAATGGTTTTTAACCTTGAAGGTTCGATTGTTTCCAAGAGTCAATGCAGTAAGGAAACTTCTGTCAATTGTGCTTGCTGCTACTCTAACTAACTAGAGACTTGTATTTGTAACTATATCTGAGTAAGGTCCAAACATGCTAACAAGAGTGAGCACTATTTTGAGCCATGAAATTGCTCAATTATGGTAGAAAAAATAAACATTTGTCTATTCACAAACAAATATGATTATCTTCTCTTCCACACAAAGCTCTAAATGCATCAATGACTTTTCATTATTAGACACTGATGACACACAACTCTGTTAAATAAAATCATATTGCACACAACTATTAAATATTAAGAACTTTTAGTGATGCAAAAATATTTGAAGAAAGTTGAAAGAAAATTCAATATTTCAAAGAATAGAAAATCTAATATGAAATTGGATATTATAGTAGAAAGAAAATAAAATCTCCATAACATTTACCACTATTTAAAGTTTAAACAGAGCCACAACTAACATGAAATAGTAACAAAAAATTTGGGTCCAATTTTTACTGGTATTACTACTTTAGATACATACATTAGATATTTTAGGAGATTCTATGGATCTTAGAGAATCAAAAATTGTATGCTCCACTTTTGATGAAAAAAATGACTTTATATGTTGTACAAGAATTATGTGTTGGATATTTCTATGGATGGTAAAGTAAATGTTCCATTTTAAATTTCCTTGTAGACAAAGCTAACTAAAAAAGATTTTATTTTCTTACTATGTAGAGAAATTGATATTAAGGACTTACAAAATAGTCATCCAAGGATTGTGAACCACTTTGTTAATTTGAGCATCTCTGTATCCCCTACTATAGCTGGACTTGATCTTTGGCAAGCTTATTTTGACTATAATCTCTGGCAGGTAATCTGTAATATATTGCAAGCCTAACATCTTTGCAAAGGACATTTTCATTGTGAAGTGACTAAAACAAATTCAGTCAAAATCAAATTTGACAAAAGAATCCAAATAGGAAAGCTTCTTTGCAAAAAATACACCGAACTGAACCAAAAGAACTTTCATTGTAACTTCAATTAGTCTGACAGGGACTAATTTATCCTCACATTATTCAAATTTTTTCATATCAAAAGTAGTAAGTTGATCATTTCTTTGGTAGTACATATTTTGAGTTTTTTATAGTTGGTAGTTTACTTGGAGTTAAATTTGTTTAGACCACTCAACAAATTTTAATGTCTTAAATTTGTCTAGACCTCTCAACAAATTTTAATGTCTAACTCCTTAGAAATCTTCTCCTACATTCTCTTCCTATTATTCCAAAGCTATGTCAAGTGGAGTTGAAGGAAAATGACCCAGATATGCTTCAAAAGGTGACTAATTTTTTGAGAATGACCTACTTTATAATAGAAATATTAAATTTAGGAAAGTGACACACTCCAAGATTGACGATGCTAATTCTTGTATCCTCTTATGAGTTGCACTGAGTTCATGTTTATCACCTATGAATGGTCATTTATCTATGTGTGATAGGCAACACTCTTCTTGAGCCTTGTATCCTTGTGGATGAAAATTTCCCAACAAATTTGATGTCTCTACTTCAAACAAAAGACTCAGAAAGCCCAAAGTAGACCCTATGCATTAGCAAAGAACATCACTTAGCATCTTTGTTGCTTGATAATATTTCTTGCAAGGAGATGGCATTCACATTTTGCTAAAATCTAACTACTGCCACAAACAAATAATCCTACATTGTCCTGAGATACATACCTGGGGTCTCCTTTAGCCGCTCTATCCTAGGACATCCTATGAATAGATGTCTAGGAGAATTTGACATTAATTATAGAGGCATTTTGACTTGAAATCTCAGAATACAAGTTTGGCATAATAATTCTCCTAATCCTTATATTTTAAGATCCTATAATGTATAAAGACACACCTTATCCATATTTTCATAAATATTTCAAATCTCACTACATATTTTCTTTTCCCCTATTTTTATATAGTTGTTCCTTTTGTCATGCATTAATTATCCCTTTTAAAAATTAGTAGGATTCATGATCATATAGTTTACAATACAACCTTGGAACATTACCAGGTACACATTCTATAGTTATAACTCTCCTTTATCATAGAAACTAAGAAAAACCTCAAATTGGCCCAAGCTAGGTTGAATTTCAAACAAATTGGCTTTCAAATGAGCATGAATTAGAAGTAACAAATTAGATCTTCTTGAGATGAAAACCTTATAAGCTAAAGTTGCTCAAAATTATAGGAGGGGAGATACTTGGACCAAGTAACCATGGGTCTTACAAGGATCTAGCAGATAGGTTATATATTTGGTTAAGATACCACTAAGGTTGCTAGTGCATAACACCATTTCATGTATCAGGTTTGCAAAATGTAGTGGGACAATAGTACAATACCATTTAGGAAGGCCCCAAAATATTGGAGAACTTGGCACTACAATTGCTTTAGGGAAAAGAAATTTGAAAAGGGAGAATTTTTACAATGCTGGAGGATAAACCACTTCAGCCTTAGTTAATGATTCTTTAAGTGGTTTTTAGGAAGTCTGATGGTTATTTATTGTTTATACTAGGTTGATGAAGTTTATGTTTATGTCATCCAATAGTATGTTGTCATAAGAGTTTTTCAAAAGCCAATTATACCACATTCAATACACAAAATAGGTAAAGTAGAATATTAGCTAGAAAGAATGTTAGGTAGGATACAATTGATTTATATGTCCAGGTGGACACTAGCTATGTCCTGTGACCATACTGTGCTTGGGAAACCTTTTTCCTGAGTCAATACCCACAACTTTCTAAAATATTCTTGATGGGCTAGAGATGTGGAATTTGTTAACCTATAAACTTCCAAGTTCCTTGGATTCTTGATGAGCCAAAGACGTGGAATTTTTTAACCTAAAAACTTCCTAAAGTTCCTTCGATTCTAGTGAGGACATCAATATGATAGGAAAATAAAGATACATCTTGTTGTAACAGAATACACTTACTTTTTAGACTAAAATGAAAAGGGTCTTTAGCTTCTATGACACTCTTGAACATAATGAAAAAGGTTGTAGGTATATCAATATTATTTGTTGTAGTAATAAAAAAGGGATATAAAAGGTTTTAATCTAGATTAGATAGGTCCTTTTAGGAGCTTCTTTTATGCTTGATCATATGTTGATAACAATTAGTAAGAGTGTCACCATGCACACTATAAATAACAGCTTACAAAAAAAATTATGGAAATTTGGGGGGATCAAAAATGCATCTTGAAGAAGATATTGAGTAATTCATACTGAATTATCAATCTTATTAAAAAATTTGAAAAAATAGTAATTGAGTAATTCAAACATAAGAGTATATTTGGTAAAACAAAGCCTAAGAAGTAAGATGTAGAATCTTTGAGGAATAAATGGTGAGACTCGAATAGAAATTACAATATAATCCAATAATAGCTTACTCTAAGGTATCCTAGCCTTTGCTAAACATATGTAAAGATGCCATAAGAACTATATTTCTCAAAGAGAAAAAATAGATCCAAACTTCATCTGAATCAAATGTGGTGCTAAAAGGGCTGAAGAATTTTTCAGCTTGTCGACACCTAAATTTATCTAGGATCATATAAGGCCAACTGATATTGCAAGGAATTCAACTGATAGAATTGATGAAATGAGAACAATTATAAAGTTGTGACAATTATAAAGATGAGAAACCTAGACTTATTTGCAGCAAAATTATTTCCATGAACTAAACAAATCTGGTGCCTCTAATCTTCAAAGAGGCATTTCTTAGATTTATGCCATGTGTTCCATCCTTCAACTATTATCATGATATGCCCATGCTCTGCACCATCATCACCCACAAAATAACCCTGCAATTCTGCAATAAGGCACATAACTTGTTGAAGGTTTTGCAAATGGCATGACAAGCTAAGAAGGCTTAATCTTGGGAAAAAATTTACGGTCAAGGAAAGTTGAATCATTACAAAATTGAGTACGCAGACCTTCTAAGAAGTTGCAATACTTCAACCTTGTAAGTGTCACCTCAATGCAATGGGTACTAACCAAACAATTTAAGTTGATGAGAAATGGTTGTTATGAATTCAAATTGTAAGCATCACCTCAATGCATTTTGTATTAAACAAACAATTCAAGCTGATGAGTATGGGTTTTTATGAACCACAACTCATGAAATATGCATTAAGTCCATACTTGCTATTTATAGAGTATGGGTTTTTTTTTAATAACATACCTACTGATTACAGTCAGTAAGTTTCTATATCCTCTAATAAATTTGAAGCAATGAGACAAAGTCACACAGTTGAAGATGATCATTGTCCCCTCAAAGTGCCACCGTTTGATAAATTGTTGCATTGAAATATGATCTAGAAAGGGCCTTTCCACATAGAATGTTGGCACTATTTGGAAATCATCGATCATGTGGTTATTGCAAAGAGGCTAAGGACCAAACATGGAATCATGGAGATAGTGCACAAATGTACAAAGAAAATGCAAGAAACATCAAAGAGATTGTTAACCATTCAATGGCCTTAATAAAGACAAAGCTTGGCACTTGAAATGCATAGTCCAATGGGATTAGTAAGATATCAAATTTTTTGATAGAATGCCCAAAATAGAGCTTGGAATGTTGATTGATGGACATGCATATAGGAAAGCATGATATGTAATGTTTTATGTCAAAAATGGCTTTGACTCTATTGGCTCAGTGCATGAGATACACCTACAACTTCTCTACACAATCAACTTGCTATGAAATGTTTTGATCTAGATGGTCAAGACATGTACAAAGAACATGAATTGTTTGACTAAAAGCATTCATGACATTTGTGTCAATGGGTCTCTATGAAAGGCAAACAAAGGATACTAGTTCATTTAACAAAGTCCCAAATATCATACTTCCATCACAATTCAATTATGAAATATAGCATGCAACACCATGTCTGATTAGATTGCTTCAAGGAGATATTTGATCAAGGATGAAATTAATGATCGCACCTGGTGTGCACATTACAAATAGAGATAGTGTTGTGAAATATAAAACTAAAAATAAAATTTGCAAATCCACTTGGCTTAAATTGGAATGATAGGCTTACAACTCCAAAACACATCTTCAAAACACTAAATGAAGATTAGAACTATAGGCTATGGTTGGGTAACTTTTACTATAGTGCCAAGTCACAAATAACAAAAAAAATACTGTTACTTTTGGGCTTTCTGAAAAAGGGCTGGAGTATGAAAGTAAGGGTGCTTAAATTCTCTCGTAGAGCATGAATAGGCAGATTTCAGTTGTGGAGACATCCATTCCAAACTATTTTCTTTATTTTTGACTTACCTATCTAGATTGCTAAAACTCAAAGCTCCTAACCCATTATAAACAGTTACCCATTCCTAACTCAAAGCTCATAACTTGAAGTTCATATATACATTCTAATTCTACCAAATGATGTTAAGACACTAATAAGGCCAAATACATAATAAACAAATTAAGCACTAATTTTTTCTGTGTGAGCAAATACCTAGGATGGATCATGGAAGTAGTTGGACAACTACTGACCCAATACTCATCAGACATAAAGATCCAATCAAGAGAGAGGTAATGACATTAGTTTTTGCACCAATGATTTACATGTAAGTTTTAGGAAAAGCTTAAGTGAAGCAGATTAGACATTCATAAATTAGATTTTGAAGGATGTTTCTTGAATAATTACTATACGTAGGAAAGTTAAATTGCTATCAACATGAAAAATGGGTTGTAGATGCTTGATGGATTTCAAACTGTGGGATTAAAATTATAGCTAAGGATAATGATCAATGCATTTTCTATCACTATCATGAATACACACCATTGACTATATTTTACATTCAATTTTTTTCTTGTGTGAGAAAGCTAATCTATAGTATGGATATGTTGATAAAATGTAATAGTAAGTGTCCAAGACTATGGACTATGGACTATGGAAGAACATGTCCAACAAAGAACACATCCAAACTAAAGACATACAAAATAACAAGCTACAAATCCTCCAGCAAACAATTAACCCAAACCAAAAAATTAACCTATTAGCTTTTTTTATTATTATCAATCCTGGATCTTATATCTAGGTTGATTATTGGTTTAATTTCTTTGTTTATTTTATTGGTCTGGATTGTTTCTGTGAGGCAACATTTTCCCTTCCTAGTCATAGTGGCTTTTCTGATTTTAACTAGTATACTTTGGCTGTTGAACTGTCAAAGGAAAAAAATATGCTCACATTTTAGTTTTCTGATCACGTAGCTCCTAATTTCTACTCCCTCCCTATTTTCATTCCCTAAAAAATATTTTTTTCTACAAAAGAAAAAAGATTTTTATATTAATCATGTAAAGATAATTTACAACAAGAATTGGAGTTGGGTTTTCAGCATGCAGGAAAGACAGATGTAGGGGAAGAATGGATGGACCTCATAGCATTCTCCTTTTTGAGCGAGATCATCTTGTCGAAGTGCTCCTTAAGCAACATGAATGTAACGATGAATATTGAATCATTAAATCAAGTAATTTAGCCTATCTTGTATTGAAACAAATTGTGATCAGAGAATGGTTATCTAAATTTTATGTGAGCACTAGAGTCCATTTGCCATTTTTCCACATGAAATAAAGTGAATAAAGAAAAACTTCAGAGCACATGAAATTGAAAACCACAGACCCTAAATTGGCCAAATGATAGAGGAGAATCCAAAGAAGGCAGCAAAAAGACCTGGCTATAAAAAACTAGTGTTGAATATGTGGGACTCCATTGACATGTTTAAAGAATAGAATTTTGAATAATCAAATTTTTTTTTATTATTAAAACTAGATATAAAGACCACATCCTTCTCTAGATTCAAAGTAGCATTCTCAATACTATGCACATGCATAATCTAGTAGGCCCTATGATCTAATAATCATACAATTCTGTAAGAAATGCTTCACATAAAAGTTTACAAAATATGATGAAAATTGGACCCAAATTAAAAACCACACCCAATAGAGTAAAAATCATGCCCTGAACTTCAATTGACCACTGAGAAAACCCTTGACTCTCTCGACAACAATTACAGCTAATACGCACGTGTGTTAAAGAATATAATGAAATAGGTTGAAGTTTCCCTTATTAAATGTTAAGCTCATGTTGGTCAAAATTTTGACCAACACAGGCATGGATTTAAAAAAACACATATTTTTCCTTTCCATATTCTGACCAATCTAAAACATTTTAATAGATGGTCAAAAAATTTGGTCTAAAAATGGGGTCAAATGAAAATCCATTAAGAAACTCTATACCTAGCCATATGTTCCTAGCGTATCTAAAAATCAACACAGCTCCTTCAATATAAAGAAAAATGAACATCCTAAAAAATGAGAACAATTTTCTACACAACTACTCTAGCATCCTGCTTGTCTATGCCAATGTCAAAGTTTTCATCAATGCATGGGCATTCATCACCATGTCCAAGCTTTATCTTTGAGACCTATTTAATTCTCTGTCTTAAATGATGAAATATATAAGCACTTATATAGTAGGGTTTTAAAGTTTAAATGCCAATAAATTTCAATAAAATACATATTTTATGAGCTTTATTTCTCAACATGTTTTATGGGAAGCTAGAATTTGGTGGCTAGCGATGCAGAGTGTATGTTTAGCGACTAAAAATTCAAGACTCTTATCATTAAAGAATCTTAATTTTTTCTAGAAATTCTTTCCAAAGAGATGAGCCAAGTCTAAGCCCAAGGAATCACCAAATTTTAATGTCTAATGCCTACACCTTAGATCAAGCAAATTGAGCCTTGGAAACTCTTCCAGAGCTGAAATCATTTCCAAAAAGTTTTAGAGAAGTCATAATGAGTAGTCTCATTACAAATTTTTAGAGAAGTCATAATTAGTAGTCTTATTACTACCAATAGAAGACACGAAAAGGTGGAGTAACAACCATCAGCAGTAGGTGAACAATATGAAGGGCCCTAAAATGACTAAGAGAACAAATTAAGATGCATCTGATACCAAGGAGAAAATTATAGCTGATCAAAATTTTTAGCTTGGCATAAGAAAAAGGATTAGTGCTTGGAAAAAAAGTTAGCTTGAGTGGTTCGTTGTTGTGGGCATTTGAAATTGCATGCCACACTCCTAGAAAAATTGCTCAGTGGTAGAGTAGACCATTATGTAGCAAGATAATTACTATTAGAAACCCAAAATGAAAATGGGAAAATTTCACCAGTTATACAAATATGTTCCCTGTTTCTTCAAGAGTCCTATAGAAATTAAGATTCTGTAGACCTTATCAAATTCCATGATTGCAAGATATTCACAAACTGGATTTGCTGAAAAAGCCTTCGAATATCTCAAGAAATTCCAATTGGCAAGTGTAAAGCTAAATTCTCCAACCTTTGTTAGCATCCTAACAACCTATGCCAAATGAGAGCTATGGATAAGCTGAAGACATTTATCACAGCATGAAGGATAGAGGAATTTTGTGAGAGGTTATTCATACTGATCTGTAAGACATTTTATGCAAAATGTGAAAGCATAGACAAGAAATGTGTATCTACTTAGAAAAATACATAAAAGAAATATGGCCTCATGGAATGCCATGATTGGAAGATATGTAGAAATTTGTTTTGCTAACAAGGCCTAAGAAATCGTCAAGCCAATGAATTTGGAAGTCTTAAGCTAGCAACCTTTAGCCTTCTCGTGTGCATGAAAATAAGATCTTTGGAAGAGGATAAGGAGATCCATCAAAGCTTAATGGAAGGGGGCTTTTGTTAGTATGCAGAATGATTATTTCACTAGCACAATATGAACAACGTTACAATTTAATGGGCTTTCTAAGCTCATAGTTTTCTTCCTTAAATGCATAATCAAACTAACTGATCAATGATAATGTGTGAGTTAGGTTGGTGCAAACTAAAGGCTCCATGAAATCAAAGGCCTCTACCAAGTTATCCACTACTAAGTAGGGCTGTGAATGGCATGTAGGTCGGTTACAGACACTTTGACACTACAAGCTATTATGGCTCAGAAGATGCCCTAGGAGCTACACTTATGGAGGCCTCCAAAGCAAGCTTGTTAAGAGAGAATAAATTTTTTTTACTACTAAACTATGGGATGATGAACACGATGATCCTCTTGCTACAATCTCCAGGAGCCTTAAGTACTATAATCTTTTCAATCATTGATTTTGAAGCCTAGAGTTTTGTAATGTCAATGTAGAATCATCAGAGGTTGTTGTTGTAGGAAGAGTCCTCCAGGTACCCTGAACCACTACAACCGAGTAGTGGCCAAGTTGGTTTTGAGTTGGTCGAGCAACATGTAGGCCTTTGATTGGTTGAGGGGGGAATGGTCAACAATGATGATGGTAGCAATTGTAAATTAGATGGTGATGATAGTAGGATGGTGGAAAAACATGAAACAAACTTAGAAAATAAATTACCAGGATGCAAAGTGCTTAAAAAAGAATAGTTATCATAAAATGAATTGTGAGGGTTACAATTGTATAAAGAAGATACCCTTGTTCCATTTAGAAGAGATGAAAAACATATTTCTAAAACTAATCAAATCTTAATTCTGGAAGCAATCAATATTTGATGAGCATTAGCAATGGAATTTCCTAGAAGATAGTATAGCCCTAACATAAGAAATTTTAGAGAATTCAAAATACTAACAAACCTTGTTCACAAGCATATTTAGCAAAAGGAAAATGACAAAGGAGCAATAAGCGAATACCTTCATTACCAAGAAATTTTTAAAGGCATGATCTAGTATGAAGTAAGAAAAATCACTACAAATCATGATAAATCAACCACTACACATGCCTATTGGTTCTCTTTTAGCCAACCCAACCTGGCGGGGGCATAGCGAGGCAGGGGCATCTGAGCAAGTACAACCACCCGACCAATCCCAATGGCAAAGGTAGTTTCCCCTAGATGTACCGACTGAATTGTCTCTGGTGATATGCACACCACTACCCTGATAGTGAGCAATAGGGAGTCCTTCACACACTCCATAATCAAACAATCAAATTGAAAATGATTTTTCATTTCAAAGTTAAGCCTGTGTTGGTCAAAATTTCAACCAACACTGGCTTAGATTTTAAAAAAATGAAAATTTTCCTTTACAATCTGACCAACCTAAACCTTTTTATTTGATGGTCAAAAATTTTGGTCGAACAATGAGGTCAAATATAGTAGTGGCTAGAGCCAATAGATAAATCAATTGAGCTTAATATGCTAAAATAAAAAAATCCTTTGTTAGCTGACCTAGCTCAGTAGAAACTAACGTAGAAGTGATTTCCTATGTTAACCAATAGAAACTCAATTAACTCTATATGCAAAGATCCTTTGGCAACCAAATGAGCTCAGTTAGCATTAGTTTCATCCAAATTTCCTTCATTAACTAGGTGAGCTCAGTTAACACTCATCTCTTGCGGTCTTTCCTTCGACACTCGAGTGAACTTGGCAGACACTACCTTCTGAACTAAGCAATCACATGAATGCTTAGTAGACACAGAAAACTATCTTCACTACCCGAGTGAGCTTGGCATATACTAACTGATAATGATATGAAATTTGTGTAAAGTTATAGACAATACACAATTAATCAATTGTATCCAACAATCTCCCTCTTTGGCATTGATGGCAACACAATATGTCATGGCATAATGAAATTTTGGATTCATTCTTGAGAACTCCCTCAATTATGAGCTCTTCCTTTTATAGTTCCTCTACCTACAACAACTTTTTCCAAGTTCATTCATAGAACTTTCAGCCTCTTATAGAAAACTTGTCCTTTAAAAACAAATTCCATGAGATATGACAATAAACTTCTCCCTCTTTGACAACACATTCTAAAGACAACAACTTTGTTAATATCAATGTACCTTAAGTACTAATTCATTTACAATATGCCCTTATCAATTTTGTACCAATTGATTGATCTTCAACTTAGCTGTTGTTGATGCTTCACTAAGCTTTATTTGGTGAGCTTCAGATAGTGGAATGAACCCTAGCTTACCTCTTAGATAGAAAAATGCATCCTTAGGTAATGACTTGGTGAATATTTTTGCAATCTGTTCCTTTGTATTTGCATATTCCAATCTCACTTCTTTATCCTACATCAATTCTCTTAAGAAGTGATATTTTATAGCAATGTGCTTTATTTTGGTATGCATCATTGGATTCTTTGATAGGTTGATTGCACTAGTGTTGTCACAATATATGACTATAGGATCATTGATCTCTATCTTCATTCCTTCCAATAATTGTTTGAACCAAACAATTTTAGAAAAATTAACTACTATTGTCACATATTCTACATCTATTGTGGATTGAGAGATCCGATTTTGTTTCTTACTTGTCTAGGACACTAGTCTTTTACCAAGAAAGAATGCTCCACCACTAGTGTTTTTTCTATCATTAAGACTTCCTACCTAATTAGCATCAGTAAATTCTTTCAAGTCCAAATTTCCTCCAAGTTTATACCATAAACCATAGTCTTCAGTACCTTTTAGATATCTCATGATTCTCTAAATTACCATCATGTGATTTTCTTTAGGATTTGCAAAGAATCTTGCCACCATTTCAACTGCTAGAGCAATATCAAACATTGTATGTACTACATACTACAATATTCCAATCATTGGCATGTATGTGTTCTGATCTACTTCTTTAGAATCATCATTTTTGGAGAGCTTATGTCCAGTAGACATAGGGGTTCCAACTGGTCTTGAATCTTCCATTCCAAACTTCTTCATTATCTCCTTGATATAATTAGATTGAATGATGTAGATACCATTTTTGTTTTTCAATATCTACAGTCCAAAAAATAATTTTATCTCACCAAACATGGATATCTCAAATTATTTATTCATTTCCTCTAAAAATTATTTATACAAGTCATGATTTCTTGTAAATAGAGTATCATCACCAAATATTTCTGCCAACACAATCTTCTTGTCTAGTCCTCCTTTGATATATAGACTTATATTATCATTTGTTCTTTGAAAGCCAGTCTGAACCAAGCAATTATGAAGTCTTTCATAACATGTTGTGGGAGTTTTCTTGAGACCATATAATGCTTTGTGTAACTTTCAAACCATGTCTCTTTTGCTAGGATCTACAAAACATTTTGGTTGTTCAATGTAGACTTCCTCATCAAGAATTCCATTCAAGAATATAGATTTAACATTCATTTGATACACTTAAAAATTTCTATGTGTTGCATATGCGAGTAAAGTTCTAACACCTTTAAGTGTTGCTATAGGAGAAAAGGTCTCACCATAATCAATACCTTCTTCTTGAGAATAGCCTTTGCACACCAATCATGCTTTATTTCTTGAAAATTTCCATCTTCATTCAACTTATTTCTAAATTCTTGCTTTGTATCAACTACATTTTTTATCTTTGGGTCTAGGAACAAGGGTCCAAGTTTTGTTCTTTTTTATCTATTCTATCTCTTCATTCAATTCTTCAATCTAGCTTTCATTATCCAGAGCTTCTTTAACACTTCTAGGTTTAAATTCAGCAAGTAAATGTGTACTTTTTAATTTTCTTCTTGTCATTATTCCATTAGATTTGTCTCCAATGAATTGATCAGGTGCATGATGCCTTCTGACATATCTGGCTAACATAGGCTCTTTGGGCTTTGAATGAGTTCCACTCCCTTCATTATGAACTTCAATTTTAGGCTTAGGTTCTTTAGTCTATGACAAGGGTCCATTAGACTCAGTTTAAACTAGTTTGGTAGCCTCTAATTCTGACTCAAGTCCTTCAGATTGTGACTCGAGTTGCATTGTCTATAACTCAGTAGTTGTTGGAGATTTTGGGGACACGGGAGATGAAGCTTCCTTTCCTTTAGATAGGTTCGGAGGGGTATCAGGGTCACTATAAACAAATCTTTTGTAATCCTCTGGTTCCTTGTTGCTTTCTTCTTCACTTTTTTTTGCAAACTCATAAATTCTAACATGTGCACTTTTTATATATTTATGAGTAGACTAATTCAAACATTTTTATGTTTTACCTCTATAGGAGTATCTTAGAAATATTCCTTCATCGTCTTACATCAAATTTCTCTTATCTAGACTCTCTCAAGATATAACATTTGCTATCAAATACTTCCAAGTAACTTACATTAGGTTTGTAGCCATACCATAGTTGATAAGAAGTTTTGTTTGAATCTTTCTTCAACTATACTCTATTCAAGGTATGAATTGCAATGTTTATAGCTTCCTTCTAGTATTTGAGAGTAACATTCTTTTCAATCATTAGGGTTCTTGCACAATCCATGATATATATGTTTCTTCTTTTAGCTATACCATTATGTTGTGGTGTACCATGGGTTGATACTTGTCTTTTAATTCCTCTTTCAATGCAAAAATTAGAGATGAATTCACCACCTCTATCTAATATTAAACCTTTCAACCTCTTTCTAGTCTCTTTTTCTACTCTTGTCTGATACCACTTGAATTTTTGAAAGGCTTCTAATTTTTCTTTTAGATACATTATAGTCATCATTCTAGAATAGTCATTAAAAAAAGAATGAAAAAATTTTCTCCACTGTAACTCTCTATTCCAATAGATCAATATGAATAATCTCTAAGGCTTCTTTTGAATGATAGTTTTTTCTTTTGAAACTAGTCTTTCCCATTTTACCAAATTTACAATTCTTGCATAAACCCATATCAGGCTTCTTCAAACTAGGAATGCCTCTTACTCTTATATGTTTTCTTATCTTAACTAGATTATCAAAGTTTACATGACATATCCTTTTGTGCTATAACTATCTTTCTTCTACTTGAGCAATAAAATATAAACAATCACTGAGATCAAGCTAAAATAGATTACCTTTTGTTTTGCTGGAAGATCCAACCAAATTTTATTTTCCATCCAGTAGTTTGGCCTATCCATTCATGAATTCTACCTCGAATCCAACATTATTCAATTCTACCATACTTAGTAGATTATGCTTTAGTCCTTCAACCCAATAGACATTGTCACATATAATATCTTTAGTCGATGAAATACATCCATTTCCTTTTATGTTACAAGGTTCGTTGTTTCCAAATCTCATGCTACCTCCGTCATAATATTCCATGTGCTCAAATTTAGTTTTTTCTCCAGTCATATGATGTGAATAGCCACTATCAATAATTCATATATTATTTTTTCTAACATGAGAGAGAAGTGTCATCTTATCTCATTCATCATCCGATTCATCTTTTACAACAATGTATACCATTTCACCTTGACTGTTATCAAAATCTTTAGATGCAAAACAAGATTTATTACCTTTGTCCTTGTAGTTCTTGGAATCCTTCTTGCCTTTGTTAATTTTCTTTTCATCTTTGATTTCTTTATTTGGACACCTTGTAGTAATGTGACCAATTTCTTCACAAGAAAAGATGATCAGAGGAACTTTACCTTTGTACTTTTCTCTACCTTTTGAATACTTCCTTGCAAGTAGGGCTCTAACAACTTCAAGATCACATTCTAAACTTTATTTTGTTTCTTCTTCTTCACTTCCTAACTGAATGGACTTTGATTTCTTATCCTTTTCTTTGAGTGAGAGTTTAGCTTTAAATGCAGACTCAATAACCTTTGAACTAGGAATATAGTTATCAAAGTTATCTAACTCAAAAGCTATCAATCTTCCAACTAAAGCATCCAAAGATATTTTATTATTTGGTTGACATCTCATTTCTTGAATAGAAAAATCTTTAATTGTATAAATAGGAAGAAGAGTTCTCAGTAACTTGCTTACAACATTTTTCTCTTCAATGCCTCCACCAAATGATTTAATTGCAATTACACTTTCTTTAATCCTTTCCACATATTTTCCAATGTTCTCATCTTCTCTCATTTTTATCTGATCAAAACGACCTCTAAGAATTTCAGCCCTAGCTCTTCTTACATTATCATCTCCTCCATATATGCCTTTTCGTTTGATCCACATCTCATGAGCTATTTTGCATTCTTTGACTTCATCAAATTCAGCATAACTAAGAGTAGATGCAATATCAATCATCATGATGTTATGATTCTTTTTTTCAAAAATATCTTCAATAGATAATGTTCCAGTGCAAGTCTTGTATTTAGTATCAAGATATTTGTAAACTAAATCACTGATGGTAGCCAGATGTAACCTCATAAGTTCTTTCCATGTTGCAAAATTTTCTCTATTCAGCTTGGAGATCTCTCTTCTATAAGACATCATGATCTTTAGCTTAGGTCCTTGAAACCTTCTTTACAAGCACCAAAATCTTTGATACCAATTGTTGGAAATATAATAGGAGTAATTGATGGAGGGGTGAATCAATTACCACTAAAATAAATCCTAGATCCCTTAGATGTCAGTACAAAAATATAATTTTTATACTACTGATACTCGATAAACACACATAAAATGTTGTAGCTCGGTAATTAGTGAATGTGCTCGGTAAATGCTTAACATACAAACTTTAGATATTATCTATGATCACCATTACTTTAACATAGTTGCAAACATATAAAATAAAATAGCATGAATAATTTGACACCAGGATTTAACATGGAAACCCAATCTAGAAAAACTACCAATTGCAACTAGTTACTATTTTCACTCTTCTAAAGTGAGCCCTATTAGGAGCCAACCCTATTAAAGATTATAAAACACACTGTTAGGTGTGACCCTATTGAAGGATTTAATCACCCTATTAGGAGTGGCCTTGTTAGAGGTCTTAAGAAAATTCAATAGAATTGTCACCTTGTTATAGGATTTACAAATAGCTATTAATCCAACTCTATTAGGAGATTTAAATCATTGCTACAATTTTTAGAGAGTAACAATGAGATTACCTAATTTGAATGCAACTAAATTTCTGATTATAGATCTCTATTCTAGCTTGTACTTAATCCTTCGTGATTGAATATACCTTTTCTGCTTCACAAGGATATTCTCCTTATCCTTCAAATTATCTTCCTCTCTTCATCTTTATACTCATACACACTTTTGAATCCACAATTTGACCTTATACTAATATATTTCATATTGTCAAGTCAGCTCAAATATAACTTAGAATAATTAATATTCATCACCTCAGTCGGCAAGAACCAATAGATAAATCAATTGAGCTTAATATGTTAACCAATAGAAGCTCGGTTGACATTGTATACATGCAAAGATCCTTTAGCAACTGAGTGAGTTTATTTAACACTCATTTTCTACAGTTTTTCCTTTGATGTCTGAGTGAACTCAATAGACACTACCTTCTAAATTAAGCAATCACAGGAATGCTTGGTAGACACAGAAAAATATCTTCATTGCTTGAGTGAGCTCAGCATATATTGACTGATAATGATATGACATTTGTGTAACACCAAAGAGAATACACAATTAATCAATTGTATCCAACAATCTTAACATCCATTTGATAAAATTTAAAACCTTTTTATGTAGATTTCTTTCTCCTTCCAACCTTGCAATAGGAGCGAATGTCTCTCCATAATCTATCCCTTCTTCTTGTGCATATCCTTTATAGGCTAATCTTGCCTTGTTCCTTGTGAGATCACCATATTCATCTAACTTGTTTCTATATACCCACTTGGAACCTATCACATTCTTGTCACCCGGTCTAGGAACTAGATTCCATGCCTTATTTTCTCAATTTTTTCAATCTCTTCTTGTATGGCTTTACTCCAATCCACATTTTCTAAGGAATCTTTTACTATTTTAGTTTCCTACATGCTTAGTAAACATGCATCATTTCTCAACTTTTTCCTTTTTATTGGTCTAGCATCTTTATCTCCAATGTCCGTGTAGCAAGATGATGTCTCTTGGAATACTTAGACAATCTTGGTTTAGCTTTGGCTTCTACATTTGGTTTCTCAACTTCTGAATCACTATGTACATCTTTGTTCAACATATCCTTCATGTACACCAATCTCAAAATTAGAATGTGCCTCAACTTCATTATGTAACTTGGCACCTAAATGTAGCTGGCTTCTTGAATGCAACTCGACATTCATAGTATGTGGCTCAGTAGTAACTAAAACTTGATGTTGGTTTGCAACTTGATTTACAACATCTTCTTCAGAAGATGTAGCTTCATAAAAGTAGATAAATGATTTCTATTCTTCTAGTTCCTTGATAGTTTCGGCCTCATATACTTCTATATATTCATCAAATTTCACATTTGCACTTTCCACAACTTTGTTAGTATTAGTATTCAAACACTTATAAGCTTTACTTTTTGAGGAATAACCAAGAAATATACCTTCTTTACATTTTTCATCTAGTCTACCATTCCTAAAAAATTTAAGAATATAACATTTCCTTCCAAATACCTTATAATATTTTACATTGGGTGAGTATCCATACCATAGTTCAAAAGGTGTTGAATGACTACCTTTCTTGACTTATGCATGGTTAAAGGTATAGTTAGCTATACTTACAACTTCTCTCTATTATTCAAAGTAAATTTTTCTCTATCACAAGTGTCTTGGCACATTCCATTATACATCTATTCCTCCTTTCAATAATTCCATTTTGTGGAGGGGTTGTAGGAGCATATGTCTATCTTTTGATTCATTTTTCATTACAAAACATCTCAAAATCATTTGATGTAAATTCTCTTCCTCTGTCAAATCTCAACCATTTTTTACTTTTACTTGTTTCCTTCTGAACTCTTGCTAACTACCACTTAAACATTTGGAAAGCATCATATTTTTGTTTTAGAAACATAATAGTCATCATTCTAGAATAATCATCAAGTAGCATAATGTAATTATCTCCTTTGTAGCTTTGCACATCAATTGGTCCACACAAGTTAGTATGAACAATCTCTAGTATTCCTTTAGAGGTATGAGTCTTACTCTTAAATCTTCACTTTGTCATTTTACCTAGAACTAACATTGTTTGCAGATTATATTGTCAAGATTTTTCAACTTAGGCAAACCTCTCACCCTTCTCATGTTATTGATACTAACCAAGTTATCAAAATTAACATGACATAACCTCTTGTGCAATAGGAACACATCATCAAATTCTAAAAATAAACAAGTATCATCCTCTATATCAAGGTAGAATAGATTACATCTAGTTTTATCACCTTTTCCAATCAATTTTCCATTAGTATCATATATCTTAGGAATTTTCTTCTCAAACTCAACCTTACAACCCAAATTTTTTAGTTGTGACACACTCAACAAATTATAGTTAAGTCCTTCAACATAGTAAGCATTGTCACATAAAATCTTTTCTATGAGCTTGATAGAACCTTTTCCTTTTATCAGACATGGTGCATCATTACCAAACCTTGCACTATTTATGTCATATAATTCAAGGTAATGAACTTACTTTTATCTCTAGTCATGTGATGTAAACACTCACTATCAATGATCCATTTTTTATTCATGTTCACACAAGATAGTAGTGTAGTTCCCTCATCCTCATCAGATTCATCCTTCATTGCAACATACACCACTTCATCATGATGATCATCAGATCCATCTTTTCTTTCCTCTTCAGCAATGTAGCAAGACTTCTTGCCTTTGTCTTTGTAGTCTTTGTTGTCTTCATCTCTTCTACTTTTGTACTTGTCACCACCTCTATAATTCTTCTTCTCTAGACATCTAGCAACAATATGACCAACCTCATTGCAATTGAAACACATGATAGGTAACACACCTTTAAAATTTCATTTACCTCTATGAGTTCTCCTTGCTAATAGTGCCTCAAGTGGATCTACATCTTCCTCATCTGTATCACTATTAGTTGACACATATTTTGTCATTTTCTTATTCTTTTTCTCATCAGGTTCCTTCAATGGTAGCTTAGATTTGAAAGTAGATTCAATATTTTTAGGTTTATAATTATCAAAGTTAGATAGCTCAAAAGCAATGAGCCTATGTACCAGACCTTCAAAAGTTAGATCATTCCCTAGTATACATCTCAATTCTTGTATCCCAAAAGCTCTAATAGCATAAATAGGCATCAATGTTCTCAAAACCTTACTTAGTAGAGTATCATCATCTATTTTACCACGAGTTCCTCTTATTGCATTAACATCTTTTATCATAGAGCAATATTAAGCAATATTCTCACCTTCTTGCATTCTCATATCATCGAACTTACCTCTGAGACTTTCAACTTTGGCTCTTAGAACATTCGTGTCACCTCCATAGATAATGTGTAGAGCATCCCACATTTCCTTTGCACTATCACAACCTTTGATATCATGAAACTCAACATAGTTTAGGGTAGATGCAATCTCCAATAGTACATGGTTGTGTTGTTTCTTCATGAATTTTCAAATCTTTAGTAGTTAGGGCTCCAACAAGATTGACATGCTCAACAGAAATGGTAGTTTGTGCAAGATCATGAAGACCTTCTAGATGTAGCTTCATAAGACTTTTCCATGTAGGAAAGTTATCTGTACTAAGCTTGGGTACTTCTCTTTTTGACATCTTGATTTTTTTGCTTCTAGTACCTTTAGTTTTTCCTCTTAAGTAGATGGCTCTGATACCAATTTTTGAAATTATTTAAAATAACTAATAGGGGGGTGAATTAGTTATCCAAGGTCTAGATGTACAATCAAAAAATTTCACAACTTAGTGAACCCATATCCATAATTCATTTTCATCATGCATGCATCCATTAGATTATGCAGTCACTTAAACTTATAGATTACTATCAAATCAATTTACAAAAACGTAAACATGAAACCTAACACATTTGACAAAATGATTTAATGTAAAAACCTAATTTGGGAAAAAACACTAGTAACATGCTACTCATTCTCACTCTTCTGAAGTGATGGCCTATGAAATGCCAACCCTGTTAAAGGTTATAATGCACATTGTTAAATGTGACCCGATTAATGGATTTCAATCACTTTGTTAAGAGTGAGTCTTGTTAGAGGACTTTAGATCATTCACTTGGAGTGTCACTTGGGTAAAGGATTCACAAATGACTGTTAGATCAACCTTAATCCAAAGGGTTTACCCTAGACTGATGCAATGATTAGAGAGTAACAATAAGGCTTGATTTGATGACAACTTACAACTCCATTTGTAGATTACAATCTCTATTTTAATCCTCCATTCTTCTTGGCTTTCAAAATATTCAGCTCTAATAACTTGTTCACCCTTCAAGAATCCATACTCTTAATCCTTATTGCTTTGTTTTTCAATGTAGTTTCTTCTCTTAGGTCATTGAATGAAGCAAATACCCTAGACTCCTTATCTTCTTGAGGTTCTCACACATGATAACCCTTGCTTCTGATCATTCATTTCTATAAATATAGAATTAAGATATTTTTCCATTTATCCTCTATCATCCATTTTAGGGTTAGGTGGATTAGGTAGGATTTAATGAATCTACCCTTCATTTCATTACATTCCCTTCTCAAATATTTTCCTTCAATTCTCTTTGAATTTTCCTCAAAATGGTTTATCATGAATTCAGTGCCACTAGGTCATCAACCTTATCTTCCACATAATTTAGACAATTCAAGAAATCAAACTTGTCAACTCATATTAATCAAATTCTTGATATTTCTCATAATGTTGACACTCGACATTAGCTAGCTTCTGATGCTTGAGACATACTATTTTGCTTGGCATCCTCTATTAAATAACTTGGCATGAACTAAAGTTTACTAGTGCTCAGCATCAACTAAACTTTAATTAGCTTACATTGAAATTGACTTTTCTCAGCTCCAACTGAATTTCTACTTGGCTTACTCTAACTTTTCTTGAAATCTATAATGTAGAATGTCAAGCTTGGAAGACAAACTTCATTTAACTTTTTCATTTGAACTTAATCAGCGTAACCAGCCTTTTCAACCTTAAGTAGATTATTAGTGCATTATAATGTCAATGTCTTAGCAGATTCTTGTACTCCTTTTCATATCATAAGTCAACCTTTCCTCTAGGTGCTATTGTTACCTTATTTGATCAAATCCTCTTCATTAATCAAACAAATAATAGTACTTAAATCATATAAGTAATTTTCTTACTAACAACTAGCTATTTTGACATTAGTAACACAAAAATGATGAAACCGATTTATCATACTTGTATCAATCTATTTTCAACAAAAGGAAGAGGATGGAGGTAAGAAAATATTTAAAGCTAGGTTAGTTGTAAATGGATTTGCATAGAAAAGGGCCTTGATTTTTATCAAATATTCTCTCCTATTGTAAAAACTAAGTGCTTTGAATACACAAAGTAGAGGCAAAATGATTGAGAGTGTAAATAATACTAGAAACCATGGGAAATCAAGAGGAAAGTTGAAGGGAAATAGGTGTCAAACTCGAGGACCAAGAGATTGCTAGTACTATGGTAAACCAAGGCATAAGAAGAAATATTTTTGGGCTTGAAAACAATGAAGGAGATAAACTAGAAGGGAAGAAGGAGGCAAATGTGGTAAGTAACAAATCCAAAGAGGATGCTTTGATTCTTTCTATAGAAAGTGTTGATGATTCATGAGTTCTAGATTATGGTGCTTCATTTAATGCTACACCTAATAGAGGTTATTTTATTGTTTATGTCCAAGGAGATTTTGGGCTTGTTTATTTTGGGGATAATGAACCCTATTAGATTTTTGGAAAGGAAAAAGTTAAAATTAATTTCTTGAATAGGAATTATTGGCTACTACATGAGGTAAGACATGTTCCAAGGTTGAGTAGAAATTTAATTTCAATAGGGAAACTCGATGATGATGATTCTGTAGTTACTTTTAATGATAAAAATTAGAAGGTTTCAAAAGGTTCCCTTGTAGTAGAAAACAATGTGAAAGTAAGCATCTTATATCTTTGTATAGGTCATATTGTTCCTTCTACTTTGATAGTTTCAAAGAAAAATGAATGTTCAGGAACAATTGCTACAGTTGAGCAAGGAGAATGAACGATTGTTGTAGATTTTGATACAATGCTATGGAACAATAGACTTGGGTACATGAGTGAGAAAGGTATGAAATTACTTCATTTGAAGAAAGTTTTACAAGGTCTGAAATGTGTCAATGTGGATTTCTTTGAAAGTTGTGTGTATGGAAAACAAAAGAGAGTGAGTTTTGTGAAGAGTGGGAAGGAAAATAAAAGTGAGAGATTAGAGTTTGCAAATGTAGATGTATGGGGACTAGCTCAAGTATCATCCCTTGGTGGGTCTAATTATTATGTTACATTTATTGGTGATACAACTAGAAAAGTATGGATTTATTTCCTTAGATATAAATCTGATGTATTTCAAACTTTTAAGAAATGTAAATGCTTGCTTGAAAATGAGATTGGTAAGAAATTAAAATGTCTCAGATCTGATAATTGTGGTGAGTTTTTGAGTCATGAATTTGAATTGTATTTATCCAATAATGGTATTCATAGAAAAAAATTGGTTCCAAGGACTCCACAAAAAAATGGAGTAGCTGAATGCATGAATAGGACAATAATGGAGCATGCAATGAGCATGAGGTTTCAGCAAGGTTTCCCTTAAACATGTGGGAAGAGGTTATCAATACTTCTATATATTTTATTAATAGAGGTCCATCTACTACTTTGGGATGTGGTATTCTAGATGAAGCATGGACTGGAAAGAACGTGAGTTATGCTTTTCTCAAAACCTTCGGTTGTGAAGCATTTTCTCATATAGATTTTGAAAATAGAGCCAAGCTATAAGATAAGCCAAAGAAATGTCTATTTGTTGGATATGACATTGATGAATTTGGTTATAGGATTTGAGATTTTGAAAATTATAAAATTGTAAGAAATGGGGATGTCATATTTAATGAGAAAGTGTTGTACAAAGATCTATTGCAATAACATGAGAAGAAAGAAGATGATTATGTAGTTGTTGATGCTACTCCAAAAAGTGTTGTTCCAGTAATTAATGATGATCTGCAACAACCGCAACAACAAATACCACACACCCTAGTGAATGTTAGATGATCAACAAGGCTAAGTCAACCTCTAGAAAGATTTTCTTCCTCTTTATACTCTATTTTACTAATAGGTGCTAGTGAACGTGAATCTTATGATGAAGTTGTGCAAGTGGATACTAAGATTTAGTGGGAGTCTGCAATAGAAGATGAAATAGACTCCTTGGTGAAAAATAAGACTTGGGATTTATGCAAGTTGTCTGTAGGTAAACAAGCTTTAAAAAATAAATGGGTTTATAGGTTGAAAGAAGAGGATGGAGGTAAGAAAATATTTAAATCTAGGTTAGTTGTAAAAGGATTTTCATAGAAAAAGGGCATTGATTTTGATGAGATATTATCTCTTATTGTAAAACTTACTTCTATTCGCACTATTTTAAGTATTGTGGCTACTAAAGATCTACATTTGGAGTAGCTTTAATTTTTTTAAAAACTTCTTTCATGGTGATTTAGATGAAGATATATATATGGAACAACCACAGTGGTGTGAGCGCAAACGTAAGGAGAACTTAGTGTGGAGATTGAAGAAAAGCTTATATGGCTTCAAGAAATCACCTCGGCAATGGTATCTAAAATTTGATAGTTTTATGCATGAGCATGGATACAATAGGTGTAATTTAGATCATTGTGTTTATTTTAAGAAGTTAGATGATGAAAGATACATTATTTTATGTTTATATGTTGATGATATGCTTATAGTTTGGTTTAACATAGATCACATTAAGGGGCTGAATTGCCAGTTAGCACATGTATTTGCTATGAAGGATTTGGGGGCAACAAAACAAATCCTTGGTATGAAGATTTGTAGAGATAGGGAGAACAAGAAATTGACATTTTCTCAAGCTAATTAAATTGTGAAGGTGTTGCAACATTTCTCTATGATGATTACTAAAGTTGTCAACATGCCTTTATCTAGTCACTTGAAGTTGACTAAGGAGATGTTACCAAAGACACACGAAGAGGAGGATAAAATTTCCTATGCACCTTATGCTTCAACTATAGGAAGACTGATGAATGCTATGGTATTTACAAGGTTAAATATTTGATGTGCAATGGGAGTTGTTAGTAGGTATATGAGTCATCCAAGAATTGAGCATTGGAATGCAGTAATATAGACTCTCATATATTTTAGAGGAACATCCAGTAAGTTTCTACATTTTGGGATCTCTACTACTAGTTTATAGGGAAATGTTGACTCAAATTTGGTAGGGGATATTGGTACAAGATGGAGTACTAAAAGTTATGTATTTACTCTTTGTGGGGCAATAGTGAGTTGGGTTTCTAGGTTATAGAAGGTGAGTGCTTTATCCACTACAAAAGCACAATATGTTGTTAATAAAAAATAAGCTAAGGAGATTATATGGCTTGAGTTCTTCCTAGAAGAATTGGGACACCCTCAAAGGGATAATTATTTGTATACAGATAGTTAGAGTGTCATTCATCTTGTGAAGGATTCTACTTTGCATTCAAAGAAAAAACACATACAGTTGTGGTACCATTTTATTCAGTCAATTTTGGATTATGGATAGTTGAAGTTGGAGAAGATACATATAGATGAAAATCTCGTAGATATGTTTACCAAGGTAGTGACAAGGGAGAAGCTAATCTCCTCTTCAACTTTGGTTGGTCTTCTAAATTGAATAGAATAAAAGAACAAAAAAGTCCAAGGTGGTTTGATCTAGTGGGAGCCACATGTGGTAGTGATATTTCTACAAGATTAGTCTCCAAGTCAGAGATTTTTATTTAATGTGGAACTTGATCAATCCCCAAAGTGGGAGATTATTATTTTGTGGTGAATGATTAGGAAAGGACTTTATGTACTTCATAATTTTTGGGCCCTATTGTATGGAGATTTTAGGTTGACATGTTGTAATTAATTATAACCCTAAACTAACAAAAATATTGTATAAAAGGGCTTAGGGTTAGGTATCTTATATAAAGTATTATGTGAAAATTGCTTCATATGGTGGTATTGAGTTGTAAGGTATTATGGATTGTAATCAAGTTGTAATCACTAAATCATAGTAATATTGGACTTCTTGTTTGGTGGACGAAGCCTAGGGTTTCCATGAACCATGTTAAATCTTGGTGTCTTGTGTTCTCTTTTGTTTGATTTATTATTTTATAATATTGGTTATATTCGCATGTAATTATTATTTTTGTCCATGTTTAATCCTAACAATAAGCCCAAATTTTAGCTTAAGTACACTAGACATAATAAGTGACTTAATAATTAAATCAATATTATTTAATTAATACGAAAATGTTTTATTACTCTAACACTCTAACACTAATGAATGGTTTCTCACCATGTCTTCGTGGGAGTGTTGGGTCAATTTCATACCAAGCATCTTCTCCTTTGGGATCCAAACCATAGTGACCATCACCACCCAATTTTTATATAATGGGTGTCCCTAGTCCATATTTTTATTTGATTTTGTTATTCCATTCTGCAAAGTGTAGAGTAGATGTTGGATGAGCAGTGGGATCCCCTTCATCCTCATCCTCATAACTATTATCACTTACTTTATTGGGTTCATCTTTATCCCACAACTCACTAAACTCAATATCCTCCTTGCTTTCATCAAGAGTTGCACCAGTCCTTGGTTTAGTGAGATTCTTCCTCATTGTCTAGAAAGTATTAAGTTTTTTCTCATTGCGCAATTTATCTGTTAGTCTCAAAATGGTTTTTGACACTTGAGTTCCAACACACTTAATCACTTTCTATGTTGGGGTGGAGTACACCATGTATGCTGAGCCACAACATGAGCCAAGTCAGGGAAGCCTTCAGATGCTGAGTGATCTTCAGGTGCCAAGCAGCCTTCAGGTGTCGAGTGAAGATCAGGTGTCGAGCATGATACAAGTGCCGAGTGACACTTAAGTACCAAGTCATAGATGATGCCGAGAAATATAGAAATATAACAAGTGTCGACTAAGCCATTTTAATATAAGTGTCAAGCATCAGAGATCAGTAAGTGCCAAGAAATATAGAATGCACATATGAGTTTGTAACATTACGAATTTAGACGTAAATCATTTTTATGGCCGACATATGATGAATTTCGAAGGATTAAAAGATAAGATCAAATATTTTGTATTTTCCATGCAATCAACATGCAACCAATAAAAAAAATGGAGAAGGCATGTAGCCAATTGTAAATGTGCAAGGAATAAGCGAGAAATAGAGATTCAATATGGATCGTAGATCCATACCTAACCCTAAGTCTTCGAATGTCTTTATAAGGAAGACGAAATCACAATGAACCCTATGGTGGATGGATGAGGGTGTGCAAGGAAAACTAATTCTCAGAGTGAAGAGTATCATATCACAAAGGATCAAGATGAGAAAACGTAGAACAAGTGCCTATATTCAACAATCAAAGGATTGTAAGTTATCAGGTTTATTATACCTAATAGTTTCTAGCAATTGTATTAGAAAGAAAATCCTATGGTAATAGGTTAGCTTAGCAACTATTTTGTAAATCTTATAAATAGGTGACAAAATCCTTTAGCAAGGTAACACTTCTTGTAAAGTGTTTGAAACCCTTTAACTAGGGCACTACCAATATAGTATAAAGCTTTTAACAGGGCAGACCATCAGAAGTGGTTAGGCCTTATTGCTATAGTAATTTTTGTGGGTATCATCCCCACCCCAGTTTTACCTTCTTATTCCTAGAGGGTTTCTGGGTTAACAAAATCTCAAGTGTTATGTGGTGATGTTTATGTGTTTTTCATAACTGTTTGATATGTTTATATGCATGCAATTTACTTTCAGTTAAGAAAAAGTTTTAATTGTCAAAGCATAGCACTTCTGATTCACACCACTTCCCCCCCCCCCCCCCCCCTCTTAGAAGTATTATTCCTATTTGAATATTCCAACATTATCTTAAATTCGATTCTTTAATTATTTGGGATAGGTTTTGTAAATGGATTGATAGATTTTTGGTAGAATTTTTTTGACCTCATTTTTTTCATTTGGGGTGCTCTACTCTTCTATGAGTGTAATGTCATAATTTATGATGACAAATCTTGTATCAAATATTTCTTCAGGGGAAATTGCCTCCATCAATTTTTTACCTCATCCCAAGAGTCCCTATTTATAAGTAATTATATAAATGGTTTACTTTCATGTTGAAATTTTCTTTTAAAGTTCCTTCACGAGAAAGGTAATGAAGGAAATATGTTCTTCTTTTTCTACCTAGAGAAGAGTACATGTATACTCCTCTAACTACCATACACATTCCAATGCCAAAACCCTCTCTTTCATATGTATTGGAAGTTTGTGAGGTTGTACTCATGATCAATAAAACTTTAACATAGTATATTCTTCCATGAAGAACTAGTCCACCAATTGTATTTGAGATCCAAAGTAATGTAATCTCTACAAGACATAAAAAAGTCTAGGAATTGGAGTGTCTTTAATTTAATGATATATTGGTTCTAAAAAGATATCTAAATAATGGGTATAGTTCCCCTTTTATCATGCATCCTTATCTTAGTTGTCCTTTAATATATTGGACCTATTATTATGTCCTTATATACCTAAATCTCAAGCTTTTTCATTTTAAATGTTTAGAAGATGTTGTAAAAAAAGCTCAAAAATGGTAATAGTTAAAAGATAGTGCTAAAAAAGCTCGATTATGTAAATCATAATCCTTAGGTTCTATAACAAGCACATTGATGTTAGATACTTTTCCTAGAATTTAATTCTTGAATTTATAGTGATGAATATATAGGTCAAAAACTAATAGAGGTAGAAATATCTATTTCTTAATCTCCCTCAATCTCATTTTTCACTACTACATTTGCACACAAATTGCGATGATAGCCCATTGCCCAAGTGACAGTACCAAGAATTGGCCTCTGTCTAATGCATGTCATACTTTTGGCATCACAAATCATTATAGCAAGCTCATCCATTTCAATTGCAATGCCAAAAGCTATCACAATTTGGCAGAAGGCAAGGCCAAGAGTTTATCATCACATTGTTGTAATTGCAATAGGCCACCATCACAACTACAATATCTTATAGTTTCACTATGTCATCATAATACTGATGCCCAAGCTCTATGGATGATCATTGTCCATTGGAATGATTGTCTCAAGTGTGATGGTATGTGACAATAGTCTTGTGGGTAGAATGACTATTTGTCAAATTTACCCATCACAATTATGACTGGTATGTGATGGACATATTGTTGGTCCAATGGCATTCTATTAGACTAGGCTGTCACAATTGTGAAGACCTATTGAAATATTAAATATAATAATTTTTTGCTAGAAGATGAAGTGGAAGAACCTTCAAACAATGATGCTCTGGAGGACAACCCTTCAAATCATGTTGCTCATGAGGAGTGCAAACAAAAAAATTGGAATGGAGCTAGAACAATATTGTATGATATTAGCAAGGTTGCATTCATTTTTGGATGGGAAATTGGGAATTGGGCATGGAGAGAGAGTCATGTATTGTACTATAGGAGGAATAAATTCTTGTGCCCATAGATTCAAATTGGAAGTCGTGCCTTTCTACAATTCTTGTGCCTCCAATATTCCTCAAAATATATCTTTGTAAGGGCAATGATAGAATGAGAAATCTGATTTTGAGAGTTGTGGCATGGACAAATGTTTCCAAGTGGCCTTTTAGTGGTGGTCTTGTTAGAAATGCTTTACAATGAGTGAGAGGGGGGTTGAACCCAAGCTAAACTTTTGTCTTAGCAAGTTACTGTAAAATCAATATGTAAGGACAACACATGAAGAATCAACACATAACACAATGATTTTCATGGAAACCCAATTTGGGAAAAACCACTAGCAACATGCTACTCAATTCTCAATCTTCTTAAGTGATGCCCTATGAAAGGCCTACCCTATTAAAGGCTACAATACGCTGTTAAATGTGACCTGGTTAAAGTATTTCAACCATCATGTTAGAAGTGGGCCTGGTTAAAGGACGTTAGAAAATTCCCTTGGAATGCGACCCTATTAAAGGATTTACAAATGGTTGTTAAACCAACCTAAGTCCATAGGATTTTACCCTAACTGATACAATTGCTAAAGAGTAACAATAAGGGCTTTTGACTTGATACAACTCACAACTTAACTTGTAGATTTTAGGTCTCAATTCAACTCACAAAAGTGCTTGGCTTTTAGTCTCTATAGCTCTGACAGCTTGTCCTCCTTTCAAGCTTTGTCTCCTTGAGTCTCCACACTTAATGTGCCAATGCAATCACCTCTGTGGTCACTTATCAAAGTAGAGTCTTTGTACTCTATTCCTTCATCTCAATGCCTTCTTCCTGACACCCTTTAACCACTTCAACCCAACAACTCTTGCATCTTGACCTGTAACTCCTTAAATAGAAGTTTGGAATATTTTTCCCAGTCATAGTCTTTCCACTCTTAATTTTTTATTCAAATGGATTAGGTAAAGATTCAATGAATTTATCTCATATCTTGTATCTTCTAGAAACATCATGAAGAATACTCTTGTATTTAACCAAAAATAGTTTACCTAAAATTTTGTGCCACCATCTTATCATTGTTATCATCTGCCTAGTTCACAAAATTCAAGGTAACAAACTTGTTGGCTCAAATTGCATCTCGGAACTATTGAATTTTTGATGCTTAGCACCTACTATGTTACTTGGCACTAGCTATATTTTATTGATGCTTGGTACCTAGAATTTCTTAGCTCCTTCTATTTCACTCAGCAGACACTAGATTTCACATTTGCTTTGCATGAACTAGCTTGCTAAACATCCACTAATGAACTTAGTCAAGCTTTGCAAATAGCTTTATTACAACTATTTCTTCCAAAATTTCTAAGTGTAGCCAACATCTTCATCTTCAAGTATATTATCAATACATCATTTTACCATTGTCTTAATTGATCCTTGCACTTCATTACAAAACCATAGCTCAACCTTTCCCTCAGGTGCTTTTGTTACATCTTATTGATCAAATCCTTTTCATTAATCAACTAAGTGATAGTACTTGGATCTTATAAGAAATTGCCATTCCATCAAATAGAAAGTTTGACATCAGTGATAAAATAATGATTGAAAACATTCTTTATCAACAATATCCCTCTTTGCAAACAATCTTTCTCTTCTTCAATAATGATCTTTTCAATCAGATTTCCAACAGATTTTCCTATTTTCATGTCAAGTCCTCAATAAACTAATGCTACACACAAAATGTATATTGAATCCACAAATTCTTGCATATAGAAATAATCATGATGTTGAGATTCTTATCTATAGTAATATAAAAAGGAAATAGAAATGCAACACTATCTGTGAAATGCTTGAGCAGAAGTAGTATTAATCAGACAACTTAGAAGAATGTCAAACACAATCTCCATGAGAGGGGCCAAAGAATAAATTGCATGAGCTATGCTAAAAAATGTATGCATGTGTTCAACATATTAAAAAGTATTTCTAACAAAGAAGACATTTTTTTTTCCATCATTGTCTTTATAAAACATGAGGTGTAGGTCTAAACAACATACTAAAATGTATAGGAAACTTAGTAGTTGTTTCCCATCATTCTCTTTAAAAAATATATGTTTTTATTGGCTTCTTAGTCATGGGTGTATCCTCAAGAGTTGAGTGAAATATTTGTAGTGTGAGATGTTCTTCAAATGTCTTCATTGTGGTATCATTCAATGTTTTTTATATCTCATGTCTTGACATATGATGAGATATTGTGTTGTACTTACTTATCTTATACACATCTCCCAAGAAATTTATGAAGCCTTTTTTATTATTTAACATTTCTTTTATAAGTTCATTTCAATGTGGTGCAACTTCATTTATGTAGCACAAATTTCCTTCTTCTGAACCAGACTCCATTTTCTCTCTTGCGGGTCTACCTAATATTGAAAACATCCTCAATTGCATAAGGTCTACTTTAACTATTTTCTTCTAAATCTATTAGTCTTTTATTATCAAGCTCACTAATAGACCTTTGCTTCCTAGCACCAATATTCATCATTTGATTGCATTTTGTTTTGACAACTAAATTTTTAATACTTACAATTATTTTTCATCAATGATTTTTATATAAATTACTAAGAAGTTCTTCTATGACATATTAAAATATGATCTTGCACGTAAACCTTACAATAGATGTTCAAATCCTTCCACATCTAAATAACTATAATGTGTTCTAAAGAAACTCTAATCTATGAACAAGAAAGTCACAATAGTTTTTCAATAAAAGACTAAATATATCCGAGGTACTAAAAAATCAATATACTAAGAATCCAATTCAATTACATTAATAGAAATCCCTAAATTAATGTTACTAAAAACTATTTTTCTATAAATTTTTTTTTCCTTTTTATGTAAGGTGTACTACATTATTCATCATACATGTTTCAATTGAGAAGAGATTGAATCCAATTTTAAGTTGTGAAATTTTTAGAAACTCTTTTTTATAATAGCTTATTTCAATATAAAATATTTAATACATCGCATTATATAAATATCCCCTAAAATCAATGAGCAATGAATGTGATTTTGTGGAGTGTTTTCCAAGAATCACTTGCCTCTAAATAATGTATACTAACATATTGTGAGCATGATCCTAAAATCATACTTAATAACTCATGACATTATGTAGAAGATCACATGCTTCAAGGACCCATTGTGATGGTTCTAGTTGCTTCTATCATGGTTATGAGTTCCTCTTGCTATTGTTGATGGTGTTGCCAAAGATCCTTTCCTTGATCCTTGCAATGCCATGTCTAGTCTTCCTATTGGTGTTTCAATGGGGGATGTTTGTCTTCCTTGCTTGTCTGTTGCTTGGAGGTTCCTCTTTCTCATATGGTTTTGATCTCAACTTCTATTAGTGTCTTTGTCCCTGTGGTTCCTAAGATTTGAACTTTGTAGGCATGTATAGTCCATCTATAAATTAGTATGATGTGACAAGGATCATTGAAAAAAACATGTATCAAACTAATATTCAATAGAGGTTAATTGAAATTAGATTACAAAAATTAATCAGAATGTAGTACTCTTATTTCAGTACTTAGCCATTGGAGAAAGTGGTATCCCAAGAACTAAAAAATGTCAAAACTATTATATGGAAAGGGCACAAGACAATGTTGTGCATCTCTTCTTGAAGCTCATACATATATGTTGTATTGAAGTTAAATATTTGTTAAAAATCAAACATCTATTATAAGATATTAAAAAGACATTAATTATATAATACATAACTAAACCTTCTTTACATATCATACTGTAGTTATTAATTTTAATAAAAAAATATCTATGGAAGACACTATGATACCAAACATTAAGAGTTTCTTAAGTAAAATTATTTTACTTTCATGCTTACCATAATCTATATGACAATTTAGTCAAAATCCTTTAAAAAGCCTACAAAAACAAATGAATTTAATCTATAGAGAGAAGATATAAAGACAAGCACCTATGTACAAAGTATTTATCAAATGTAGGCCTTCCAATGGTCATGTTCTTTTGTGCCTCTATATACAAGAATGGATGTCAACTTGATAGCTATTTTTTATATATTTAAATATTTTCATATATACAAGAATGGGTTTTGATGTGATAGTTGTTTACACACACATACACACATGCACGCATGCATGTACACAGAGAGAGAGAGAGAGAGCGAGAGAGAGAGAGAGAGAGAGAGAGAGAGAGAGAGAGAGAGAGAGAGAGAGAGAGAGAGAGAGATATGAATTTTAACATGATAGCTATTTATATTCATAAATATTTTTCTTGACACAATGCTAACAAGGAAACTTTTCCGCATTAAGTTTCATGTTCAAAATAACTAGCAAAAATTTAAGAATAATCTAGAAAAAAATAACACTAAAAATATTGCAAACATTCCAAAAATTAAGGAACCTAAAACTTTTGCTGAATTCTACCTAGTCTCACTTTGCAATCTGACATAAAAGATTGTCACCAAAGCTATTTACTTTTGCCTTCAACATCTCCTTCCACACATAAGTTCTCCCAAACAAGGTGGATTTGTTCTAGGCAAAGAAACAATGGTAGCTCATGAAGTTCTCCAGTCCATTAACATTAATTAGTCTTCCCATTTTTTCATCAAGTTAGATATGCAAAAGGCTTATGATAGAGTATGTTGGAATTTTCTTTTTCAAGTTCTTCAAAAAATGGGTTTTTCTAAATGTTGGTGTAACTGGATCAAAGCATCCATTTCAGGGGCTTGGTTTTTAGTTATTATCAATGGATCAATATCAGGTTTCTTTTCTTCTACACAAGGTGTCAAACAAGGAGATCCACTTTCTTTGACTCTATTCATTTTCATGGCTGAAGCATTTAGCAGGAATATTAAGCATCGTCATTTAATTGACAAGTGGAAAGGAGTGGCAATTCAGGGCACTTCAATATCCATTATGCATTTTTTGTTTGTAGATGACACATTGCTTTTTGGAGTGTCACAAATTTTAGAGGCTAAGCAGATTAAGAAAACTCTACAACTATATTCAGATGTCTCAAGGCAAAAAATTAACTCTCAAAAGTCAAAGATCTTTTTATTCAATACTAATAGAGTCATATTATACAAGATAGTACAAATTTAAGGATTTTTTGAGGATTTTTTAACTTCCACTTATCTTGGTATTCCTTTTTTTTATGGGATCTAATAAGAAAAGCTACTAGAATGGTGTTCTTCAAAGAATTAAGAGCAACGTTGTGTCTTGGCAAGTAAGATGGCTTTCCTTATCAGGCATAATCTTACTTATTAAATCAATACTTTCTGTTGTAGACACATAAAATCGTCTCAAACACTATATTAATTTATTTCATATTTCCTTTGACATTATAGTTAAAATATTTATTAATTAATTATATTTTGTCATATTCTTCTACTTATTTAATTAATTTTTTTAATTAAATAGGTTCATTTTCCTAATGTATTTAAATTTAATTTAAATTCATCCCTCTAATGTATTAAATTTATTTAATACATAGTGCTCCATAAATCCCCTTTTAAATAAATTCTAATTCCCTCCATTCCATTAAATTCTTTAATCCTATGATTAAGTTAAATATTATTTAATTTAATCCTAATCCTATCCTAAAACCTAGTCTATAGCCATCACTCTCATCCTTCTAATCCTATTCACTACTTAATCCCACTTTATTATCCTAAACACCTTTCTAATCACATTTTAGCTCCTAAGTGTTTTCTCACACATGTGTGAGAAGCTCATGATCCAATAAAACTTCTACCACATTTACACCTCTTATATCTCTTACACCTTTGTTCCCCCACTCCTTCCCCAAAGGTTGCTCACACATGTGTGAGCACACCTTGAGCCTCTCGACCATAAAGGCTCTTTTTGACTTTTGCATGGCTTGTCCTTTAGCCCATGTGTCTGCCTTTTGACACCTATGTAGATGCCACATGGATGCCACCTCCCCAAGGCCTCTCTCAAAACTATAAATAGATCCCTTGTCTCAAGCATTTCTCCATCTCCTCCATATGCATTGTTATCATGCTATATAGTTTTAGAGCTTCTTAGAGATTTTATGCTTAGAACTAACCTTTGGTAGTTGTTTGCATTTCTTAGATTTCTAGATTTTGCATTAGTTTCATGGTAGTATGATATTGTAGGTTTATTTCTTCATTGCATTCCATTCACCTCCATATCCCTAGAATCCTTTGAGGGTGACTTAATCATAGCCATTACTTGAAGGTATTTCATACACATTCTTAGCATAGATTCATTTTATAGTGCATTTTCATCATTAAGGGATTCAATAGTTGTGTTTGGAAGAGCACATCTACATATCTACATCCCTCACACTTAAACACCAATAGGGCCTTTTGTGGATGCCCTTGTTGAGCTACTTTGAGGTTGTGTGAGGACTCTAATATGTTGGTTGCATAGTTTTTTAAAACCCAAGTAGAATTAGTAGTTTTACAATCTTATTTGTTATCTTGAATGCACATGCTACTAATGTTTTCTTGTTTATGTGTGCTCCCAATAGGTTAGGTTTTTGCATATACATTTTTGCATGCCTGGTGGGACCCACATCCCTATTCCACCTTCAATAATCATCAAAACCATTAACTTGCCATTGAAACCTATGCACTATTATCTTTGCTAGGACACAGTGTCATTTGCAAAGATGTTTTATCATCTCTATAGATCAGTGCCTCCATATATTTGGATCTCTATATATTCACATGTCCATCACTGCTAATTTTTTAAAATGAATCTAATCCTACATTAAATTTGAGTTTTATCATCTCTGCTTAAGTTTTAACATCTTGGAAGTCTATTTTTTCATCTCCATAGATTTACCATTCTATCGTCTTCATTGCGGGCAACCATTAAAACTAGCTGTCTAACATATTGTCATGTATGATTTGTCATTGATTTCTATCGTATCTAATTCCTAGACTATCATATCTACTAACAATAGTCTATCATCTACATTGTGTCTCAAAAAAATCTATATGGTTAGTACTTTTTTGTCTGTGTATTCTGATGTCTCTGAGTTTTGGCATCTCTGACCATGTTCTATTGTTTGTAACTGACAACCTATCAGTGAAAAGTTAACCATGCATCCTAGTGTTCTATCATTTTCATTTTTCAGCGTCTATGCTTCTGTCATCTACACCTAGTTTCTATTATCTTCATGTTTTGATAGATTAAATCAATTCTTTAACACTTAATTCATTGATTAGTTGATTGACAAAAATTTCTAATCGATTTTTATTGCAGGAGACAAGCTTCAGGAAACTTCTTTTTAGTGATTTTAATCACCTAAAAACTTGTTTGAATTAATCACTTTCCTTGTAATGCATGTTGCAATTAATATATAAAGGTCAAACACACTCTTGAATGCCCTAAGGTAAACTATTACACACTCTTGAGTGTCTTAAATAAAATTACACACATTTCATTGGATGGATGATGCTCAAACACACTCTTGAATTCCACTAATGAATGAACAAGTTTTTCATTGGAATGCATGTGTAGACTAGCCAAACACAATTTTGAGTGCCTTAAGGAAATTGACATGCTTTCATTGGAATGAATGTTTAGATAGAAAATACACTCTTAAATGCCTAAGGTCAATGAAGCTTTTATGTAATATTTGGATTTGGTGCTTAAAATGAATTCACTCAATCTTGAATGACTTAAAGGAATTGGTTTATTTTCAGCATTTTTCTTATTTTGAAGATGATTAATTTTCTTTATGTTGACAAATCCTCACTTTTTATTATGTTGACAACATTGTCAAGTTGGAAAGAACAATGCATGCTTAAACACGAGTATCTTCAAGAGTAGATTAAAAAACCTAAAGCTCCATTGGGAAAGAACAAGTGTCTTTTAACCCTAAGGCCACTTATGTATTCTCTTCTCACACACTTTTGAGTGATCTTGAGTGCACAAGAAATAAGTGCTCTTATTTATATTTTTATGAGGCTTGCTTGGGGATTTCATCAACCCTTGGGATGACCTCAAGTCCAATGTTCTAGTAGACTATAACAATCAGGAGGTGAATCGAAAGAAACCACTCTTGGAAGCAAAATTTTGTCACTCTTAGCTAAGCCCCAAAGAATTTTATACCTTTGGAAAGTGAAGGCAGAGATTTAGGTTATTGTCTCCCCCTAGTTGTGTTGCACTATCTTCTTTCATCTATAGATTTGGGCCTCATGTACCTTGCATATATTGAGGACTCCCTTTAGATAATTTTTGTACATCCTAGTGGCAACCGTATAAGGATTGGTGATGTGTTCAGTGTGCTTGATTGTTTAAACATCCAAAATCAATACCAAACGTCAGACAAGTTTAAAAATGAGTGAAATGGTGAGCTAAAATTTCTATAACTAAAATAGTTGTAAGTGGGTCCTCTTGACCTATGGTTATTTTTTAGGAGTTCTTATATTTGGTCTAACATTTGGAAGTCATTGGGAATTTTAGTCACAAGTTTATTTCTAAAATTTTTGAAATTGGGTTTGTTTTGTTCTTGCCATGACCGAAAAAGTCAAACCTAAGAAGGTTAAATTGTCCAAATCATTTTCTTACAAGGAAAGGAAAAACCTAGCACATGGTGACTAACAATTCTGATATGCTATCAAAGACTTTAAGAAAGAAGAAGTTGAACAGGACCATTATGATAGAATCAAATACAATGCTAAATTTTTAAATTGGTCCACTTTCCCTAGAGTGAACCTAAGATTTTTGTTCCTAGTGAGAGAAGATTGAGCGAACTACATAGTAACCATAACACCTTCATTTTCTACATCAACCCCATTTCTACATTTCTAATCTTCCATTTGCAAAATTTCCTTTAGAGAGTTTTATCATTTGAACCTTAATCTTTTAGGCATAAGGACATCTTAGTTACAAAGCTTCCAAGATTACAACACTAGACCTTTATCCATAAGCAAACATTTATCGTAGTTACACTCACTCATTTGGGATCACAAGTCCATCTCCAAATAGAAGGTAATTAATTCAGTGTCTAATCTTGCCTAAAGATCACTTTTCCATCTTCGCTAGGAGAAAGATACTTTTCTCCTATATCACACTTGGTTTGCTAAATCAACAAGGTCTTTTGTTTAGATTTAGGTTCTTGGCCCTTTTATCACATAGTGTCTAGTTGCTCTCCCACATATTCTTCTCTTTCTTCCACAATCTTCCACCTCTTGGTTTGGTCACTATTGTATGATACATACACAATCTAGCAAATTCACATTTAATCTAATCTCTTGTTTGTTGGAATCATTAAGGCAACAACAGATGGAGAATCCTTTTTCTCCATGATCAACCTCATTGGGGAGCATATTTCCCCCTAGTACGAACTTTGGTATGCCTAGCTCACCATCCACACAAGAACCAGAGAATCCTTTTTGTAACACAACTCTAGGATGTAATTCACTTGATGATAAAGAAGTATACCAAGATGAAGCTCCTATTGACAACAACAATATCCCTAGTGATGTCAAAACATTTATTGTAGATCCATACAACTTAGAAAGGATGGAAAAATCTATTAGGGAAAAAAAACACTAAGATCTTCCTAAACTTGGTTAAAGATGGTGTTAATGTCCCTACGAGTTTTGATGAGAGCATTTTTTTTAGAAAAATTACCAAGGGTAGTGATCCTATGTTACCAACTTCAAACTAGCCCAAACCTCTGGTAAAGAGACAAAACCTGTGGCAAGAACTAGTCCCATACCTACATCAAGTGTTTCAACACAACCAACATTCCAATTAAGTGTGGAACATATCCAAAAAATCATTAGTGTTATGCCCAACACTACTAATGCTAGTGTTTTGCAGTCAACCTTGATAGGTCCAACTATAGGATGCTTAAACATTGGGCAAGTACTTGCATAGCAGATGGAAATTCCAACACAACTGATATATTCCTCTTATTTGCAAATGCCAACAAGTATGGTGAAAAAATTTGTGCCAATTCCAATTATTGCATATCAATACATTGGCCAAAGTGGCACACTGCCGCCACCTTATAATACGTTTGGGACTCCATACAACATGCTAGGTGGGTTTATCAATTCCCAACAATCACAAATGCAACCAAACAAAGATCTAGCCTAGTAGTTGCATGAACTTCAAAATTTGATCCATACCATGAGCAACAAAGGGGTGAAGGATTTCTCTTTTTAGGAATTTTGCCCCTTTCCATTTGATAGATCCATTAACATGATACTGTTTCCACCAAACTTTGAGATTCCTAAATTTGACAAATACATAGGAGAAACATGTCTTGTCACTATAACTTGTTGAGTTTGTCACAACTAAATAATTTAGGTTGTAAGGCTGAGTCTAAGAACATGATTGCTAAGATATATGATAATAATGGAAAACTAATTAGAAAAGGTTATCAAAGTAGAGATAATCTATTCTACCTTGATATAGAAGATGCTACTTGTTTAGTTGTAGAAATTGATGATGTGTGGCTATGGAAAAAGAGTTTATGTCGTGTTCATTTTGATAACTTGGTTAGTACCAGTAACATGAGAAGAGTTAGAGGTTTTCCTAAGGTGAAGAAACCTAAAAATATAATTTGTAAACAATGTCAATTAGGTAAAATGATAGCCAAGTTTTAAGAGTAAGACTCATACCTCTAAAGGAATATTAGAGATTGTTCATACTAACTTGTGTGGACCAATGGATGTGAAAAGCTACAAAGGAGATAAGTACATTATATTATTTGTTGATGATTATTCTAGAATGATGACAGATATGTTTTTGAAACAAAAATTTGATGCTTTTCAAATGTTTAAGTGGTACTTAACTAGAATTAAGAAGGAAATAAGTAAAAGTCTAAAATGTTTGAGATCTAACAGAGGAGAACAATTTACATCAAATGAGTTTGAGATGTTTGGTAATGAGAGAGGAATCAAAAGATAGAAAACTGCACTTAGGACCCCTCCAAAAAATGAAATTGTTGAAAGGAGGAATAGATCTATAATGGATTGTGCTAGGACACTCATGATAGAGAAAATTGTTTCTTTAAAATATTGGAGAGATGTTGTAAGTACAATTGTCTATACCTTGAACTATGTGCAAGTCAAGAAAGGCACTCATTGAAATAATTTTGAACTATGGTATGGATACTCGCCTAATGTAAAATATTTTAAGGTATTTGGAAGCAAGTGTTATATTCTCAAAGATTTTAGGAATGGTAAATTAGATGCAAAAAGAAAAGAAGGTATATTCGTTGGCTATTACATAAGAAGTAAAGCTTATAAGTGTTTAAATACTAACACTCAAAGTTGTGGAAAGTGAAAATATGAAATTTAATGAACATATAGGAGGACATGAGGCTAAAACTATGAAGGAATCAGAAGAATACAAATCATTTGCATGCATTTAATAAGGTATTCCTACTGATGAAGGTTTTGTAAATCAAGTTGTAAACCAACAACAAGTTTTAATGACTGTCAAGTCACATACCGTTAATGTCAAGTTGGATTTAGGAACCAAGCTACATTAATTTTCCAAGTTATAGAATAAAGTTGAGGCACACTCTAATTTTGAGGTCAGTGTACATGAAAGAGATGTAAAACATAGCAGAACCAAGATTGTCTAAGTATGTCAAGAGACATCATCCTACTGAATAGATCATTGGAGATAAAGATGGTAGACCAATGAAAAGGAACAAGCTCAAAAATGATACATGTTTTCTTTGCATGCATGAACATAAAAAAGAGGAAGATGACTTAGAAGATGTGGACTATAGTAAATACATGAAAGAAGAGATTGAACAAATTGAGAAAAATAAGACATGGACTCTAGTTCCTAGCCTAGAAGATAAAAATGTGATTGGTACTATCATTTGTTTGATTGATGAAGATGATTTTATCAAATGAGGCAACAATAGAACCTAGAGGAAATTTTGAGTTATGATATGGAAAAGGAGTACAAGGATTAGTTAAGACAACGATATTATAGTGCATTGATAATCTACTTAAGGTTGCAAAGGATGGATACATTGATTAAGTTTAGAAGAACAAGTTAAACAAAGTATGTCTACCAAACTGAACAATCTGCACAATAGGCAATGAGCAATGTTAGTGTAAGCTGAGCAAAAAATTAGTTGGAGCCAAGAAAAGTTAATTTTAGTGAAAGCCAAGTGATACAATGTAAGCTGAGTAAATTTTAGTTGATGCTGAGCACTTGTAAACTTTATTTTGTGTTGACTATTTTGATAGTGGATGCTAAGAAATGCAGTATGTACTGAGCATTAAAAGCCATTTAATGTTGAGTGTCACCATTATAAGAAAGATAAAGAATTTGATGAATCTGAGATGACAAGTTTGATTTCTTGGATTATGTGAATTGTGTGGAAGATAAACTTGATGAGCTAGTGGCACAAAATTCAAGATGAACCATTTTGAGGTGAATTCAAAGAGGATTGAAGGAGAGGTTTCTAGAAGGGAATTAAATTAAATGATGGGTAGATTCATTGAATCCTACCTAATCTAACCTAAAACTAAACTGGATGATAGAAGTTGAATGGAAAAAAAATCTTAATTTTCTATTTATAGAGATGGTTGTTCAGAAGTAAAGGTTGTCATGTGTGAAAACCTAATGAAGACAAGGAGTCTAGAGTATTGCTTCATTCAGTTACCTAAGAGAAGAGTTTACATTGGCCAGAAAAGAAAGAAGGCTTAAGGGTATGGATGCTTGAAGGTTGGACAAGCTATTAGAAATAAAGTGTGTGAAAGAGAAGCTATTGGAAAGAAAGAGTGTTGTAAGTTGTTATCAGATCAAGCTTTACTGTTACTTTCTAATCATTTTACCAATATAGGGTAAATTCTTTGGATTAAGGTTGACCCAATAGTCATTTGTAAATACTTTCACTGGGTGACATTCCAAGTGAATGATCTAAATCCCCCTAACAAGGCTCACTCCTAACATCATGATTGAAATATTTTAACTGGGTCACATTTAATAGTGTGAATTGTAACCTTAAATAGGGTTGGCCTTTCATAGGACATCACTTCAAAAGAGTGAGAATGAGTAGCATGTTACTATTGGTTTTTCCCAAATTGGGTTTCCACGTTAAATCATTGTGTCAAATGTGTTATTGAATATGTTATGTTTCATGGTAACATTTTTGCAAAGTTGATTTGATAGTAACCTACAAGTTTAAGTGATTGTATGATCTAATGGATGCATGAATGATGAAAATGTTTTATGGATATGGGCTCACAAATTTTTGAAAATTTTTATTTGTACATTTGTACCTTGGATAACTAATTCGCCCTCTATTATTCTAAAGAATTTCAACACCTCTTCCTAGGTATCTTCTTCTTCCATCATATTATACTTTATTTACCCTTGGATCATGTCTAACAACAAATGACCAACCCAATTTATGTGGAAGATCGAAGTAAAATACATTCTCACATTGGCTTGGAAGAACATTGGGCTCATCCCCAACTAGCTAAAACAACCTTGTATTAATCATTGGAAATCCATTCTCATGCTCAATAACAGTCTTGTCAGGATCATTTTGATTAAGTCATAGTCTATACCATTTGACAATGAAGAGAACTAATTTGAATGGATTAAAGTCATAGTCTATATCAAACAAAATGCCATAGTATCGATTTTGAGATTCTTGAGGATGTAAGTCATTTCTAGATGAAATATTGGTTATCTAGAAGACAACAATTATCCCAAAATCACAAGTTCTCTTCATGTCATCTAATCTTGGATGTGAAATTTATAACCATCTTTGAACATAGTCTTATGGTGTTTCACCTACATTAATGTCAAACATTTATAAATTATTCCATCATGAGTTCAAAAATATATGGTTTCTTAACAAACTTAAGTACTTGGAGATCTCTTAAACCATATGGTGAATCTATTTGCTTTTGTGTAACATTGGGATCTCCATTATAATGAGCTTGTTTAACCAATGAAGACATAGATTTTGATTTTAATCCATGACCAAAATGTTGACATAATTCAATCCATACTATTATTCAATCTTGATTGTTTGCAATAAATAAATGCATTACATCCTACTCTTTAGCAGCTATACAAAAGTAAATAGATGACTTACAATAGATTTATTTTGAAGATTAAGAATTAATTAACTACAATAACATCTCATAATTTATTACCTTTCACTTTCCTAAATCTACCTTTCCCCACCCATTACTCCCCTTCAAATTTTATAATGGATTCAAGATCCCAAATGCAATCTATATGGATCTTTGTTGCAAGATTAGAAAGATATTGAGTAACTACACCATCATTTGGTATTCCATATATTCTTCAATCATATAACCCTTAGGATGTTCTCTTTGTCAAACCAAACCTTTCAAAAATTTCAATCATCTCTCAACCAAACCTCAACTTGGTGTATGAGGTAGTCTTCTTGTGCATTGAAATTTTTTGAAGGTAAACACTTTTGCATTTCACACATTAGTAGACAAATTATTTTCTTGTAATATTTTATATCTTCTTTATGGATTTCAATAGATGACAACCACCTACAAGGGATTCAAGACACAAAAACATATAATTACGAGACTTTATAATATATTACTTGTTTCATATATTGTACAAATATCACTACTTACCTCATGTATTTTCCAAGATCATATATCACTTGTTTGATATTATCATCGAACTTGTTTGGAAGTAATATGGGTAGCACATACTGCGACAATTACCAAATGATCATTGCATTCTTTTATAACATAATACAATGAAAATTGGATGTAGTTCCACAAATATATTGTAAATACAAAATATTGTGACTTACCTAGATGAAGGTATGCCAATCATGCCTTTTTAGCCCTGGGCCAAATTCACTTTTCTTTGATAGGAGATTGCTTATATTCATAGAAAATCCTCTAGGAAATCATTTTTTTCATATGACTTCCTTTATGGCATTACTTTGTTTCTCCATGAATAAACAAGGAAGGGTGCTTGCATTAATTTGGTCTCCATTTCTATATGATTCAATGATATTTTTCATTGCTTGATTGGAATCATGAATTTCAATACAAATTTTGGCAAGTTTTTCTTTGTCACACCGTCCACCCAATATTTTCCATAGTGTCTCTATTATATTCTTTCCAATATGCATGGTACCAACAAATGCACAATTTGTAGCTTCTTGTAGTAGGGCAACCTACTAAATTCTCTAGGATAACATTTTAGTCCCTTTGGAAGGTGGTCAATACTAATGCCTTGATGACTTCAAATTCTATTATATTCCAAATACCATATGTGAGGTGTCATTCTTCATGTCTCTGATGTAGTCTCTTCTTTCCCATTAAAATATATTTTTTGACACTTTGATACTTATTTTTTTTTTGGAGGAAGTGCCTATTCTCATTAAACACCTGCTTTCTTAAACTTTTGGAATGATGAGATTTAATCTTTGCACCACACATTGGACATGAAAATTTTTCCTTTGTTTGAATACCTACAAGATAATGATATAATTGGATTAAATATGTTCATTTTTGGAATTATTATTGCATACAACTAGATTTCAACATAACGTACCATAGAAATGTGTCAACCCTAGGAAATCATGAATTGTCGATAGAAGAATTGCATGAAATTGAAATCATTTTTGTCTACTTGGTCTATAGATATCATACATAGTGAAACCATCCCATAACACTATTAGGATTAACCTCAGAAAGAAATAATAGTTACATGCAAATATAAACAATATCATAAAATAATAGATAACATAGAAGAGAACATAAGACAACATGATTTAACATAGTTCACCAAATCCCTTGGCTACATCCTCCAACATGAAGTCCAATATTATTATTATCCAATGATTACAATCTACAATCCCTTATAGCTCAATACCACCACAAGAAGTTACAATATCACCATTACATTATGAAATACCTAACCCTCGGCCTTTTTATATAAGGTTTTTACCACTTACACAATTAGGGCTAGAATAAGTCATCCAATACGAAAATAACAGTCAATGCCTTTTATAATATAGGGTCATTTTTGGCTTTGGGGGCACTGCCCATGAAAACCTCATGAAGGAATTGCCCCTTGACTCCACCCTATACTACGACAGGGAGTGCACCTGGGGTGTTGCCCCAGGACCCTATAGGGGCACTGTCCCTTGACCCCATCATGGGAACACTACCCCCAAACCCCTGTGGAAATAATATGGGGAGAAAACCATGTTAAACAAACCTCTGAGTTTGATTAGGCTCCACATCACAATAAACACCAACAACTTATTGATAAGAGGCACAATATATACATTCATATCTTTCCCTTGGTAATTACCTAATTGAATGAACAACATTAGATAATTACGATGGTCATTTCATGCCAATACTTATAATTACATGTAGGTAACAATAAAATAACCAAACACTTGGAAAAATCATTTCCATCATAATGTGCTCCCTCTTTATTGACATCCACGGAGGAAGGTTATTGTTGATAACAAAAACAAGCCACATTGAGTATACAAATCTCATCTCTCCATATGGATTGACATCATCAATTCCAGAGAAAGCCTGAGATTTTGAGGTTCTTGTTTAAAGTGTGGCCAATTTTCATCTATGTCCTTAAATGTTGAACCATCTATTAAAATTTAGATACTTTCATCTTGACTTCTATTGTGTGCATGGTAATCCATAAATTATGCTAGGCAACTGGACCTAAATAATCATTTAAGACGCAGAATAATGAGAATGCAATGAAGAACCTTGCGAGGCACATTTTTTGTCACTTGATCATCTCGATATCTGCTCATATGGAATTTGGGTATTTTGTTGCATTTTCACATTCTTTATGATAAATTACATGATCTTGGGGACAAGCATCTATTGGTTGATACTTCATTCCAATATGTTTCATAGTGGTGCATAATTCTTGGTGTGAGTGAGGGAGCACATTTGATAATGGTATCAAATAGTCACCTAACAATCTATAGAAAAGATATTAGTCATTAGTATAAACAATCTTAATAATACATATTTCACATTTTATAGACTATAATGATGTGTATCACAAACCTTAGCATACACAACATTGTTATGTTGGATAAACCATTCAAAACCTTAAAATTCACAAACAAAAATACATTAGAGAGAAGAGTTGATTGGGATCCTTCGTAAAGGGTCATGTTTTCCTTCTTAAGTAGAAGTATATCATGGATGGCCTCAATTTCATCATCATCATCATCACTAGTAGTAGTAGTAGCACCAGTACCAAATGTGTCATGGGTCAATATATTCATACCATCATCTTCAAATGTGTTTTCTGGCACATGGTTGTCATCTTCCATAGGATTATGATCTTCTCCTTCAATACGCACACCTCCATGATCCTCTGAGATGTGTTGGTCCATATAATGTACTACCCTGAGCATATCGACCTATATAAAAATGATGATAACCAAACCCCCATATGTGGTTCATATGTATATCAATTGTGAAAACAATATTAATAAAAACTTAACAATGTATGATAATAAAACCCCCCTTCCATGTGATCATTCTCCCTACAATGTCTCTTAGCTATTTTGATTTTTATTCTTCTTGTCTATAAGCCGTTACAACACTTGCAAGGATAATAACATTTGTCATCGCCTACACTTTGAAAGTTAGACAACAATCTAGAGAATGTCTCCCTATTTAACTCCCTTATATTATCTATATTATCTAACACAATCCTTCATCATTGGAATAACTTATTTGTGTACCCTTATTGAGTTGGTTGTACTTAATGTTTATATCTGCACATATAGTTTTGAAAGAAACATTTGGTGTAATTAATGTGTATATGTGTAAAAATATTAGACATGTACTTAATGTTTATATCTGCACATATGGTTTTGAAACAAACATTTGGTGTAATTGGTGTGTATATCTGCAAAAATATTGGACATGTTGTACTTAATGTTTATATCTAAACATATGGTTTTGAAAGAAACATTTGGTGTAATTAATGTGTATATCTGCAAAAATATTGGACATGTTATACTTAATGTTTATATCTTCACATATAGTTTTGAAAGAAAATATTTTTATAATTAATGTGTATATCTGCAAAAATATTGGACATGTTGTACTTAATGTTTATATGTACGCATATGGTTTTGAAATAAAAATTTGGTGAAATTAATGTGTATATCTAAGAAAATATTGGACATGTTGTACTTAATGTTTATATATGCACATATGGTTTTGAAACAAACATTTGGTGTAATTAATGTGTATATCTGTAAAAATATTAGACATGTTGTACTTAATGTTTATATCTACTAATATGGTTTTGAAAGAAAATTTTGGTGTAATTAATGTGTATATCTACAAAAATATTGGACATGTTGTACTTAATGTTTATATCTGCACATATGGTTTTGAAGGGAAAATTTGGTGTATTTATGCCTCTTCATTTTAATTTTTTTTTCAAGGGAAGCCCATCAATGGTAATAGAAAACAAGAATGCATTTTCTAAGAGTTTACAATTGTTCAACAGAATTAATGTTTTACAAAAAAATACACCTAGAGAACTATTAGCTCAAAAGTGAGAACATGGTGTTGATATTAGATCTACCTTGCTAACTCCTAATGGGTTGGGCTATTATTGTTTGTCCCCATCACATTCACTTTGATAGCCATGTTAGGGAGGTGATCTCACCTAGTGCATCCTCATGACTTTGAAGTCCTTAATCATGATCTTGGTTGCTCAAATTAATGTCCAAGACATTTGCACATTAGGGCCCTATTTGATCATCATTTGAAAGGACCTCAATGTTGAACACAAAATGTCTCTCAATATGTTGTTCTTTACTTTCATTAGAGGGGGAATCCATATCTTGCTTACTTGGACATAAGGATGACCTTTGCTTCTTTTGATTTAGCCCCTTGTCCTCTATCCCTTTCCTCTTCATTCCTCTTGTTTGTAACTCCTTGTCACTCCCTCCATTCTTCTTCTTGTTTTATTGAACATTCAGGGAGTTATATTTATGATTCCTCATTAGTTCATATTTCAATGGAATTCTTTTTTTTCTAAAACTTAGCCATCTATAGCTTTATCCATGTGCGAGTGAATGGTGTTAAACATGATTCATTATTGTGTTAAAAATTCATCTTTGTTTGACCAATCTATAGTAGGAATTACATTCTTTCTTGTTCTATCATGATCACCTTGGAAATAGCATCTGCATTTTCTTAAACCAACATATTCTAATATCTTAAATGCAATAAATTGGAGGGTATAGTAACTCAACTATATGAATTGCCTCTATAGTTGACTGCTACTTTCATTCATACTAATTGTCAACATACTCTATTGAAAATTTTGACCTTATATTTGTTCTCTAATTATTTGCAGTCAAACAATGCTCTTTCCTAGATTTGGCTTGGGATTGATCATGTAGTGACAATTTGTGTCTTTGAAGATATGCCATTGGCACCTTGCAAGCCTTTTTCATTTTATATAAATTCTAAACATGATTTTATGTAGCTTTCTCATCTAAATGGCATAAATATTAGCATTAGTATTTTATTATGTAACAATCGAGGCTTTAGGTGAATAGGTTAACAAAGATCACTTAGCAAAATATGTGTGTAAGCTTGGTCTCAAGTCTATATTTTGATTTTTTCATATTATTCTATTGTAATATTCCCTACCTTTCCTTAGCCAGCTCATGAAGTTTTGCTCTAGTTAGAAAGAGGTCTGGTTAGATTTGTTTGTTTGAAACATTTTTTTTTTTTTTTTGTGTATGTTCTTTATCTAGTTTCTCCTTTCAAAGTTTGTGTCCATGGGATCTTTAAAGAAAATACACTTCTCACAAAATTCTTACCCTCCAATTTATTGAATTTAATTAATTAAGATATTAAGATTTTTCATGATCACCTTGGAAATAGCATCTAATGATCACCTTCTAACTTTTCATGTATTGTATCTACATTTTCTTTGCCATTTCTTATAAGAGTGTTTAAAAGTTACTAACCGCTTCAACATACTTTGCATGGTTTATAGGTAATGTCATTGCATCATTGTGGTTTCTACAAGGGAATGAGCCTTGTGATTATGTCATTTACACAGAAGAAGAACTTTATTCTTCAACTCCTTTTACTCAACTCTTCATTGAAGTTATTCTTCAACATCCTTGGCTTCCATTGTTGGGCTAACATATGGAGCCTTTATATCCAACCATTCATTATAAGTGTGGGAATGCACTTCATGCTTAGCATGCAACTGATGCATTTTAATATGCAATTTTATCACCTTGTAAAACAATATTTTATCCTGCTAGCTGGGAATAGCTAATTGTTCAAATTATTTTCAATTGAAAAATTATTTCTCCATCTTCAAGTAACATAAATCCTTTCTTCTCCTAGCTATATTTTTTCTCTATTTTTATATATTCTAGAATAGGTTTTCAATTTCTTTCTCCATGTTTTTATGATGCATATAAAATCCCATGTGATCTTAGGATAACATTAAGGAAAGTGCTTGCAAATATATGAATAAAAAACTCAAAAAAAAGTTCAATTAAATAAATAATTTGTGTTTGGTGTTATTTAATGTAATAATAAACCAGTTAATCATCATATATTTATAACAATCAAAGTATGCACAAAGTAAGATCTTGGTACATAAAATTTCAGCAAAAATTAGAGGGAACAAAATTCAAATAGGGAGTCATATAGTATCTAACTGTAATTATGAATTGAACATAATATCAAAGAGAACCCTATTTAGAATGTAAAATTATTCTATGTATTTTGTTAGTCCAAACCAAAATTAATAATAGGACAATGAGAAAGAGAATATCAGACTATTAATTTTAAATATTACATTAGTTTTATATGTATCTTATTCACTCAAAAGACTCACCTGGAAAGCCTATGTCCTACATAAAGTTTTGAAAAAGGAAGGGTCCCAATAGGTCATATCCAGATAGATAATGATATCCAACAAATCTAAAGATATAGCCATGTATAAGAACTATAAATAAATAAAAGTTGAATGAAATCAATAATAGGACAATGAGAAAGAGAATATTAGACTATTAATTTTAAATATTACATTAGTTTTATATGTATCTTATTCACTCAAAAGACTCACCTAGAAAACCTATGTCCTACATAAATTTTTGAAAAAGGAAGGGTCCCAATAGGTCATCTCTAGACAAATAATGATATCCAAAAAATCTCAAGATATAGCCATGTATAAGAACTCAAAAAAAAAAAGAGTTGAACAAAGAGAGTACCCATGCTTATAGACCATTACCTTCAAACCAAATTTCAAGATGTAATCACCCATAATTAAAATTGGAACTAGATACTTGTGATCCTCACAAGGAGACTCCAATACATGCATGGTTACATCCTTGGCTTCCATTGTTGAGCATTGTATGGAGCCTTCATATCCAACCATTCATTATAAGTTGGGGAATGCACTTCATGCCTAGCATGCAAGTGATGCATCTGCATATGCATATTTATCACCTTCAATAATTGTATTTGACCTTGCTAGCTAGGAACAACTGATTGTTCATTTTATTGTACCTAATCTAATGATAGGTCTATAGGAATTTGTGATCAACCCAACTAATTAAAAACTAGACCAATTTAACTGGGTTATGGCTTGTTTCTTTCTAAAAATATTAGCTATGATATGTTTTTGTAAAAAAAATTGTGAACTTTGCCCATTTTTTGTGGTATGAATTATTTTTGTGTAGGATCTTTAGGTAAGTCACTTAGCGTGGGTTTTGTGAGTTCTATTATTTTATTATTTAGATTTTGGAATATGTATGTAGCTAGATAATTTGTGTTATTGTGAGATAATATGTAATAAGCACCTTGAAAAATATCTCTCTAAATATATAAAGAGATACATGTTTAGGAGTTATAAAACATACATGTTTACAAGGAAAAGGAAAAAATATTTACATACGTACCTCTTCTCACCCTTGAAGAAAATCATAGAGCAAGGGCACATAGATTACAATGGCACAACACAACAATGAAATCATAGAGAAAGGGCATGACATGATAATGAAATCATAGAGCAAGGGCACAACATGACAACAGAATTGTAGAGCAAGGGCACGACAAAGAAATGATGAGATCAAGAGGGAACAACAACCAAATGCACCAATCACAAGGGCCATGACAATGTTTAGAGCTCTCCACCCTCATTTTGAGCTCTCCACCTCTTACACATGCAACTCTCCATAATCAAAATCAAATGGAAAATGATTGTTATGTGTTCTTCTTCTTTCTATGCTCGTGAGGGCATCACAATTACGATGCCAACATTGATATTATGATGGCATCAGGGACAATTGCAAAAAAACATGAAAGTAACCACAAATTACATCACTATCACAAATGTTCTTTGCAATTTGATGCCAAATGTTAAATACTATTTGAATCAAATCTCCCTTGGCTTCAAAACCCTAAAATAAAAATGGTAGAATTCATACAGTCATTGATGTAGTTTGAAAAGTTTTAATGCTTTTATTCCTCTAGCTATCTCTATAGAGGGACTACTCACATGTGTCAACTTTTCAAAGACTTTCTAAAGAGTTGTTTATGCTTCATGACTATGGGCTGAAATAGAACTTCTACTAATGATCTTATATCATCAAATGACCACTTGTGTTTTATGAATGCATTGATTATAGTTAATTAACTATAAGTGTACAATTAAAATTTATTATTTAAGTACACTAATAGTAACATCACATCATGAAAATGGTAACAAATGTCCTAATTTTGGTAAATTTAAAAAAGGAAATTGGTTCCTTCAGGCATTTTCTTAGGAATGGGAATAGGTGTGCCCATCCTTCAAATAAAAAATCCCAAGTCAAGAGTTATAATTATATTTTTGGGTGCCATAATGGAGAAACCACATTGGAAACATTCTAACATACAAGCGAGTGGCCACATTGGAAACACTAATTCATGAAAAATGATAGCATGTGGAGGGAAAACTTTACAAAACACCCCAAGAAAAAAGTATAAAATCTTGGCAAATCCATCATTTTGTGGGAAGAAAAATTCATATCAAGGGCAAAAAAAAAATGAAAGTAAGATAAAAGTTATTTTCTATTGGTGTCTTTTTTTTGTATCTTGACAAAATTCTATGAAAACTTTGTTGGGGGGAAATTTTATAATTATTAAGGCAAAATTTTTGGTTTTCTAGAAAAAAAATAATAATATGAGAGGAAAACTATTTTCTTTATAAGGTAAAAAAAAGTTCATTGATTTGGAAAAAAAATTATGCCCACTAAAAAATATTCAATTACTATGGCTAATCATTCAGAGATTAATTTATCATATGTATTTATTGGGAACATGTGATGTACAAGCCTTAGGGCCAATACCAATTAATAATTAATTAAATATAAACTTAATGCAACATCTTTCCTACTTAATATCACCTTTTTACTTACCAGGTTGTCCATTATTACTACACATGGGATCAATTAAATTGGTATGTACCAAACAATTAATTATTTCATAATCATATTGTGTAAATGTATTAATCTATTGAAAAAGAAGATTGTTGAAGTATAGGAACCTATCATGGGAACAACCATTATTTTGTCGCTAATGTCTTGCTAGTAAGACAATTTCTAACTTTGGTCAAAATGCTATCATTTGATTGATTGATGAAGAGGATTTAAAAAGAAAGGATAACAAGAGTACCTAAAAAAGGTTTAAGTTATATGGTTTATAAAAGAAGCACTAAGACCAAATAAAACTTTGATGATATAATGTATTTTTTATCTACTTAAGGCTACAATGAAAGGGTATTGAAGCAAAGACAAGAAGAAGAGTTTACACTAAGTATGTTTTTGTCAAGTTTGACCGAACAAACAATGTAAGTTGAGCATTTAGTTCAGGCTGAGAAAAATTAAGTATGTGCTGAGAAAATAAAAATCTAGTATGTGTCAAGCAAAGAAAAAATCAGTATGTGTCAAGCATCAGTAAATTTTAGTATTGACCAATAAAATTTAGTTTATACCAAGAAACCTAGTGTTGACCAAGCATCAACAGTCAGTTATTGTTGAGTGACAGAAAAATTATCAAGTGACATCAAAAAGATTTTAAATGAAGATTTGATGAATTTGAGCTAACATAAGTTGATTTCTTGAGTTACTTAAATCATGTTGAAGACAAGCTTGATGAGTTGCTGGAAAAAAATTCAAGATAAACCATTTTAAAGAGAATTTAATAAGGATTGAAAGAGAAGTGTCTAGAGGGAACATAATGGAAAGAAAGGAGGATTTGATGAATCTTGTTGATCTCAGATTGGTTTTGACAAGTGAGTGTCAACACACTTAAGCCATTTACTTAGTTCATGCCGAACTAGTAATACATGTTACGCACAACATGTAAATATTAGACCATGTTGAGTTACAATGAGTGCCAAGTCACTCATATGTTGAGTGACTCAAGTGTGAAGCAGATAGACCATGCCAAGTGATTCAAAAGCAGAGTAAATAGTGGATGCCAAGTAGTGTAGGTGTCAAGTCAGAATAGAAATACAGTGCATGTCAAGCATCAGTGACTTCATATGCTAAGTGACACAATTTTCACATACATGTTTGTAATGGTGCAAACAACTATATAAACTATTTTTAAGCTGACACAAGGATAGATTACAATCTTTTGGAGATGAGAATGAATCTATATTTGTATTCCCTATGAAATTACATGTAGCCAATCAGAAAAAGGAAAAGTTTAAGTAGCAAAATGGATGAATCTCAGTCGTAGATCCATACCTAACTCTAAGCCACCTAAACTCTTTATAGTAAATGAACAAATTGGAGGAGTGAACAAGATAGTTTGCAAAAAATTCAAGGTGCAATAGAGTCAAGAGTGAATTGCATAATCAATTAGAGAAGAATAAAGGATAGAGAGAAGGATACATCATTGAGATATCTAATCATCAAGGATCAATTAGACATTGTATAGAGGTGACCTATCATCAAGAAAGCAAGTGCCAATTGTAGGATCTATGTTGAGACATTTTAACAAGTGATTTCAATCAAATCTTTTAACCAGAGTAGTCGTAACAGGCTGTATGAAATCCTTTAATAGGGTGCTTACTTAATTGTAAGTTGAAGTCCTCTAACAAAGCACACTTCTAACTGTAGACACCTATAAACCTTTAAAAAATAAAGTATTTTTATTTTCTAAAAAAGTCCCTGATGACATCATCATTTATTAATTAATTAATTATTTAATTAATTAATTAATTTTTATGCCATTAAATCCCTTTATCTTAATTTAAAATATTTAATTAAGGAATCCCTCCCAAAAATGTTTAAATCTTATTTAAACATTATTTCCTTATTTATTAATTATTTAATTAATAAATTGACCAAAAATCCTAAAATAAATAAAAAAATTATTTTTTGCCCAAAACTTGGCCAATTTCCTTAAGACCACTAACCTCTTCCAAAATCTTCTAATCTTTCTTTAATTTTGATTAAAGGCTAATCCCATCATTTCCTACCCCTAATCCCAACTCAAATATTTAATCAAGATTAAATATTAATCCTCATGTTTATTAAAAATATTTTAATAAATATCTCCTCAACCCAAACCCTTGAAATAAATAAAACTTTATTTATTTCATAAAATCTTATCCTAGGAAGTTCTAGACTCTTCTAGAAAGTCTTCATCCTCATCCAAAGCCTAGACTCTTCTAGAAGATGTCTTTAACCCTAATCCTAATCCCCTCCTAACCTTGTCACATTCCCTAAACATGGGTTAAGACTTGCTAACTCAAGCCAAAGTTAACAAATATCTCCTCCTTCACCCACCCTCATTAATTGCAATCCACTTGCTATCCACTTGCCTAGTCCTAAGCCATCTCTAACCCTTCCTCTAATCATTTTTACAACCCTAAGAAAGCTTAAAACCCCCCTAAACCCTCAAATTCGAATTTCATGGTATCTCTCACAAATATCTTCAACCAAAAAACTTTATAAAGCCCACAAAGTCATAAATGTTCTTGCAAAGCACTTATGAAGGGTCTTTATGAAGATTTTATCTCTTGAGCCTCCTTTGTTGACTCATCCTTGCCCTTTCCTCCATCCTCTCACCCTGTGACATGTGTCACTCCCTGATTGGTTGTAAGGAAGCACAATCCATGTGCTCTCCTCTCATGCAATCTAAGCCCTCCATGAGCTTTTTCCCATCCTTGCATCCTAGCCCTTGATCCCTCAAGCCCTTTGCCTATTTAAGGAATCCTCTCCCAAGCCATTTTAACACAATCCATGAAGTAAAGTTATAATGCTATTTTGAGAGCCAAATCCATACTAAAGCCATCCATCCACACCAAAAATCCACAATCATCCATTGAAGCCTTTGGAAGCATATTGAGCATACATCCTATCCATTTAGATAAAGCTACTCAACAAGAGAGCTTCTTATTGAGAGAGTCCATTAACGGCTCATATTCTCAATTGAGAGCTCATCTTAGTCTATCTTGAAGTTTATGAATTTTTTTTAGTTTGTAGAAGCTTTATTTAAATTTGGTTTCTATTAGCATACTAACATTGCTCATATACACTAACAGGGTATTGAAATCCTCTAACAATGTGAGACCTAATAGTCTTTGTAAGCCTTTAATAGGGAAAACCTTTCATAGGGTAGACCAAGATTCATGGCCAAATAATTGTAACCTTAATTGGATACACTTTATTGTTGCAATAGTAAAGATTTTTGTGTGTCATTCCCACCCTAATTTTACCTTCTCACTTGAAGGGTTTCTGGGTGATCATATCTGGTGTTATGTGTGTAATTTCTTACATAATTACATTATTTATATGCATATGCTTTACATATTATTTCAGTTTACATATTTAATGTATATGATGAATGAATGGTGAAAGTTTTATGGGTCCAAGTTTAAACCACTGATTCACCACTTACCCCCCCCCCCCCTAGAAGTTTACTCTTACCACTTGTAATTCCAAAAAATCTAACCTAACCCTGAGATGGACGATTATGATTAAGCAAAAAATGATCAAAATGATCTATTAAAGGAGATACAAGGACATAAGAAATAGGGTAGAAGGTCAAGTGTTGAGAGTCTAAAGGGTTTTTCTTCATATGGTGGTCGAAGGAATAAACCTATAATTGGCATAAGGTTGACCTAAAAATCATGAGAAAATCCTTTAACAAGGTGACATTTATATGGAATTTTCTAAAGTCCTCTAACAAGGCTCATTTTTAATAGGGTGATTTAAATCCTTTAATCAAGGTCACATTTAATAGTGTGCATTGTAACCTTTAACAAGGTTGGTTCCTCATAGAGCTCACTTCAGAAGAGAGAAAATCGGTAGCATGTTACTGATGGTTTTTCCCAAATTGGGTTTCCATGTTAAATCCTTGTGTGAAATTATGTGATTGAATTTGTGATATTCCATGTCTACATTTTTGAAAAGTAGATTTGACCTAAGATAGTAATATACAAAGTTTTGAAGATATTGGATGATCTAATCAATGCATGCACATATATGTTTACTAAGTACTAAAAAAAATTATTTGCACATTTGGACATTGGATAACTAATTCACCCCTCCCTCCTCCCCTTAGTTATTCCAAATTATTCCCACATTAATCAAAGTCATTGATTAATAGGAGATCAATGAGTAAAGTTTTATTGATGTAGAGAAGTATGATGGGAATCCAAACTTACATGTATTTATAATGGAAATACAAGGCTTACCCAAGAATCCTAATGACATTTAAATGGCTTCAAGAGGTTAAAACCCAAAAAATGACTTACCCAATGTCCCAAATAACTTTAATCACTTTTACATTCCTACTATGAAGTGTTCTAATAGATCTTAGGCTCACAAGATCAATCAAAACACTCTTCAAAAAATCCAAATTGCAAGATTGAATCACTCTTTTAATTGCCCAAAACATTGATTTCACTATACATTTGTGTGGCTTGATGGTTTTGTCTCCATTCTAATGCGTTTAATAGGATTAAATAGACGTATTTAAACCTCCTAAATAGAATCCAACTGATTTTAATTGATTAAAGTCCATAATAAACTCAAAAACTAATTTCCCTCCTGATTCCCACTAGCCGTTATAATTCAAATTTTTTAATTTATAACTTACAATTTATTGAATTCTTCTAACTTCCAACACTTAAAACCTTATTGTTTTAATAAATATAATGTTATTACATATTTATTGTCCTTATAAACATATTTGAGTTTATTGGGGATGATATTGACCCATTTTACAAGTATTTGATCCTAGATTCCTTATTAGGACCCTTATGACAATTAACTATTACATCATTATGTTTGCCTTCAAATGCCATGTTTAGCGTTAATAAATCCTAATTGACTTGATTTTCCCCATAATATCCTCCATATTCCTTTGATTCCTTCACGGTATTAGTTTATTTCTTGGGTGCTCTTGCACCATTCTCCCCACCAAACAAAAAACTCTTATCCCAAGAGTGCCTTACCTCACTACAATATTTGGGGTAAAATTGCGATGGTAATTTGCAGCGGTGGTCTAATTTATGGTGATTTTCATTTTTGTTTTTGCAATTTTCCCTCATGTCATTTCAATATCGACGTAACCATCATAATTGTGATGCCCACGTAAGTATAAACAAAAAAAAACACGACATAAATCATTCCCCATTTGTTTTGATTGTGGAGAGCTACATGCAAAAGAATTTGGAGAGCTCTGAATGAGGATGGAGAGCTCTAAACATTGTCATGCCTTTGTGCTTGCTGCATTTCATTTCCATGCCCTTGCTCTGTGATTTTGTTGATGTGATCTTTGCATTTCATTTCCATGCCTTTTCTTTGCATTTTGTTTATCGTGCCCTTAAAATCTCTACATTTCATTATCATGCCCTCGCTTTGTGATTTTGTTATCATGCCCTTGTCATCTCAATATTTCATTATCATGCTCTTGCTTTGCAATTTTGAAGTTGTACCCTTGCTCTATGATTTTTTTTCCATGTTGTGCCCTTGCTTTGTGATTTTATTCTCATGTTGCCCTTTCTCTATGATTTTTTTGTCATGACCTAGCTCTGCAATTTTCTTCAAGGGCTATGCAAATTTTGGTTTCTTTTCCTTCTAAACATGTATCTCTTTATATATCCTTTTGAACATGTATATTTACAAATCTTTTTAAAGGTGCTTATTTCATCTTAACACAACAAAAAAATTCATCTAGCTACATACATATTATAGAATTCAAAAAAAAGAAAAAAACTCACTCAACCCATGCTAAGTGACTTACCTCAAGATCCTCCAAAAAAATAATGCAGACGAGGAAAAATGGGAAGAGTTTGCAAGAAATTTTACAAAAAAAAAATCATAACAGATATTTTTAGAAAGAAACTAGCCATAACCAGTTAAATGGATCTAGTTGCTGATTAGCTGGCTTTATTACAAATTCATGTAGAACTATCATTAGATTAGGTACAATAAAATGAACAATTAGTTGTTCCTAGCTAGCAGGATCAACTATAGTTTTCCAAGGTGGTAAAATTTCATATGCAAGGAATTGAAGAATAAATTCAGTGAAGAGTTGAGTGTAAGGAGTTGAAGAAGCATGTTCTACTTCTATGTAACTGTGATAATCATGAGGCTCATTCCCTTGCAGAAGCCTCTACCACAATGACATTACCTCTAAATCATGTAAGGGATGTTGAACTAGTTCCCAACCATAAAATAATCTTATAACAATTTGATACTTAGGATCATCACAGGGATTCCATTGTCATAGTACCTACTATAACACTTTCCTAGATCCTATCTAGTGGCTCTCATAATATCCTCTATGTTGTCTAGTTGTTATTTCTATCGTGCAGTCTCTTTCTAAAGCCACTCCTTGTCATTCTCTTTATAAAGCCACTCCTTCTCCTTCACTCTCATGCCTCAAATTTTGATTATCAGACTTCTGAATATCAACCCTACCTTATCTAAAATTAACTTCACATTGTGTTGTAACTCTAGCATAAGTGTTTGATCATCCATAGCTTTCAATTCAGGATTCAAGTTTTCAAGATTGATCACCACCCTCACTTGGGGACCTCTCATGTCAAGCACTTTTTGTACTATTTCAACACCATGTTCTTTCTTCTAATCTAATTTTTCTACAAGTGCATTTTCTTGTAAACATTAATTTTGTTGAACAATTTTAAACTCTTAGAAAGTGCATTGTTTTTTTCATGTGTGTATGTATATATAATAATGAATAATAATAATGTTTTCAATGCATGTCAAAATAATAACTAACATTACCATTGGATCATATAATAATGAAGTAATCAACCCATTTAATCAACAACTACACCAATTTAACTATTGTCTCCAATGTCATAACTATAACACTTTCCTATATTCTATCCAATAGATCCCATAATATCCTTTATGTTGACGAGCTATTGTTTTTTATGTGTAGTATCTTTCTAAATCTACTCCTTCTCATTCTCTTTCTAAAATTGCTCCTTCTCCTTTTCTCTTGTGCCTTAAATTTTGATTATCGAACTTTTGAATATATTCCTCTACCTTATCTAAAATCAACTTTATAGTGTGTTGTAACTCTCGCATAGGTGTTTGATCATTGATAGCTTTGATTTAAGCATTCAAGTTTTCAAGATTGGTCAACACCCTCACTTGTGGACCTCTCATGTCAAGCACTTTTTACACTATTTTCACACCATTTTCTTTCTTCTAAGCTAATAGTTCATCAGATGAATTTTCTTGTAAAATATTAATTTTGTTGAACAATTATAATCTCTTAGAAAGTGCATTGTTGTTTTCGTGTATGTATCTATATATGTATGTATATATGTATGTATATATATGTGTGTGTATGTTATATATATGTATATATGTATGTATGTATATAGTGAGATCTTGTGGATTATGGATATAAAATAAATAAATAAACATGACATTAATCATTCCCCATTTGTTTTGATTGATTTTGGAGAGTTGTGTGTGAAAGAGGTTGGAAAGCTTCAAACAAGGGTGGAGAGATCTAAACATTGATGGAGATTAGTGGAGATCTAGAATTTTGCTGTCATTCCCTTGTGATGGTTGCATTTTGTTTCCATGTCGTGCCCTTGTTCTGTGATTTTCTTCAAGGGGAGAAGAAGTTCCTATGTAAATGTTCTTTTCTTTTCCTTCTAAACATGTATCTCTTGTTCATATATAATAGCTTTGGTCAGATTCAACGATAAATGATTATGATGATTGTATGCATATGTGTATGTATGTAAATCAGTTCACTATGTGAATTGATTTACATGCATACATACACACTTGCATAGTATTTGTGATAAATAAAATTAATCATTCATGTCTTGAGTTCACACAAGAAATTATCCTTGCATTCAATCGAATTTACTCATACCAAACTAAGTATGTAGAAATATGTCAATAAAGATCTTGTGCATAATATCATCCAAGTAATAATTAAATGCATTCACATTAAGTCATAATAGGATCAAGAAGATGATCCATTTATGTTACTTCATACTTGTTTTATTGAATTTTTTTTTTAACATAATAAGTAATACCAAAATTATACAACTACAACTAGTATTCTTGTTTATTTTATTTAATCATACACATTTAAAACTATCATTTTTCTTAAAATTAGACTGTATATTTTTTATTAGTAAACAAAAAATACAGATATCTGATAGTTATCCTTTTTAATTTCAAGATCCTTATATTTAACATGAAGAGTTTCCACCACTAGATAGTGGAATAGCCACAATGTGGAGCCACATAGCTCATGGCTTTTTCCACAAAGTTATATTTTTATTATATTGTCTCCTTTAAAAATATTATAGGTGAATGTTCTTCTGATTTTCCATATATTTAATAATTTTTCACTTGTCGTTTGAGGTAATTTTCTATTATGAGATAGAGACATTTGTCATAAGGATGGACATGCCAATTTTGATCATCTCGCTTTCAAAGTTGATTCCCTTATCAAATTAATGAAACTACTTACAACTGACACCCTAATTTTTTTCAACTTACCCAATCATCCATTTACACAACCATCTTCTTCCTACCCCACCATAGCTCATAACCCTTGTTTGAGGTTTATATCTTAGTCCCACCATTTCAGAAGACCAAGTCCAGTGATTTATATCCAGCAAATTGATGATATAGAAATTCAATATGGAGGAGAATATATTGGCATCACAAATGAATCATCCCATATCCATAAACAACATCTAATCTTCTGTAAGTCTATCTCCTCTAAGGACTCACTACATGGAGCTATTATCATCATGAGTAGACTTACTCTCCTTAGAGGAATTCAATCGAAACTATTCATACCAAACAAAGTATGTAGAAATTTGTACTTACAAATTATATTATCTCTTGGTGGTTGAATAAAGATCAAATATAGTTTTCCAAGGTGATAAAATTGCATATGCAGATGTATGTATGTATGTACGTATGTATATGTATGTATATGTATATCTCTACATCTTGTTGTCATGCCCTTGTGATCTTTGTATATGTATGTTTGTATGGATGTATATATATATACATATGTATATGTATGTGTATGTGTATATATACATACATACACACACATATGTGTGTCTATGTATGTATGTATGTATATAAATAGAGAGATCTCTATATATATACATATATACATACATAGATACACATATGTGTGTATGTATATATACACATACTTATAAATAAAGAGAAGCTTCTCTAATCACCTACTAGGGGAAATATAAAGAGATAAATGTTTAGAAGGAAAAGAAAAGAACATTTACATAGGTACCTCTTCTCCCCTTGAAGAAAATTGCAAAGCAAGCACTACTACATTTGGGCTTGAATATCACCAAAAATTACATGGTCATCACTGTATACCTCGAATGTGAGCACACTTCTATGAGTCATTATATCCAACATTGCTCAAGAATGATGTCTCAAATGGTAGCTCATAGCTCTCTATTCATGGATTGCAAGGCTTTGTGATGGAGGCCCTCAATTTGACCTAGTATGTGCCCATGTAAGTACACCATAAAATGAGATATTTAAAAATCAAAATATGAATGCAAATGAAGATGCAAACTAATCTAAATGACGACAATGCAAAACAATGCAAGAAAGGAAATCTAATCTATGCAAGGAAATAACAATGCAATATTAATCTATGAAAACATATATGAATCTAGCTAATATGAAATGCAAGGATGGATCATGATGATGGAAGCCATGGATGCATGAGAGAAGAAGACAAGAAGATAGAAGTTCTCCACAAAAAGCTTTAGTGATCAAACTCCTCCAAAAATCACTCCCCAAACCTGCAACATAAAAATAGCATAATCATGGATGTCAAAAATGAGGAGAGGGCTCTCCCTTATAAAAAAGAATAGATGATTAAGATTAAGAGGCGATAAGATTTAATCAAGGGTGGAGAAAGAATGATCCCTGTGAAACAAAATTTCACCAACGACAAAAGAGGACAATTAAATGGAATCCCACTTAGAAGTATGTGCATTTAAGGGTAGAGGAAAAAAATTTATTTAATTTATTTCCTTTTTTCAAGTGGGATTTTATTTATTTAATTAAAAGAGGGATTTTCTTTTAATTCAAAGGAGATTTTATTTCATTAAAGGGAGCAAGTTCTTTTAATTAAATAGGAAATATTTAATTAAATTAAAAGAGGGGTTTTTCTCTTAATTAATTAGATGTAGATTAATTATTTAATTAAAAGACAAGTTGTCTTTTAATTAAATAAGACTTAGGGTAAAATGATCAAAACTTTAGGAAATATTGAAATAATTGAATTAATTACAATTTCATCAAAGAAATTGATTTGAACTGATTTAATAAATTATTGCAAACCATTGATTTAGGAAATTTGATAAATTGAATAATGGGGCCCCATAGTCTAGACAACCATTTTAGGGTGCATACATTTGCCTCTCTTTGACTAATGCGTGATCGATTTGGGAACAAATATAGTCAAAGAAAAAAATTGAACTGTGAGATCGATTTGGGATCACAAAACAACCCAGATGTGTGGTCAATTTGGGAACACATTAGAACAAAGAATAAAAATAAATTTTGACTTTAAAAAGATGAGGTTAAAATTGATAAAACTGAATCAAGGATTGAAGTTGATAGGTATTGCCCCCTCCTAATCAAAATCTAAATGAGATAAAGGAGAAACACCAAATTGATAAACTTGATCAAATCAAACAAAAAATAAAGTTTTTGATGTAAGATGAATGATATAAGAATCATAGAACTAGGGTAGATCAAATATTATGCCTCAAAGGTGAATTAGAAGAAAAGAAGTCGGGTAAAAAAAAATGTAAGATAGAAGTTTGGAAGATATGGAAAGAAACAAAAAGAAGAAAAGAAATTTTTTTGTAAGAAATATAATGCCCCAAAATCAATCAAATATTTAAGATAGAAATTTTAATTGAGATCACAAAAGAAGATAAGGAAATGAAGATCAAAACATGACCATAGTTGATTAAAAGTCCACGATAAAGATGACAACAAAACCCTCTCAAACTCATAATGCAGCCTAAAAATGAAAACTAACATGAAGTATAATAATGCAAGCTACACGAAAATGCAAAGGTGTACTTGCAATAGAGAAACTATGACATAGGATTTTGTGTTCATCATTCATTAGAGAATGTAAAAGAACTTATTTTCATCATTGGGCCATTATTAACAAACAAGAGAAAATCACACAATCATCACTAGTCACGAGTGTAACTATGAAGATATGAATGTGATTTATATCAAATTAGAATGTGAAAAGATTCTAGCATAAGCATTAAAGACATAAAGGTCAAGATGACTTCAATGTTAGCTTACCCAATTGAATTTAGCAAAACCATGCTTGCATCAAGGCATAGATGCTAGGATGACTATAAGAATGGTTGTACAAAAATAGTCAAGGATGATGCCTCAAATATCCTCAGTGTTTTAAGGGTACAACAAGAGACACTCTAGAGTTTCAAGACCAAACCCACAAGTAGAAAACAAATAAAAACATGCCCCATTCCCCAAGTCCTCTAGCTATGCATCCCAGAGAGGCTTATCAAATAAGGACACTCAACAAAAATCAATAACAGCCAACACACAAAGAAAAGATCATGGCATAGGTCAAGCATTAAATGTTTCTATTTAAAAATTTAAGTGTATTAATTGATACTAAGTTTTGAGGATAAGGATCGAATGCTTGTAAACAAGTAAGATAATATGACGAAACTGGATAAGACCAAACTGATAAGTGTTCAAAAACACTCAATGTCAAGGGTTGTATTGAAAAATATAGTTCACGTGGTGTTGCAAAACATGATTTGCGAGGTGTTCTAAAGACTAATGTAGCCAGGAAACCAAAGCGAACATAGCTATGCCCCCTATATAAAGACCAACTTCAAACCAAAGTAACAAGGACAAGGCATGATGGAGAAAGGCCAATCGTCGAGAACACATGCTAAGAAATAAGGGTGCAAAGGCCTCAAGTAATGCCCATGTGATGTCCCCATTTTGGCAAGTAATTTAAATAATAATAATAAATATTTTATATAAAGTAATATTAATAAATAATATTAAAATAATAATATTATGTTATAAGTAATATTATAATAATTATATTATGTCATATTATAATAGTAATATGAATGAAATAATAAATAATGATAATGACACAATTTAATGTAACAATACTATATTAATAATAAATTATAGTAATTTATAGTTGATATATTATTAAATTAATATATATTACAATATAATTATTAATATAATATATTAACTAAAGCTTATTAATATAAATATATTATTAATATAATATAATTATTATTATTATGAAAAGATGTGTCTTTTACTATTAAAATGTATATATGTGGAATAGTAACTTTGAAAGGGTATCATACGGAATCAGATAGAAAGTATCAAAACCATCCTAAAGAAAATATGGCAAAGAATTTATTTAAAAGGGATGTCGTAGATAAATAATGGACCCCCAATTTGGGTTCTTTACAAATGGTATCAGAGCATTCGATCTTGCCATCCTATGAAGATAAACAAAAATTTGCAAGAAATTGATATTTAGATGTATGTGGTGATGCATTGAGAAAATATGATCTTTAAACCAATTGAATATAAGAAGAATATACAAATAGAATTTTTTGTAAATAATCAAAATTTCAATAGATTGAAGAGATCTAATTAGAATTTATTAAGAAACTTCAGAAACAAAATGGACGAATATGGGCATACATGGTTCACTTGGTTCGAGAATTATTGAGTTGCACGAAAGACTATACTGGGATGATGAAATATTTGCATCAATGCCCCTGAGGATATCCACTTATAATTTGGAAGTTTATAATTTAAAGATCTAGATAGATTATATACTTGGATCTTATCCAAAATTTTGAATGATGGTATTTAAAATTCAAACGCAATGCAAGACATTCCCAGGAGTAATTCAGAGCCATTAGTACAATTTGACTCTATTGCTTATTGACAACACTACTTTGAGATGTGTGTCAAGTCTCTGTATCATATATATATCCCCATATCAAAGTTCATCTTAGAGTCGAGTATGGTGCAAGTTCTTCAGAAGGGATCATAGCTTAGGTTGCAAATATTATTATCAATGTATTATGTCACTTTTAGTGAAAAGTGAACACACTTGATTGAGAAATGAAATCTACTTATCAAACAAATTTCCTAGTTACACACATTTGGTACCCAAAGCTCCTTCAATAAGGCAACATGGAGGTATTAGTGTTATAGCATGAAAACTAAGCATTGATATTTGAGAAATTACCTCAAGTAAATGTATGTTGGTAAATCACTAGATTCCTTAGTTGTACGACTGAAGGCGTGTAATGATAATAATTGATAAACCTAAGGAGACTTCTCAAGCTTGATAACAAAAAGTTGAACATAGCTCGAAGCTACGATTCCAATCAGAAAAGTTGCATTTGTTTTGAGGACACAAGATTGTTTTTCAAGGGACCCTTTGTTTGTGACCTTGTTCTAATTTTAATGATGAGAGTGAAGAAGCAAAAGCAAAATTGAAAAACTATGAGGTTTTACAAGGCGTGCTTTGCATTTAGAGAGCCCTTCAAAATTCTATAAGATGGCACATTTATTCACAAGATGTTGGAAGCTCGTTTGGGTGTTGCCAATGAAGCTTTGTCTGCCCTGAAGGTGGCCATACCAAGGTGTTTCTCACAAGGTGTGTGATTAATGAGTTGAAAAGCTTGGGGAGTCATTTTCAGCAACTGTATTGGCAACTCGAAGGTTCACTATAGCAAGTTTAAGAGATTTTAAGCATGATCACTTTGAGACAAGGTCTATAAAGATCCGTCTAATCAAAATTTTACATGTATTAAAGACCATGGGTAGAAGGTGGCAATACACTTTTCTCACATTGAAATCATTGCAATAAGCCTGGCGGATTATGTATATATCTAATATAGAAGAAAATGTAAAAGTTCTTACATCAAGGAGATCACTGATATCCCATCCAACCTCCATTCAATGATCGAAAGTGATGCAAATCGAAAGGAGAGACCAATGTAAACTGGCATCAATAACATTACAAGAAGCCTGCTAAGAAGATATTGTCTTTCCATATGTACATTGGGACCAGAAAGATATATGTGACGATAGTAAAGAGCCATGCAATATTGGGGCACCAAGAAAGTTCGAATGGAGACAAATCAAAAGCATTCATATTGAATAGTTTGCATAAGGTAGAGATGTCGATTAGAAGTGGAATTTTCACATAGCGATGAAAATTTATTAAAGAATAAAAAAAAATGAATTATTTCAAGCTTAGTTTTATTAAAGGCAAAGATAGACATCAAATAATTTCTAAATAATAGCGAAGCTGGCCCATTCCAAATGATATACGTGAATGGAAAGAGTGATTACAACTTTTGAAGAACTAGTATATAATGAAGGCTCATCAAATATGAAGCAACATAAAATTTCGAAAGTATAGGAAGTCCATTATGTGAGGTAATGTTAAGGTAAATACTATTTTTTTATTTCATTATAAATCTATGATTTAAGTGAATGATAGATTACTCAATGTATTTTCTAATGATAACGAGAAAACATATTAAAATATATATACATTGAGTATATATATACACAAGAAATAAGGTAAGCAGGTAACTTATATATCTTCTTTATATTTTGTTATCATATGAAAAATTGTTAACATAAGATATAGTTTTTAGTATCTTTTTGATTATTGACACATTTGTTATTATGAAGAATATTGAATAATCTATCAATGATTCTAGTTACAAAATAAAAAGAATATATGAAAATGAAATATAAATGGAAAATCTATATATATGAAAAAGGTAAAAATGAAATATAAATAAATGTTGATTTAAGGAAAACATAGTAATTAGAATACATTTCAATTATAGTACAAAGAATCTATCTCTCATCCAAAAGTACATAATCTTAGATAGGGAGTTGGTGGAGGGAAAGGTGGGGTAATTTCGAGCACTTGTCAGATACGCTTGGAGCTTGTTTCACGCACCTTCTTCAGCATCATTCTATCATTAAGATGATTGTAACAAGGAGAGAGAAAGTTGTTTGTGTACTATAAGAAGAAATATTTCAAATGAACTAAGTAAATTAAATTTAATACTCATCTTCTCATCCACATTATGATATCTTAAGGTAGGGAGTTGGTGGAGGGAGAGGTAGAGTAATTTTGAGCACTTGTCGGATACACTTGGAGCTTGTTTCATGCGCCCTCTACACCGTAAATCTACCATCTTATGATGATCGTAATAAGGAAAGGGAGAAAGATTCCTTCCAAAGGATTATGTAAATAAGAAAAGGGAACCCTACCACTTTCCTATGGAGTCTACAATCAGGAGAAAACACCCTATTGTAGTGCTAGTTAAGGGAAAGATAGTAATGGCTCCTTTTCACAAGAACCTTTCTAGCCAAACAAGCAATCCACTAAGTAGACCACCTCGTGTGGATGCCTAACACCCACCACCTGGGCCAAGGGGGCCAAAGTTCTTCTCTTGGGCTTAGTATGAAACTAGCTTGGATTAACTAATTATTATTCAAATTTCTTTGAAGTTTATATATATTTATATGCATGTACTAATACTTATTTTGTGGTTGCAAGGTTCATAAGCCTAATGAAGAAGTCATTGCGCATTGTTAATTTTAGGATCTAATCAAGGTTATGTATGATGTGTCCACATCGTGTATGCTTCGTGTCTTCATCTGTCTACACCATGTTTGCTTTGTGTTTTCATTTATTAAAATGTATATTTTATAAATCTTTTAGGCTTTATATGCAAATATGTTTGTATCTATGATTGATTTTGCTTGAGGACAAGCAAATTCGAGAGGGGAGGACTGTGATGTCCCCATTTTGGCAAGTAATTTAAATAATAATAATAAATATTTTATATAAAGTAATATTAATAAATAATATTATAATAATTATATTATGTCGTATTATAATAGTAATATGAATGAAATAATAAATAATGATAATGACACACTTTAATGTAACAATACTATATTAATAATGAATTATAATAATGTATAGTTGATATATTATTAAATTAAGATATATTACAATATAATTATTAATATAATATATTAACTAAAGCTTATTAATATAATATAATAATTATTATTATGAAAAGATGTGTCTTTTACTATTATAATGTATATATGTGAAATAGTAACTTTGAAAGGGTATCATACAGAATCAAATAGAAATTATCAAAACCATCCTAAAGAAAATATGGCAAAGAATTTATTTAAAAGGGACGTCGTAGATAAATAATGGACCCCCAATTTGGGTTCATTACAACCCATTTCCAGGTTTTCATCACTTGGATTTTTTTTATTTAATTTTTTAGAATATATAATTTTTTTTGAGATACATCAAAGTGCTTACTACTAAGATGACCAATTTTTTCGGACATTTTCCAATATGTAGAATTTTGACAGTATATCATTTTTTTGGACTTTTGAAATATATCATATGTTTGCATTTTTGAAATATATCATTTTTTTATTATTTTTCAAGATTAATAAAAATGTACAAAGATGCCCCCAGATGGAATGGGCATCATGGATAGAACTTCTTTAGGTGCAAGACATTGATAGGATTAGGGAGTTACTCTCCTTCTACTGTAGATAGTAAATAGGCACTAGACCCAAAAGTTGATGTGATAATGTAAGGTCCAAGCCAATTAGGTTCAAATTTTCCCTTTTGATCTCTATTTAATTGATTCTTAAGATTTTTATGTATGACAAGATCTCCAAATTGAAATTCTCCAGAGTGAACCATTTTGTTGAATGCTTTTGACATGCACTTTTGATAGACCCTCATATGGTCAAATGATGCTTGGAATTTCTCATCTAGAAGTTCTAACTGTTGAAGTATATCCAAAAATATATGCCTAAAATGTGAGCACACTTCTATGAGTCATTATATCCAAGATTTCTCAAGAATGAGGTCTCAAATGATAGCTCATAGCTCTCTATTCATGGAGTGCAAGGGTTTGTGATGGAGGCCCTTAGTTTGACCTAGTTTGTGTCCATGTAGCTACACCATAAAATGCAAGATTCAAAGATCAAAATGAGAATGTAAATGAGGATGCAAACTAATCTAAATGATGACAATGCAAGAAAGGAAATCTAATCTATGAAAGGAAATAACAATTCAATATTAATCTATGAAAACAAATATGATTCGAAGCTAATATGAAAATGCAATGATGGATCATGTGTTGGATACAATTGTCTAATTGTGTGTTGTCTTTCATGTTACACAAATGTCATATCAATTTTTAGTTTGTACTTACCAAACTCACTTGGTTAGCAAGGCAATTTTCCTTGTCTATCGAGCATTCCTAGATATTACTCTACAAAGACAGTGTCTACCGAGCTCACTCGGGTGTTGAAAGAAATTATGGCAGAAAGCAGTGTTAACTAAGTTCTCATGGTTAATGAAGGAAAGTTGGTCAGAGTTAGTTTTCATCAAGTTCACTCGGTTGCCAAAGGATTTTGCATGTTTGTAGTGTTAACCAAGCTTCTGTTGGTTAACACAGGAAATCATTACAGGATCAGTGTTTACCAAGCAGGGTCGACCAATGAAGGAATTTGTTGATTTGAGAAATGAAGTTTAAATTATTTCAAGTATTGATTCTAGTTGAATATGGTAATGATTATTGGTCATTGTAATTTTTAATTGAGTTGACTTGATAATCTAAACGATATAAATATAAGGTCAAGTTGAGATTCTAATGTATGTGAAAGAATGCAAGTGCATTGATTGATTGAGAAGGAAAGTGTGTGAGCGAACTTGAAGGAAGGTCAGATATTCTTGTGAAGCAGCAAAGTAATATTTGATTAGGAAGGATTTAGCATAAAGCAGAATAGAGATCTGTAATCAAAAATTTAGTTGCATCTCATTAAAGTCATTTCATTGTTACTTTCTTGCCATTGTAGTAGTGATTCCAAAATCTCTTAAGAGAGTTGGTTTAATAGCCAATTGTAAATCCTCTAACAAGGTGACAGTTCTATTGAATTGTTTTAAAGACGTCTTGCAAGGCTAGTCCTAACAAGGTGATTAAATCCTTTAACAATATCACACCTAACAATGTGTTTTGTAACCTTTAACTAGGTTGGCTCCTAATAGGGCTCACTTCAGAAGAGTGAAAATTAGCAGCTAGTTACATTGGTTATTTTTCCCATATTGGGTTTCCACATTAAATCTTGGTGTCTCATGTGTTCATGTTATTTATTTTATGCTTTCAAGTTAATCATTGTGAAATTAGAAATAAGTAAATCACACTATTTTTACCTAGTTACAACAATTTCTATGTGTTTACCGAATGACAACAGTAATCAGTTTTATTGTTAACATCTAAGGGATCTGAAATATTTGTTTGGTAATTGATTCACCCTCCCAGCCCCCTCTTAGTTACTCCATATATATTTCTAATAATTGGTATTAGAGCTTTTGGTGCTTGCAGGAAAGGTTTCAAGGACCTAAGCTAAAGATCAAGATGTCTTACAAGAGAGAAATTCCAAGGCTTAACAAAGATAAGTTTTCAGCATGGTAGGGACTCATGAGACTTCATCTAGATTCCATTGGTGATTCAAGATTGAAATACCTTGATGAAGAATACACATCTCCCACTAGTACATTATCTATTGGTGACATTGCTGAGAAAAAGATTCATAACACCATGATGATAGATATTGCATCTGCTCTAAGCTATGAGGAATTTGATGATATCAAAGACTACAAATATACCTTTGCTATGTGGAACAAGCTAAAGGATATCTATGGTGGTTATGAAAATGTCAGGAGAGCCAAAGCAGAAAGCCTTAGAGGAAAATTTGATTAGATTAGAATGAGAGAACATGAAAACATTGCCAAATATGTTGAAAGGATCAAAGCAAGTGTTAGTGCAATCAAAGCTTCTGGAGGAGACATCAAAGAAGAAATTTTTGTAAGTAAAGTTCTCAAAACATTTCTTCCTATTTATGCAATTAGAGTATCTACTATTCCAGAAAGAAGATGTGAGATACACCATAAGATAACTTTAGATACCTTAGTAGGAAGATTAATAGTCTTTGAGCTAGATAACTTTGACAATTATGTTCTAGCTTCTAAGAATATTGAATCTCCATTTGAGGCTAAGCTTTCACTTAAGGAAAAAGGAAAGAAAATAAAGGACACTCAGTCAGAAAGTGAAGAAGAATTAGAGGAAAGATCTGATAGTGATCTTGAAGTTGTTGAAGCTCTACTTGCAAGAAAATATTCTAGAGGTAGAGGAAAATACAAAGGTAAAGTTTCCCTAAACTTTTTTTCATGTCAAGAAATTGGTCATATTGCTGCCAAGTGCCCAAACAAAGAAAGCAAGAATGAGAAGAAAGGTCACAAGTGTAATGGCAAGAAGGATTTCAAATCTTTCATGTAAAAGGGTAAGAAGACATGTTTTATGGCTAAAGATTCTAATAATAGTGAAGATGAAATAGTTTACATTGTTGTAAAAGATGAATCTAATGATGATGAAGGAGATTAGATGGCACTTCTCTCTCATGTGAGCAAAAATGATACATGGATCATAGATAATGGATGTTCACATCGTATGACTGGATATAAAACAAAGTTTGAACACTTTGTTGACTATGATGGTGGTAGTGTAAGGTTTGGAAATAATGAACCTTGTTGCATAAAAGGGAAAGGTCAAATCTCATTAACCAAAGAACTTGTATGTGATAATGCCTATTGGGTTGAAGGACTAAAACATAATTTGTTGAGTGTGGCATAGCTAATCAACATTGGATTCAAAGTGGAATTCATGCATCGCAAAGAAAGACTGTTAGATGACAAAGGAAAACTGAATGGATCAGGAAAAAAAAATAAAAGGTAACCTATTTTATCTTGATCTTAGTGAGTGCTCATGTTTTATTGCTCAAGTTGAAGAAAGTTTGTTATGGCATAGAAGGTTATGTCATGTAAAATTTGATAACAAGGTGAAAATAAGCAAATTCAGGAAAGTAAGAGGCATCCCTAGTTTGAAGAAACCTAATGTTGGTCTATGCAGGAATTATCAGATTAGCAAAATGGGAAAGACTAGTTTTAAAAGAAAAAACTATCAGTCTGAAGATATTTTGGAAATTGTGCATACCGACTTGTGTGGACCTATTGGAATAGAAAGCTATAGTGGAGAAAAATATTTTTTTCTCTTTGTTGATGACTACTCTAGAATGATGACTGTTATGTATTTAAGAGAGAAGTTAGAAGCATTTGAGAAATTTAAATGGTATTTGGCAAGAGTGGAGAAAGAAACAAGGAAAAGACTAAAATGCTTAAGATTAGACAGAGGTGGTGAATTCAATAACTTTTGCATTGAAAGAGGAATCAAAAGATAGGTATCAGCCCCTAGAACTCTTGAGCAGAATGGTATAGCTAAAAGGAGAAACAATTCTATCATGGATTGTGCAAGGACTCTAATGATTGAGAAGAACATTGTTATCAAATATTGGAAGGAAGCTATTAGTACTATAGTTCATATCTTAAATTGGGTACAGTTGAAGAAGGACATCAGTACTGTAGTTCATACCTTAAACTGGGTACAATTGAAGAAGGACTCATATAAAACTCCCTATGAGTTATGGTATGGCTATAAACCCAATGTAAGTTACCTAAAAGTATTTGGAAGTAAATGTTATATCTTGAAAGAATCTAGAAAAGGAAAATTTGATCTAAAAGGTGATGAAGGTATATTTTTAGGATATTCTTACAAGAGTAAGGCATATATATGTTTGAATTTTACTACTCATAAAATCATAGAAAGTGCACATGTGAGAATTGATGAGTTTGTAGAAAGGACGAAAGAAGAAAGCAAAAAGGAAGTAGAGGACTATAGGAGATTTGTTTACATTGAACCTAATACATTGCCAGACACATATGTCAATAAGGAGACTTCTACTGTCAAGTCTTCCTCAGTCATCGAGTTGCAAGAAGTTTGAACTGAGTCACAAGGACCCGAGTCATAGTCTGGAGCTACTAAAAAATGCCTACTGAGTCTGAGCAACCAGAACAAGAAGTAGAAGTTCAAGAGGATGACAATGAAATTCATTCAAAATTCAAGGAACCTATTTTGGCCACGTACACCAGGAGGCATCATGTGCAAGACCAAATTATTGGAGATAAATTAGAAGGTACCATGACAAGAAGTAAGCTAAAAGGTACATGCTTACTTGCTAATTTTGAACTTAAAAATGTCAAAGCTGCATTGGAAAATGAAATTTGGATTGAGGCTATGAATGAAGAGATAGAGAAAATAGAGAAGAACAAAACCTGGACTCTTGTACCTAGGCCTAAAGACAAAAATGTGATTGGAACAAAATGGGTATTCAAGAATAAGTTGAATGAAGATGGTAAGGTATCAAGATACATAGATAGGTTGGTGTGTAAATGATATTCTCAAGAAGAAGGCATTAATTATGGTGATACTTTTTCTCCTGTTGCAAGATTGGAAGGTGTCAAGATGTTACTTGCATATGTAGCACATAAAGGATTTAAGGTATATCAGATGGATGTCAAATCTACATTTCTCAATGGTATTCTTGATGAAGAAGTCTATATTAAACAACTAGAAGGTTTTGTTGATCCAAAAAAAAGGGACATGGTTTGCAAATTACTCAAAGAATTGTATGGTCTGAAACAAGCTCCTAGAGCATGGTATGAGAGGTTGCACAACTACCTTATACAGATTGGTTTCTAGAGAACTAATGATAATAATAGTTTGTACATCAAGGAAGGACTAGACAAAAAGATTTTATTGGCAAAAATATTTGTGGATAATACTTTATTTATAGGGAATGATGATCTATGCAAAAAAAATTCAGAACAAATGAACAAAGAGTTTGAAATGTCTATGTTTGCTAAGATTAGATTCTTTGTTGGATTGTAGATACAAAAAAGCAAGAATGGTATCTACATAACTCGATCTAAATATATCAAGGAGATACTCAAGAATTTTGGTATGGAAGATTCAAAACCTGTTGGAACCCTCATATGTACTAGACTCAAGCTTACCAAAGATGATGACTCAAAAGAGGTAGATCGGTCCTTATATAGATTAATGATTGAAAAATTATAGTATGTAGTTCATACAAGGCCTAATATTGTTGTTGTAGTTGGTATAGTGGCAAGATTCTCAGAAAAACCCAAAGAAAATCATATGATGGCAATCAAAAGAATTTTGAGATATTTGAAAGGTACTAAAGATTATGCCTTATGGTATAAACTTGGAGGAAATCTAAACTAAAAAGTGTTTACTGATGCTGATTGGGCAGGAAATATTGATGATAGAAAGAGTACAAGTGGTGGAGTATTCTTTCTTGGTAAAAGGTTGGTATCTTGGACAAGTAGAAAGAAAAAATTGCACATCCCAATCTATAGCAGAAGCAGAATATGTTGTAGCAACAATAAATTGTTCTAATATTGTTTGGTTTAAACAATTGTTGGAAGTCATGAAAGTTGAGATCAAAGAACCAGTTGTCATGTTTTGTGATAATACAAGTGCAATTAACATATCAAACAATCTAGTGATGCATTCCAAAACAAAGAACATTGCTATAAAATACCACTTTGTCAAAGAATTGGTGCAAGACAAAGAAATCAGATTGGAATATTTCAATACAAAATAATGGATTGTAGAGATATTTACCAAGTCATTACCTAAGGATGCATTCTTGTATCTAAGAGGTAATTTAGGGATCATTCCCCTATCTAAAGCTTACTAAAAAAAATTTTAGTGATGCATCAAGTTGAAGATCTATCAGTTGATCCAGCACAGTCAAGGGAACATTGCATATGAATTAGTACTCAAGGTACATTGATACTCATTTGGTATGTGTTGTCTTTGGCATGTGTTGTCAAAGAGGGAGAGTTTACTATTATATCTTTCTAAAAAAAATTTGGTGAAGAAGCTATGTAATACTTTCACAGAGGGAGATTACTGCATTAGAGAAGTTTGTGGTATAAAATCTAAGAGGGAGAAACTTTCTATTAGTGAAAGTATTGTTTTCAAATTTCATTGTGCTATGACATGTTGTGTTGCCATCAATGCTAAAGAGGGAGATTGTTGGATACAATTGTCTAATTGTGTGTTGTCTTCGATGATACACAAATGTCATATTAGTTGTCAATCTACACTTACTAAGCTCACTTGGTCAACATGGAAATTTTCCTTGTCTACCAAGCATTCTTGGAGATTACTCTGTGAAGATAGTGTCTATCAAGCTCACTCAGGAATTGAAGGAAATTATGGTAGAAAGTAGTGTTAACTGAGTTCTCATGATTAACGAAGGAAAGTTGGTCAAAGTTAGTGTTCACCGAGTTCACTCAGTTGCTAAAGGATTTTGTAAGTTCGCAGTGTTAACCAAGCTTCTATTGGTTAACACAGGAAATCATTTAAGGATCTGTATATACTGAGCAGGGTCAGCCAATGAAGGATTTTGTTGATTTGAGAAATGAAGTTTTAATTATTTCAAGTATTGATTCCAAGCAACTGTGGTAATGATTATTGGTCATTGTAATTTGTAATTGAACCAACTTGATAATATGAATGATATAAATATAAGGTCAAGTTGAGGTTCTAATGTATGTGAGAGAATGCAAGTGCATTGATTGATTCAAAAGGAAAGTGTGTGAGCAAACTTGAAGGAAGGTCATATATCCTTATGGAGTAGCAAAGTAATATTTGATCAAGAAGGATCTAGCTTAAAGAAAAATAGAGATTTGTAATCAGCAATTTAGTTGCATCTCATTTAGGTCATTTCATTGTTACTTTCTTACCATATTAGTGGTGATTCCAAAATCTTTTAACAGAGTTGATTTAATAGTCAGTTGTAAATCCTCTAACAAGGTGAGAGTTCTATTGAATCCTAATAGGGTGATTAAATCCTTTAGCAAGGTTAGACTTAATAGTGTGTTTTGTAACCTTTAACTATGTTGACTCCTAACAGGGCTCACTTCAAAAGAGAGAAATTCAATTTCTAGTTACATTGATGGTTTTTCCCATATTGGGTTTCCACGTTAAATCTTGGTGTCTCATGTGTTCATGTTATTTCTTTTATTCTTTCAAG